>JAKSZT010017825.1:64631-87039 GCA_026826555.1 Tolypeutes matacus | reverse complement strand
GGGCAAAGGTGATTAAGAGATGAAATCTCCCCAGACCCTAGGCAGTCTGGGGCAGTGCCTGTGTTCATGGCCTAGGGTCAATGCAGATCCTGTTCCTTAGAAGCTTTGTGAAGGAGGACACATTGTTTACCTGGTTTGTGGTTTCATTTCCTTTTTTCTAAGATGATCATGAATAATAGTACCCACCTCACAAGACTGCCTGTTGAATAAATGAAAAAATCCATAAAGCACTTTTTATAAGTCCAGCAGAAAGGAAAACCCTCAACAAGTGTAGGTTACAATTATTCCTGAAAGAAAGGTCACAGACTATGGGCAATAGATCAGGCAGACAACTATGTCTTTTCATTGTAGTTGCCTAGAAAGTACCGTATATTAAGTATAAGATAGCAGTTTGGAAGCAGAGAGGTTGGAGGTTGGCGCTGTGCTCAGAATAAAGTAATCTTAGTTTGAAAAGGAGATTTTCAGCCGAGCAGGTGTTTAAACTAGACTTTGCATTTTCTTGAAAACAGAGAAAAGTCCTCACTTTGGCATTTTTGTTGTCATAGATTCTTTGTAAATGGTATGTGTAGGGTGTGTAGAGAATTGCAATTTGAATTTCCATTTATCCATGCTTAGAAGTCCTGTAACACATAATACATATAGTTATTTGATCGGATATTATCTGTGTCTTGGATATTTTAACATAAAGGACAAATCTCTCTAGTATTTTCCTGGGAACAATTTCATGGCTGGTTCATGCAGAGTCAGTAATGTTTCATGGCGTAGTTGTTGTGAGTCACACCAAGGCTGGAAACCATTTCCCGAGCATAGAGGCAAGTGAGGTCCTATGATTTCAGGGTGCTAACTAGTTAGGAAAGGTTTGAGGAAAGTGGAAAATCCCAAATCTTGTGCCTGGCTTTCAAGTACCTTACTCTAAACATCTCATTCACCTTGCTCATCCTTATTACCATGTTCTTTAAAAGTGTATGTCTCCATTTTCCCCCAAATCTGAGTCCATTCCCCACTCTAGACGTTGCTCACCCTGTTCTTTCTACCCAATTTCTTATCCCTTAGTTCCATCAAATTGGACCCAAACTGCAACCCAATTCAAGGCTCAGATTGCAGAGATATGCCACTTGATCCACAGTCACCCAACCTTCCCTGCATCCCTTTAGCACTAGCATCCCTCTGCTGGCATTGGGACCTATTCCTTTCTGTTGCTCCCTCTGTTTGCTGTGGAGGCCAATCTCTCAAACTCTACTGGAAATTTCTGGTCAGAGGCCTTCTTATATTTAATATGTATATCTTCTTGGGAGAGATGTTTATTCAAATCTTTTGTCCAGTTTAAATTTGGGTGGTTGTTTTTATGTTGTTAAGTAGAAGACTTTATTTATAACTCTGTTTATTAAACCTCTTTTGGGATAAGTGGTTTCCAAATATTTTCTCTGATTCTGTGGGTTGTTATTTTACTTTCATCACTAAATCCATTGAAGCATATGTGCCTAATTTTGATGAGGTTCCACATACCTATTTTTCCTTTTGTTGCTGGGCTTTGGGTATAAAATCCAAGAAACTGTTGCCTAACACAAGGTCCTGAAGATGCTCCCCTACATTTTCTTCCAGAAGTTTGATAGTTCTGGCTCTTATATTTAGGCTCTGGCCAATTTTTATTTGATTTTTGTGTATGGCGTGAGACGGGTTGTCCTCCATTTTTGTAAATGGAGATCCAAGTTTCCTAGCATCATTTATTGAACAACCATCTGATTGTTCAGTTTTTGTTTACATAAACAGTACTGATTTTCGGTGTCGATTTTGTACCCCACCACTTTGATGAATTCATTTATTAGTTCTATAAACTTTGTTGTTGATTTTTTCAGGATTTTCTGTATATAGGGTCATGACTTCTGCAAAGAGGGAATGTTTCATTTCTTCCTATCCAATTTGGATGCCTCTTACTCATTTTTCTTTCCAAACTGATCTGGAGACAACATGCAGTATACTGTTTACTAACAGTGGTAACAGTGGGTATCCTTATCTTTTTCCTGATCTTAGAGGGAAAGCTTTCAGTCTTTCACTATTAAGTAAGTAGTTATTAGCTGCAGGCTTTTCATATAGACCCTTTGTTATGTTAAGGATGTTTCCTCCTATTCTTGTATTCTAAGTGTTTTTTTTTTATCAAGGAGGGGTGCTGTATTTTGCCAAATGCATTGTCTGTATCAATTGTAATGCTCTCTTGTTTTTTCCCTTTATTGTTTTAATGTGATGTGGTACCTTCATTGATTTTTCTTATGTTTAACCAACCTTGCAGACCAAGAGTAAATCCCACTTCATAATGGCATATAATCCTTTAAATATGTTGTTGGATTCAGTTTGCTAGTATTTTGTTGTGTATTTTTCATTTATATTCATAAAGGATATTGATCTGTACTTTTCTTTTCTTGTAGTATCTTTATCTGGCTTTGGTATGAGGGTGATACTGGCCTTGTAAAAGAAATTATGGAGAGTTCCCTGCTGTTCAATTTTTGGGAAGAGTTTGAGTAGCGTTGGTGTGAAGTCTTCTTGGAAAGTTTAGTAGAATTCCCCTATAAGCCATCTGATCCTGGGCTTTTCTTCCTTGCAAGGCTTTTGATGACTGTTTCAATCTCTGTACTATTGATTGGATTATTGAGATATTCTATTTCTTCTTGTGTCAATGTAGGTAGTTTGTGTGTTTCTAAGAATTTGCCCATTTTATTTAGATTATTTAATTTATTGATGTACAGTTTTTCATAGTATTTTCTTCCTCTTATATCAGTGGGATTGGTAATAATGTCCCAGTTTTCATTTCTGACTTTCACTATTTGTACTCTCTCTTTGCTTTTCTTTGCCAGTTTATCAAAAGGTTTTTCAATTTTATGGATCCTTTCTTTTCTGTTTTCTATTTCATTTATTTCTGCTCTCATCTTTGCTATTTCCTTCCTCCTGCTTGCTTAGTGTTTACTTTGTTCTTTTTTTCTACTTTTTGCAGTTTTTAGGTTAGATCTATGCTTGAAGTCTTTCTTCGTTTTTAATGTAAGCATTTAAAGCTAGAATTTTCTCTCTTAGTAATGCATTTGCTGCTTCCCATAAATTTTGATAGGTTATATTTTCATTTTCATTAGTTTTTCTGCCTGCACCAAAAGTGTGGGGGTGGGCACAGGTAGGCACTGTGCAGAGAGTAATTTTACTGTTCTTTTCCATTCTTTTTTTTTTTTTCCTCTTTCTCTTAGTATTTATTTTCAGTGATGTATATTAATCATACACGAACATACATAAACATGAATCTAGAGCAGATCACGACCTTAGATAATAAAGGGGCATAACAAATTACAGTGATCCCATCAGCAGCAGAAACATGAATTATGATTCATTTTTAAAAATTAGCCAAAACACATATGAAACATGACTAATGACTATTATCCATGACTCACATGGAGTGTACAATTCCTGACACCCCATGATTTTTAAAACAAATCTCTTTTAGTGAGACATATTAAAACAATATCTTATTATCCAATGTGTAAATTCCCTCATCATTGGTATATTCACAGTGTTGGGCATTCATCTCTTCAATCATTTTTTTTTTTTATTGTGGGTAAAAGTTAAAATTTTTCACAATACATACCAACATTTGCAAAATGATCTATAAATATATATGCATATATGTGCATTTGCTTACAAAAATGGTATTTATGTATATATATAAATATATTTTAAGAGGTGCTTAGATTACCTAAAATATTACACAGAACCCACTGGGATTCCCATGTTACCCACCTCCCACACCTCCCACCACATCCCACACAAACATCTCCCACAAGTGTAGCCCACCACCCTCAATGGACTTACACATCCAGAGCCTTGCCACCAACCATAGACCACAGTTCACACCGTAGACCACACTCTCTCCCACACAGTTCTGAGTGGTGTGTGCTGATTTAAAATGGCCTACATCCGTTGCCACAACGGTACTCAGGACAACCTCCAAATACCAAAGAAGCCCCAGTATTTCAACTGCTCGTCTCCTCCCTGCCCCCAAAGTGTCAAGTGGCCACCGGCTCCACCTCATTGTTATAATTCTTTCCATTGCTAGAATCACCATATGTGAAGAAGAGAATACCATCAAGTCCACTCTAGTCCATAGTTCTTCCCCTAATCCTGAGGGGACTGGGATGATGATGTCCACTCCACCTCCAAGTAAGAGAGGGCTTATATCCCATGGATATGGTGGGTGGGATGATCCTGCCTGCAGATATAGGCCCTCTCCATACCCTGGGATGGTCATTGCCCATCGTTGTCTCCTCGCCATGTGACTTGGATGAGTCCATTGAGCTGTAGGGTAGGAGTTGCAGCTCCACCGAGATTCCATGCACACCTGAAACATAGGTAGGCCAGAGGCTCCAGTCTCTGGAAGTATACCTAAAAACTTCAGCATCACATATAGGTTTGATTAGTAGGGACTGATGAACCATGTGCAAGGAGGACTTATTTGAGTTCAATTCTGTCACTCTCAGGAGCACAGATTCCAAAATAGAGCCCACTGATAAGGCATCAGGCTCTGGGGCTATCCCCACTTATATAGGACCTGGGTGTCTCCAGAGCTCTCAAGAGCCCCTCTGTGTGGGGTGATAGGCACTTAGATGTTCTATGAGCTCCTACTGAGGTGTGCGTAAGAGTTACCTCGGGGATGACCTCCCGACTCTCTTTGAAGTCTCTTAGCCACTTGAACTCATTTGTCTTTACCCTTTCCCCCATTAATTCAAGGTCTTTTTCCAGTTGTGTTGCCAGTTGGCACTTGGTATTAATCCCTCATTGCCAGGGAGGTTCATCCCCGGGAGTCATGTCCCACGTTGGGGGGAAGGTAATGCATTCATATCCTGAGTTTGGCTTAGAGAGAGGCCACATTTGAGCAACAAGGAGGCTCTCAGGTGGCACCCCTTAGGCACCCCACAACTGCAAGCTAAGTCTCAGTTACAAGAACAAAGACTCACAAGGGTAGTCAGCAATAAAAAGAACACATCAGTGGGTCATCCTTTTTTGACAGACACTGTCCCTGCACTCAGAGGACTATTGCTGCTCCCTTGGAGACTGTGGCAGAGCTCTCCAGGCTAGGAATTCAGATTCCCTCATTTATTGTGTGATTGTCCACCCATCGTGACCATGCCCCATCCCCCGGTCCTTTGAACGATTTAGTATATCTTTCATGTATATTCGGATGAACTAATTCCCATGAAACCCCCCTGCCAGACACCCCCCACCAATAATTCCCTGCAGTACCCATTGTAACCCTTCTGTGATCCAAATCCTCCATGTACATGTAGTACATAAAATAATCAAATACACCTACTAGGAAAAAGGAACAAGTATGATAAGCTTACATGCAAGAGACAAACATAAGGAAACTCAGTGGAAAAAAAAAAAGAGTGACGTAAAAAAAACAGATAATCAAACAAAAAAGAAAACAAAATAAAATATAATTAGCAGATTGGGACATTCAAAAAATGGGCAAAAAAGCAAAGGAAATGCCTTAAAAAAAATATATATATATATATATATATATGTATATATATATATATTTTTTTTCATTTCTGTTGTCTTTTTTTTATCACTGTGTTATCGGATGTCTGGTGTGCCGTGACAACTTCCCCATCTCAATCCCCATTGTCTCCCAATTTTTCATTTAATTTTCAAAGAAGTTTTAGGTCATAGCAAAGTCACACACGGAGTGCTGGAGACTCCCAGATACCAAACCACCCCCCCTTCCCCACCCCATATTAATCCACCCCCTTTTTTTTTGGATGTTAGCATTGTTATAACTGTTATACAGATAGCAAAATATAGCAACTAAACATTGTCAATGATTTACAGTCTAGTTTACAATTTAGATGATACAGTTAAATAATTTTGATGATATTTACCATGACATGTGTCCATTACTGTAAGGTAATGAAAAACCTTTCCTATGACCACCAAACAACCCATTAGATCTTGACTGTTCCCTCCCCCCCAGCCACCCAGGGACCATGATACCGCCCTCTCCCAACCCATGGAATGTCAAGATTCACAGTTACATGCCCTGGGGATTTGAACCTGCCCTTCCTAATCCACCCACCCAACAGTGCTGCACCACCAAACCCAGGAATACCACCACTCAACTGCCCCATGCGCCAGCATGCAAACACACTCTATCCCTTTACCATAGATTATGTCCATATGGGTGATTGCTCAAAGCCTGCTCTTCTCTTACTCTCCTTTGTTAACCTATCTTTAAACAGAGTTTCTCAGAGACTGCTCACTTTCCTCAGTTCAGATCAGTGAGGTCATATACTGTTCATCCTTTAGTGCCTGGCTTGCTTCACTCAACATAAGGTCTTCAAGATTCATCCACGTTATTCCATGTATTAGCACTTTGTTCCTTTTTACAGCTGAGTAATATTCCATTGTATGTATGTACCACATTTTGCTTATCCATTCCTCTGTTGATGGGCACTGGGGCTGACAATGGTGAACAATGCCACTGTCATCTGCAAATAATGAAATTTTTACTTCTTCTTTTCCAATCTGGATGCCTTTTATGTCCTTTTCTTGTCTCAGTGCTCATGCAAGTACTTTTAAGACAATGTTAAATAGGAGTGGTGATAGAGGGCATCCTTGTCTTGTTCCCGATCTCAGAGGGAATGCTTTTAGGATTTCACCATTGAAAATGATGTTAGCTTTGAGTTTTTCATATATACACTTTATCATTTTCAGAAAGTTTCCAACTATTCCTATCTTTTGTAGTGTTTTTTATGAGGAAATAGTGCTGTATTTTGTCGAATGCTTTTTCTGCATCTATAGAGATGATCATGTGATTATTTTCTTTCAATCTGTTTATGTGGTGTATTACATTGATTGATTTTCTTATATTGAACCATCCTTGCATACCCGGGATGAAACCCACTTGGTCATGGTGTATAATGCTTTTGATATGTTGTTGAATGCGATTAGCAAGTATTTTGTTGAGGATTTTAGCATCTAGGTTCATTAGAGAAATTGGTCTGTAATTTTCCTTGCTTGTGGTATCTTTATTTGGTTTTGGTATTAGGGTGATGTTGGCATCATAGAATGAGTTAGGTAATATTACTTCTACTTCTATTTTTTGGAAGAGCTGAAGTAGAATTGGTGTTAGCTCTTTCCGGAAATTTTGGTAGAATTCAGCTGTGAAGCCATCTGGTCCTGGACTCTTCATAGTTGGGAGGTTTTTGATGACTGAGTCTATTTCTTTACTTGTAATTGGACTGTTGAGTTCATCTATTTCTTCTTTCATCAATGTCAGCTGTTTGTGGGTTTCTAGACACTTGTCCATTTCCTCTAAATTGTCATTCTTGTTGGCATATAATTTTTCAAAGTATCCTCTTATGATACTCTTTATTTCTGTGGGGTCAGTAGTGATATCCCCTTGCTCATTCCTTATTTTATGTATTTGCATCTGTTCTCTCTTTTTATTTGTTAGTCTGGCTAAGGGTTTGTCAATTTTGTTGATATTCTCAAAGAACCAACTTTTGGTTTTGTTTATTGTTTCCAGTGCTTTCTTATTCTCTATTTCATTTAGTACTGCTCTAATCTTTGTTATTTCCTTCTTTCTACTTCCTTTAGGTTTAGTTTGTTGTTGTATTTCCAATTCCTCCAAGTGTGCAGTTAGGTCTTCAATTTTAGCTCTTTCTTCTTTTTTTATATATGAAATTATGGCTATGAACTTCCCTCTCAGGACTGCTTTTGCTGCATCCCATAAGTTTTGATTTGTTGTGTGGTCATTTTCATTAGTTTCAAGGTAGTTACTGATTTCTTTTGAGATTTCCTCTTTTGCCCACTGTTTGTCTAAGAGTGTGTTGTTTAACTTCCATATCCTTCTGCCTAACCTGTTTCTCTGGCCCTTAGTGATTTCCAACTTCATTCCGTTGTGGTCAGAGAAATTACTTTGTATGATCTCAATCTTTCTGAATTCATTGAGTGTTATTCTGTGGCCAGGCATGTGGTCTATTTTGGAGTATGTTCCATTTGCACTCGAGAAGAATGTAAATCCCGCTGTGTTTGTGTTTAATGGTCTGTATATGTCTATTATGTCCAAGTCTTCTAATGTATTGTTGAGTGCCTTAATTTCTTTATTGATTCTCTGTCCAGATGTTCTGTCTAATGATGATAGTGGTGTGTTGAAGTCCCCTGCTATAATTGTAGAGGCATTTATTTCTCCTCTTAGTTTTTCCAGAGTTTGAGGTACCTCTATTAGGTGCGTAAATGTTGATGATTGTTCTCTCTTCTTGAGAGATTACTCCTTTTACTAATATGTAGTGTCCATCTTTGTCTCTTACAATAGTTTTGCATTTAAAGTCTATTTTGTCTGATATTAGAATAGCTACTCCTGCCCTTTTTTGGCTGTTGTTAGCCTGTAAAATTGTTTTCCAACCGTTCAATTTCAGCCTCCTTGAATCCCTGGGTCGAAGGTGGGTTTCTTGTAGACAGCATATAGATGGATCATATTTTCTTATCGATTCTGCCAATCTGCATCTCTTGATTGGTGAATTTTTTCCACTAACATTCAGTGTTATTACTCGTAACGAATTTCTTACTTCAGCCATTTTTTCTTTGGGTTAATGTATGTCATATGTTGTTTTGTTTCTCTTTTTGTCTTTTCAGTATTTTTAAACTCTCCTCCAACTGTCTCTCCCTTGTTTTTTCCTTTCAACTTGTAGAGATTCCTTTAGTATTTCTTGAAGTGCTGGTTTCTTCTTGACATACCCTCTTAATTTCTGTTTATCTGTGAATATTTTGAACTCTCCATCATTTTTGAATGCCAGTTATGCTGGTTAGAGAATTCGTGGCTGGAAGTTTTTTCTTTTAGTCTTTTGACTATGTCATACCACTGTCTTCTTGCCTCCATGGTTTCAGCTGAGAAATCAGTGCTTAATCTTATTGTGCTTCCCTTGTATGTGATGGTTCTCTTTTCTCTTGCTGCCTTCAGTATTATCTCTTTGTCTTGAGCATTGGACATTTTGACAAGTATATGTCTTGGAGTTGGCCTGTTGGAATTTATACTATTTGGGGTGCGCTGTGCTTCCTGGATCTGCACATCCATCTCTCTCAATAGGGTTGGGATGTTTTCAGCCATTATTTCCTTCAACACTCCTTCTGTTCCCTTTCCCTTCTCTTCTCTTTCTGGGATGCCCATAATACATATATTTGTGCGTTGTGTATTATCGGTTAATTCCCTGAGTCCATGCAGGATTTTTTCAATCTTTTTTCTATCTGTTCTACAAACTCTTTGATTTCAGCTGTATTGACTTCCATATCACTAATTCTTTCCTCTGCCTTTTCAAATCTGCTGTCATGTGAGTCCAGCGTCTTTTTCATTTCTTGGCTTGTGCCATTGTTCACCATCATATCCATTACCTTTTTAGGTGTGTTTGCTATTTCCTCAGTATATTCTCCCAGTGTCTTCTTTATATCCTTAATCTTTTCCTTCAGTTCTTTAAGTTGGTCCATGATATCTGTCTGGATGCTTTGTTTAGTTGTTTGATGTTCTGCATTGCTTCCTGGTTTTTATTTTGTGCATTGGACTGGTCCATGTTTTCCAGTTTCTCAGAGTTATTTGTATTTTTTTGTTGCCCTCTGGTCATCATATTATCTTGATGGGTTTGTTCAGTTGATTAGCTTTTCTCTATGCTCTAGAATTTTATTTAGGTGTTGGTTCTGTGTGTGAGTTAAGTTTTCTCTTTGGCAGTTTTTCTTCTTATTTTATTTCCTTGCTTCTTTCTATGTTCACTTGAAGGCAAAAGATTAGGGCCAGAGGAATCAAAAGATGTAAGGAAGGCAGAAAGATAATAGTAATATTGATAAAAGTTAGAAGAAAGGCAAAATGAGACTTGATGAGATGAATATTTAACTTGTGTAGGCAGTGTAGAGTACTAGGAAAAATTATGGAGTTCCTACAATTGACTGGGAAAACAAATGGAGGAATATATATATAGTGATTTAGAAGGTTAGAATTATGAGAGGGAGAGAAATATTAAAGAAAGGTCTGAAAGGAAAAAGTTAATACTAATAAAAAAAGAGGAAGAAAACAAAATAGATGGAATAGAAATTGACACCCTTAAGTTGTGGGCCTATGAAAAAATGTTGTCTCTAAGAGCCACAACAGAAAACAAAAAGTGGAAAGATGCAGGAAGGATAAGCGATAGTTTGTAATACAGAATCAATATATACAGCGAGTGGGAAATTACTGAAAAAGAAGCCCAGCAAAGAAGCGACAGGCTGGCAGCACCTAATTAAAAAAAAAAAAAATAGAAAAAAAAAAAAAGAAAGGGGGGAAGAAAGAGGAAAGAATAGCAAGAGACCAGAAAGAAACAGAGAGAAACCAAAGATCCACACAGGCAAGCAGTCAAACAGAGCTAAGGGGGGGGTCTATGATTCCCCTAGGGTCCACGTGGATCCTTCCTGCTTACTTGTGTTTATCAATCAATTTCCCCACAGGTTTCTATATGCAGATCCTGAAGCAGTTTTTAGATATTAAACTAAATTAAAAAGAATTTATTTTTCATTTGTTGAAGTGACCTTCTCACTTTTTTTTTAATTTTCATTTTTTTAGCTAAATGCAGGACCCAAAATAATTCTTCCTCTAGACCAACCCCCTTACGGAAGGGACCTTAGCTGGGCCCATGGAAATTAATCAAGCGCGTCCCACTTTCTGGTCTCCCCAGGTTAGCTGTAGCTCTGATGTTTCTCCCCTTCTGGAGCCGAGCTTGAGCATCACCGGGCTGCTAAGTAAATCACTTTGAGTGCAGATTCGCGTCTGCTCTCAGCCTGAGGCTGCTTCAGGTCGGCTTATCTGCTCCCCAAAGCTATGGGGTGGTGCAGGCAGCCAGATCAATGTCTAAAAATATGAAATACCCTTCCCAGTCCTCCAACAGAACCCTCCCTCTTTTGGGAAGTGTCCCTTCTTCCTGGCTCCGCAGCGGCCCGAGTCTTATCCCTGGGCCGCTAGGGAAATCAGCTCCTTTCCCCGACCAGAATTCCCCCTCCGGTTCCCCGGGTGCTGATTAGCTAGTTTGTTCTGTTCACACAAGGTCCAAGGGGCGCCAGGCAGCCAGGTCCCCAGAAAATAAAACTTTTTCGCCCTGCTCGCGCCTCCAAATGGCCGTTTTATTTTATTTTATTTTTCCACCCTAACTGCGGGGCTCAGCCGTCTGTGCCAAACACCACCACAGCCTTAAAACTCACGAATCTCTACCATTCCGTCCACACCGTTGATCCACGCAGATAGATGTTCCAAGCTTCTCACTCCACGCGTGCACAGCAGAGACCCCCGGGCAGGACCCCGTCCACAATCCACCCTGCTCTGGGAGCTTGCAGTGTGTGCCCTCCTACTAACGCCATCTTGGCCCCCTCTCTTTTCCATTCTTTAACCGTCTCTTCCTCCAGCTCTTCTCTGCTTGCTGTAGAAGGTTCTTTTAGACTCAAAAGTTTCAAAATAGTTGTTTCAGACAGCTCCTGCCTGTACAATAGTTGTTTTGGTGGAAGGTCTTGGTTCTCCTTACTCCAGAATCTTCCTACAACCCTCTTCTTTGGATAATTTTTTAAAAGTTTTGTTTGCTGTGTCCACATTCTTATGTTCTGCATTTGTGTTTTCCTGATTTTTATCCTCTTCCTTTGGATAGGCCATCATTTCCTGTTTCTTTGTCCTTTACTTGTTTGTTGAACACTGTAAA
This sequence comes from Tolypeutes matacus, assembly GCA_026826555.1. Lineage (NCBI taxonomy): Eukaryota > Metazoa > Chordata > Mammalia > Cingulata > Chlamyphoridae > Tolypeutes > Tolypeutes matacus. The sequence goes on along the minus strand of JAKSZT010017825.1, from coordinate 75,301 downwards.
TTTTAGTATTTTAGAATGTTCACTCTGGGACTTATTCCATGAGATATCTATTTTTTTTTATTTTATAACCATCTGGTGATACCACAGAGATTTTCTTGAGCTTTAGCCCTCTTATTGGGAAGTATGCAGGATCCTCCTTGTGTTTTGGGGCCTGTGCCTTGTCCTGGACTTTTGCTTGTTAGGTGCTTTGGAGTTCTCCTGTTTATAGGTGTTTGGATGTCCCCTCTGTTATCCAGGAGACAGATCTCCCTCTCCCAGGGTTTTGAAGCTGGCATCCTTTGTCCTAAATTTTCCTCCTCTATAGTTTCTTAAACTGTTTTCCTTGTCTCAAAGTATTTTTCTTGGAGGACAAATTCTGTCAGGAAGTGCACCCAAGGGAGGTCTTTCCCAATCAGTCTTTCTCACTTGATTCAGGGTCTGGGACCCAAGAAGGGGACACAGACCAATTCCAAAGTTCCATGGGGAAGGAATTAGGAAGGATGCCAAGAGCTTCTTCCATGGGTCCCCAAAGCTGAGCTTTCTTGGCCTGCTCAGTAAATACAGCCCTTCAACTCTCTGTCTTCTGCCATCCTAAGGAATCATAGAGTATTTAAGTCTCCTCTGTCCTAGCCTTTGGCTGGTATGAGTTGAAACAATGGCCATTGTTACCGTTTTCTGGGGTAGATTGAAACTATGGCTAGACACTAAGTGATAGGAAGATGCTAATAAAAGCCATGGTCACTGATTGGCCAAGATCACCTCAGGTCTTGGGGAAGAGGATATTTATGTTCCTTTCTGTCATGCATAGGCTAGCCAGTGTCTACCCCCATGGTGCCTTACCACAAGAGTGGGGGATGGGTGCCAGTAACTGCCACATGGAGAAAGCGATTTTCTTTACCATAATTTATCAGTCTCTTCCTCCCTCTATTCCCTGGATGCTGTTCAGCGATTTCTTGATTCCAGTGTTTCAAAAATAGTTCTTTAAGATACTTCCAGTCTGTTTAATAGTTGTTCTGGAAGAAGGACTGAATCCTGGAGCTCCATACTCCAGTATTTCCTTACAACCCTTTTATTGTTTTACACAGTTTTATTTTTTACAGTACACTGTTCTTACTTCATAAGTTCAAGATCATCTCATCTGTGATGATGTAAATTGCATTTTTTTTTGACTTTTTAAAAAATTTCCTATGACAGGAGGGTAGTGAATCTACTGGGTTGGGCTGTGCAGGTTTGACAGGTGGGTAGAGTGGGGAGGATGTGTTGGACGGTCCATGGAACTGGGGGGAGGTTTGGGGGAGGGACCAGGTGAACACTGGCGACTGGTGGGTATGTGGTTGAAAGTACAAAGGTGGGAATGCTCTTATGGCAAATGACAAGAAAGGGTTACTGATTTAAGGTGTTGGATGGGGGTGCATTCAGGACAGAGCACTTTTGGGGCAAGCTTCTAGGGAGTGTGCAAATGATCATTTTGTCATAAAGTGTTGTATCAGTGGGTGGAGCCACATATAATGAGTAGAAAGGAGCTGGGTTCCCATCCTGGGGAGGACCGATTTGTTCTCAAACAGAGGAGTGGAAGTCTCACAAGAGCATGGAAGTTTCCTAATAGGGGAGGACAAACTAGTGTGTCAAGACCTCTGTGTTGTTGCAAGTAACTATGAATCTAGTCATCCAAGGAGTGAAGAAAGGTAGTGGTCGTGGTAGATAGGACAAGGGGTATTTAGTGGGCAATGGAAGTGTTCTACATTATCTTGCAGTTATGGATGCAGGCCATGTTAAATATCATTAAAATTTATGAAAGTGTACTTTCTAAAATGTAAATCATAATGTAAGCCATTGACCTTGGTTAGTAGCTATGTTTCACTATTTTTTATCAGTTGTAACAAATATAGCATCCACATATAAAAAAACTATCAATACAGGAAGGGGGGAAATGGGGAGAATGTTTGGTATATGGGAGTCCCTTGTATTCTGTATGTGACTTTCCTGTGTCTTAAAACTTCTTTGAAAACAAAATGAAAAAAAGTAATACACTGGGAAATAAATGGAAGAAAATGTCACTGTACATACAGGACAAGGATATTACAGTGATGAAAAGTAAAATACCAAAAAACTTTTAAAAAATATTTTTTATTATATTTAATATCCCAATTTTAAAATTTTATTTTATTTTTAGTTATTTTTAATTTTTATATATTTTATTTCTTATATTTCAGTCTATCATTATTATTTGATTTTCCTATTAATTGTAATTAGCTATTTTATTGGATTCATTTTTGAAGAAGCTTTGGATCACAGAAGGGTTACAATTGGAGCAGGGGAGGATAATTTGTTTGGGGAGAGAGTGATGGGGGATACATAAGAGGAAGTTCACCTGGACATATATATAAATGTGTTCAAATGTTCATGGGGCACTGTCATAGTAGTGGTGATTCACATAATAACTGAAAGAATGTTGAATTCCCATACTGGAGAGCTCTGCCACATTCTCTAATGAAACAGCAACTGTCCCCCAAGTACAGGGGTAATAACTAAGGAGGATGGTCCATTGATGGGCCATTGATATTGACAACTATGCTTATGAACCTTTGCCCTTGAAATTGAAACTTAGTCTAGTGTTAAAGGGTACCTAAGAATTATTTCCTGAGAGCCTCCTTGTTGCTCAAATGTGGCCTCTCTCTAAACCAAACTCAGCATATATATGCAGTACCTTACCCCTAGCATGGGACTTGACTCTCAGGGATGAGCCTCCTTGGCACTGAGGGATTACTACCAAGCACCAATTAGCAATGCACCTGGAAAAAGACCTCGAATAAAAGGGGGAAATGTAAGGACAAATGAGTTTATACTGCTAAGAGACTTCAAAGTGAGTCGGGAGGTCATCTCAGAGGTAACGCTTATGCACATCTCAGCAGAATCTCATAGACTGCCAAAGTAGATACTACCCCAAATATTGGGACTCCTGATGGCTCTGGAGACATCCAGGTTCTATGGTTGGGGCAGATAGCTCTGGAATTTGGAGTCTTGCCCATAGGTATTACTGTGGAGTTTGTGCTCCTGAGAGTGACAGAGTTGGACTCAGTTATGGCTTCCCTACACATGGCTCATCTGACCCTTCTATTTGAACCTATAGTTGGTACTGGAGTTCGTAGTAGTACGTCCAAGAGATTTGAATCTTTGGGCTGCCAATGTGCGCCTGGACTCTGAACCTCAACAAAATTGCTACACATCCACTCTAGTTCATTGGATGCACCAAGGACAACTAACAAGCAGGTGAGGATGGACAACCACCACACCAAGGAAACAAGAGTGGCTACAACTGTAAGCAAGACAGTCCCATCAATCTGCTGTAAGGGATCAAAGCCTCCTCTCAATTAGAGTTGGAGTGGACATCACCATCCCAGAATCCTCTGGAATGGGGAATGAACTATGGACTAGAATGGACTTACTGGTATTCTACTATAGACTTATTATGATTCTAGCAATGGAAGAAATTACAGCATTGTTGTGGAGCCAGTGGCCACTGGAGGCACTGAGGACAAGGAAGGGAAAAACAGTTGTAATAAAGGGGCGTATTCAGGACTTGTGAATCATCCCGAATGACCTTGAAATGACATATATAGTACATTATATATCTTCCCATAACCTACAGAATTGTATGGGAGAGAGTGTAAACTACAAGGCAAACTGTAATCCATGCTCAGTGGCAATGCCCCAAAATGCATTTATCAATTGCAATGAATGTTCCAAACTAATGAAGGATGCTGTTTATGTGAGAAAATGAGGGAGGTATGGGGAGCGGGGCATATGGGAATCCCTATATTTTTTATGTAACATTTATGTAATCTTAGTATCTTTTAAAAAATAAAAAAATACATTAATTAAAAAATGTCTTTCTTGGGATATATAACTCAATATACCACACTAACCTTTGGAACAGTTTCTTAATGTCTCTCAGCTACAATTCCTTCTGTGTAGAATAGGAGAATAATATAACTAATTGTCAATTTTAAACACATACCAGACATTCTTTTGAATATTTCCTCCCATTCTGTAGGTTGTCTTTTTACTTTCTTGATAATATCCTTAGAAGAATAAAAGCTTTTCATTTTCATGGAGTCCAGTTTATTGATTTTTTTGCTCTTCCTTCTTTTAGTGTAATTTTAAGAATCTATTACATAATATAATATCCTGCAATTATTTACCTATGTTTTCCTCTAAGAATTTTATCATAGTGGTTCTTATATTTTAGTATTTGAGGTCCTAGTCCCTTTCATTCTTTTGCATGAGGAAACGGGATAACCTCAGCACCATTTGTTGAAAAGTCTATTCTTTCCTAATTTGAGCAACAGTAGAAAGAGAGTGAACATGCAGAATTATACACAGATGATCGTGTGCTTTAATTTGTATATGTGCATGTCTAGGAGGGCTTGTCTTCTAAGGACCAGGAGCTTTCAGTTAATTTTTTCACATGGAAACCCTGCAGTTATGTGACAACTGAAAATCATTCAGTCAGGACATGATGGCATTCAGTTAACATGATGTCTTCTAAAAGTGACAATGCAGCCCAGAAGAATATAACCCGATGTTTCTATTCAACAACCATTCCCTTCAGTTTTGCCAAAAAGGGAAATTTTGAAAGACATTAGAATTTTCCAAAGAATTCCAATGCTGGAATAAACTTAAGTGCCAAGCTTTTTAAGGGAGAGAAAGTTGTAAATTCTTTTTCCTTCCTTTTTTTTTTTAAAGCTTGTACAGGACTCGGATTTCTCACACAATGGTCAATCCTCTACTCCATCAGCACATTACACCAGGGATTTTGCTGCAGGAAGATAGGACGGGGGTGTGGTGCAGTTGAAGACAGGATATGCAATCCCTCTGGTATTAGGGAATTGTGAAGAGGAGAAAGGGATGGGAATCATAGGAGCCCAAAACTGTCAGATCTAAGTGTCCTGACATCTTCTCTCTGGTTTCTACACCCGATGCAGTGTTAGGAGAGAGGACATACTGTGAGAAGAAGGGAGATGTTGGATCTTGTTTGGGTCTCTTCCTAGAGCCCAACCAGAGGCTCCCCTCACCAATGTGGATCAGAGACATATCAGAGTTTAATTTGGTATCAAAGAGTGACACAGTGCAGTCTTGAAGTTTTGTTTTTAAAGGCTGCTTTCTATTATTACTAGACAGGAATAAAGACTAAATGTTACTTCATTTTATTGTTTTGGCATGGGATGGAAGAGGCTCATTAATCAGTTGATTTTGGGGCCAGGTGACAGGTGTGCTGATATGATTTGGTGAGCTGTGAAGGGATCCCCAGTCTTGGCTGGGGATGGATCATCAGAAGATATGATGATTGTTGCACAAGAGAGAAGTAAGATGAGTTGAGTAATCAGTAAAGCCACACTGGGCTCTATCCAGCCAAGACAACCAGACCACAGATATTAACAGGTGAGGACCTCAGCTGCAGTGCAGTTGGCAAGTAGCACACAGGCAGACAGCGATTATCATCGTGAAGCCTGGAAAGCATCCTAAAGAGATGAGGAACTCATGTACTTTCATACCTGCAGTTCATATAGTCCTCGTTCCTCCAAAAGCCCTGAGAGAGGATCAGAGAGACATGGAGATTTGGGGAAAACCAAGCATTTCTTTCACCAAAATTAAAGAGCACAACTTTAAGGTATAATTTAAATTATTTTAGCTAACCAAGTTTAACACTAAATCAGAATAAAAGTTACTTTTTTCCCCTTTATTACCTGGATAGATGGTCATGAGCGACATTAGGACTTTTTAAACAATTTAATAAACACATTTGGACTGCACCTCTGAGATGTAGCATGCATAAATAATCAACCTTCTCACAAATATTTATTGAATAAATAACCCAAATAACCAAATAAGACTGAAGAAACAAAATAAACAAGGTGTTTAAAATAAATCTTTCCAATAATAGCACAATCAAGAAAGGGAAAATACTAAAATTTAGGCCATGGTTTTGACCTAAGTTTATGGTTTCTCCCAAAATATTAGTTCCAGTAAGAATGAACCTGAGAAAAAATTGAGACTAGATAAATTTGTTTTCATTTCTCCCAGGACTTGTCATTGCACTAAGCTACCTGATTAATTGTGTTGTATAACCATTACAAATATCTTGCTCTCAGAAAAATGTCCATTAATTATGATTCTAAAGATGAATTTATTAATGCTTTATCTTTATCTAAATATGTAATGAAGCATTTGTTATAATTAAAGGTATTTCAGGTACAACAAAATATAGTTGCCATGGCAACTTGCTTTTCTTTTGCAGAAAAGACAGAGTTAAAGTAAAAGATCAACCACAAACATACTGTGTGAACTTGAGCAAGTCGTGTAACCTCTGTTTCTTCATTTGTAAAATAAAGTAGACTTAATCCATTTTCCTCAAACCCATTAGAATTATGAAGACTGAATGAGAGCACATTAATGAAAGTGTTTTTTTCTTTGAATTATACTTATAATCATTACGTCAAACAAAACACAAGAGATGTTTAAGGTCTAGGTAAGTATTCAGGATTCCCCTGAGATAACATTGTGACCAGAGCTCCATGATTATTTAATGCTACTGACTTTGTGTGACTAGAGAAAGGTAGAGGTGTTCTAAGCGCCATGTAGAAGTACTGGGGTCGTAAAAGGCACAGTGACTTCCTGCATCTCCAAATCCCCTCCAGAAATGAAGGTAGGTGGATATTTGGGTCCAGGTGAAATAGTCAGGATTTGCAGCGCAAGACACAGTCTTCCAAGGGGTTGGGAGTTACCATCAAGCCCAGAACTGGTACTTAAATATTGTTGACAGTCGTAGGGAAGGAGGTGAGTTAAATCCAAAGCCTACATATGGTTGTGCAATAGTCAGGGTGCTCTATTGGCTCTCAGAAAAGAAAAATTTTACTCAACTCAAGAACTTCCATTTTTACTAGTCTTCCCCAAATTTTCACACTGTGAATTTCCATACCTTATGTTCATGTAATAAGGTCCCTGAATTTTTGCTTTGCAAGGTTTTTTTTCCTCTAACAAATTATGAATACTATATATGTGATGTTAAGTTAATGGTCCACATAACTACTGTGCTACAGTTTTACTGGGTACACTTGGATGACATCTTGCTTTGCTGAAGTCAATCACTGCTGTCCCAGAGTAACTATTAATAGCCCATCTGTCACTCTCTATAGGGGTCCAGTTCAGATGATTAATTATATAGTCTCCCTAGTTATTCTTAAGTGTGAACCGTAACTGGGATACACCCACACCCTAGATAAAGAGGTGTGACTGTAGCATCAGATTTTGTGCTGAAGATGTGAAGGTTGGTATTGAGCTTGACAAGAATGAAATGTCTTTGAAATACTCAAGTGGTCTAGTAAGAATTCGGAAAAAAGAAGAGAGTTTCAAATTAAACATATAAATTTTGATGTATCAGCATAAAGCTCATTCGTGCTTTATCTGCCAATTTTGAAAACTGTTAAATCCATTTTATATTTCATAGTAAGTTAAATCCTATATTATCCATGTAGAGTCCAAAAAACTACATTTACCAGCCCCCATTGAACAAAGGCTTCAGACTTCTGATTTAGAGTCTACTGGCCTGATAAATTCTCATGAGACTTTAATGATTAGTGGCATTTATTTGAGAAATGTAGAGTATGGAGCATTTATTTCCTGGTGCAGATCTCAGCAAAAGCAGTATAGCTCTGTAATCAATAGCTGTGGAATTTTGGCAGCTTCTTGATAGCGGCATGGGGTTCTCTCAGGAGACAAGATTCTAAAAGTTGTTCCTGTAAGCTCATTCTATAATCAGTGTATCAGTCATCTCAATGACTCTGTAAACTCTCGATACCTTCAACAAATCCCTTAACAACTGAAATATCTAGAGTGGATTCTGTTATTTATAAATGTTGATCAAAACAAGGTGGTATCTGAATCCAAGGACAAGGAAACTGAACTTAGGAAACACCCTATCAGTGGAATTCTGAGGATGGATTCTAGTGTGGCATTCTCTTAGTGGATTGCATTTTTCCACTAAACATTGTGGGTGTGAACCCATTGTAAGTAGGATCTTTTGAAGGGGTGACTTTAATTAGGTTGTGGCCCACTTCATTCAGGGTGTGTCTTAATCCTATTATGGGACCAAGGATCACAGGCAGGCAGCTCCAGAACACCTTCTTTGGGGGGAAAGCATCACCCTGATTACGCCTTCAATTTGGACTTTCTTTTGCCTCAAAACGATGAACAAATAACTTCCCATTGTTTAATCTGACCCATTTCATGGCATTTGCTTGAGCAGCCCAGAAAACTAACCAGGTAAATACTGGAAAATTACTCACTCTTCAATAAATCAGGTTTCTGTGCCCTTTCTTACAGTTACTGGGTGTAGTACTGCAGATGACTGCTCTGTGAATAGGATTCTAGGTGTGACTAGACTATTCACTGGGAGACTTCAGGGGTTGGAACCAACCACAAGAGATGACTGGGTCCACTGGATGAGTAAGGTAAGATTTGGGAGGGAGATATTTGGAACTGACCACAGAGTACAAGAAAGGAAAACAGCCCAGAAGCTCAAATGCCAGCCATTTGCAGAGCTGAATGAATCATGGCAGCCTCTTTCATACGCAGTTGGAGGATTATGTAAACTACCAAGCATAGCTCCTAGCTGGTTGGTTTTTTCCTTTATTACAGAAATTGTGGGTTTACAGAACAAACATCCATAAAATACAGGATTTCTATGTGCTAGCCTACTATTAATGCTTGGTATGTGTGTGGAACATTTCTTACAATTGATAATAACACATTTTTATAATTGTACGATTAACTGTAGTCCATGGTTTAATAGGGTTCACTGTTTCTGTAGTCAGTTCCATGGAGATATAAAAAAATTTTATTTTGTTAATATATATCCAATCTAAAATTTCCCCTTTTAAACATATTCAGATATATATTCCAATGCTGTTAATTGCATTCACAATGTTGAGCTACCATCACCACAATCCATTACTAAAACATTTCCATCATTCCAAATAGGGACTCTGTGCATTTTAAGCCTTGACTTTCCCTTCCCTTTCACCTCTCCATCCCCTGGTAACCTATATTCTAGATTCTAACTCTATGAGTTTGCTTATTCTAATTATTTTAAATCAGGGAGTCATACAATATTTGTACTTTTGTGTCTGGCTCTTCCAACTCAACAATATGTCTTCAAGGTTCATCTATGTTGTTGCATTTATCAGAACTTCATTCCTGTTTACAGGTGAGTAATATTCCATTGTATGTATCCATTAATTGTTTGATGGACACTTAGGATGCTTTCATCTTTAGACAATTGTGAATAATTCTGCTACAAACACTTGTGTGCAAATATCTATTCAAGGCCCTGTTTTCATTTCTTAGTGGTAGTAGTGGAATTGCTGGGTATATGGTAGTTCTAAACTTAGCTTGTCTGAGGAACTGTCAAAGCGCCTTCCACAGCAGCTACACCATTTTACATTGCCACTGCCAAGGAAATAGTGTTCCTATTTCTTCACATCCTCTCCAACACGTGTTAGTTTCTATTCTTTTTTAAAAATAATAACCATACTGATTGGTGTGAAATGGTACCTCAATGTGGTTTTGATTTGCATTTCCCTGATAGCTAATTATAATGAGCATCTTTTCATGTACTTTCTGGCCATTAGTATATCTTCTTTGGTGAGATGTTTATTCTAGTCTTTTCTCCATTTAGTAATTGGGCTGTTTGTCTTTTTATAAAGTTGAAGGATTCCTCAGTATTTTCTGGATATTACACCTTTATTAGAAAAATGTCTTCCAAATACTTTCTCCCATTCTGTAGGCTGTTATTTTACTTTCAAGATAAATCCTTTGAAGCAGAAAAGCTTGTAATTTTGATGAAGTCCAATTTATCTATTTTTGTGTTGTGGTTGCTTTGCTTTTGAGTGTAAAGTCTAAGAAACCATTGCCTAACACTGGGTCCGGAAGATGCTTCCCTACATTTTCTCCTAGGAGTTTGATTGTTCTCACTTGTATATTATGACTTTGATCCATTTTTAGTTGATTTTTGTATAAGGTGTGAGGTAGGAACTTTTTTTTTTTTTTTTTGCAAATAGAGTTCCTGTCTTCCCAGCACTATTTGTTGAAGAGACTATTCTTTCCCAATTGAGTGGTCTTGGACCACTTGTCAAAAATCAATTGACCATAAACCTGGGATCTGATTTCTGATCTCTCAGTTCAGTTCATTTGTTCTATATGTCTTCCTTATACCACTGCCAACTTTTTTTGATTATTGTGGCTCTGTAATACATTTTATGATAGGGAGTGAGAGCCCTCCAACATCGTTCTTTTTTTTCTAGATGAGTTTAACTATTCGATGCTCCTTATGTTTCCATATAAATTGTATAAATGTCTTTTCCATTTCTGCAAAGAGGTTCTTGGAATTTCGATTGGGAAAGACTTGGGTCTATAAATCACTTAGGGTAAGTTCAAAACAGTAGGGATATTTAGTCATTCAATCCATGATCACAGAAACTCCCATTTATTTAGGTGTTCTTTGATCTCTTTTATGAACATTTTGTAGTTTTCTTTACATCCTGCTTAGATTTATTCCTAGATAGTTGATTATTTTAGTTGCTATTATGAATGGAGTTTTTTTCTTGTTTTCTTCTGCCTTTTGTTTGTTGCTC
>JAKSZT010017825.1:37706-64531 GCA_026826555.1 Tolypeutes matacus | reverse complement strand
CAATGTTTGCAAAAACACAGGTAAGTGAGTAACTAGTTTAAAAAAAGAAGAGTAGGAAGAAGTAGTCATTGAGATTTTAGAATTGTTGCATCAGAGGTATGCAGATTTTGAGCATATGGTCAGGGATTTGCTGGCTGAAGTAGAGTAGATAAAAATGCACTGGAAAAAAAGACCAAAGACCTGAGAAACGAATTTATAGAATTATTCAGGACTCTATAGATATTAGAAGGTTTTGGGGGACAAGAGTAAAATGATGAGCCAAGAACTAAAGTATTCAGTGAAGACTAGATTGTGATTTTGAGGTCAAAAGATATAACAAAGAGAAGTCATTTGCATAGCCAAATGATAGGCTGCTTAAAAGCTTAAAAGCTGTTTAAAAGTACAAAGAACACATAAAAATCCATATATTCACCAACGCACACCACCCATACTGTGTCTTTGCTTGAAGGTGAGGGAGTCTTGGTGTTTAGATAGAAGACAGAATTTCACACACTAATCTGTCCATCAGTGCTTAGCATACTATAAAGGATGGAAAGGGGAATAGAGACTCCTGTCATCATATGTGGCAGTCCCTAAGATGCCAGGTCAGTGGAAAGGCAGTGATTCTGCTAGCGGGTCCCAGCTGCAACAGCTTGAATGGAGAGCTTATTGCTGCTCATTTGGTTGTCCCCAAGAGGAAAGCTGTATTTCTCTTTTTTGATGCTAACTGGATGTCACTGTTGTTGTAACTATTCCTTACTGGGTCTATCCCAACCCACCCCATACACTTTATTTATTTATTTTTTTTTTTAAAGATTTTATTTATTTATTCATTTATCCCCCCCTTGCTGCTTGTGCTCGCTGGGTCAGCTAACCACGCCATGCGGGCGGGCTTGCCTTCACCAGGAGGCCCCGGGAACCGAACCTGGGGCCTCCCATATGGTAAACGGGAGCCCTACTGATTGAGCCACAGCCGCTTCCCGACCCCATGCACTTTAAAATTTAGGCTTTTAAGCTTGTGTTAATTTAGGCATTGCTTTGGTGACCATCTTAAAGTAATTTCACTACTTTGCTCTGAAGGGAAGGTGCTCCTTGAGATTCTTCCAGAATTTTCTAAATTATGGTTTGGGTTGTAGAGAGAAATTATAAATTTGGTCATGGAAAGGAATTTCAAAACAGTATGCAAATAACAGTAAAGAAAAAGATAGGTGAATGGATAATGTTTTACATTTGATAGTAAAGAAACATAATGGTGTGTGAAGCAGGAGAGGTTTAACTGGCCATAAGATTTGGAAAATAATTAACCCCCAGCAGTCTCTTGTGTGAAGGAGTTCTTTCATCTGTGCATGCTGAAGACAGTGTACGTAGAAGTATAATTTGTTTGTGTCCCAGCACTGAGAGATAACATGTGGTTGACTCTAAATAAGGCTGGATCAGGATAGTAGAAAGAGAGAGCAAGGGACAAAGGCATGAAGCCCTGAGGAAGTGAGCTAAGCAAAGTGACCCTAAGTGCTCATGTATGCAAGTTTTATGATGCTATTATTTAAAATACTACCTTACATTCTCAAATATCTTTTTTTTTTTTTGCTTACAAAAATGTTATATATATATATATATATATATATATATATATATATACACACACACACATATATATATATATATTTTTAAAGGTGCTTAGATTACCTAAATATTACACGGAAACTACATGGATTCCCATGTTCCCCACCTCCCACACCTCCCACAACATCCCACACAAACATCTCCCACAAGTGTGGCCCATCACAGTCAATGGACCTACACATCCTGGGGCCTTGCCATCAACCATAGACCACAGTTCACATCGTAGACCACACTCTCTCCCACACAGTTCTGAATGGTGTGTGCTGATTTAAAATGGCCTACATCCGTCGCCACAACGGCACTCAGGACAACCCCCAGGTCCCAAAAAAGGCCCTGTATTTCGACTGCACATCTCCTCCCTGCCCCGAAAGTGTCCAGTGGCCACCGGCTCCACCTCACTGTTATAATTTCTTCCATTGCTAGAATCACCATATGTGTACAACAGAATACCATTAAGTCCACTCTAGTCCACAGTTCTTCCCCCAATCCTGAGGGGACTGGGATGATGATGTCCACTCCACCTCCAAGTGAGAGAGGGCTTATATCCCATGGATATGGTGGGTGGGATATTCCTGCCTGCAGATACAGGCCCTCTCCATACCCTGGATTGGCCATTGCCCATCGTTGTCTCCTTGCCATGTGACTTGGATGAGTCCATTGAGCTGTAGGTAGGAGTTGCAGCTCCACCGAGATTCCCCGCACACCTGGCACATAGGTAGGCCAGCGGCTCCAGTCTCTGGAAGTACACCTAAAAACTCCAGCAACACAAATAGGTTTGAATAGAAGGGACTGATGAACCATGTGCAGGGAGGACTTATTTGAGTCCAATTCTGTCACTCTCAGGAGCACAGATTCCAAAATAGAGCCCACTGATAAGGCATAAGTCTCTGGGACTATCCTCCCTTATATAGGACCTGGGTGTCTCCAGAGCCTTCAGGAGCCCCTCTCTGTGGGGTGATATGCACTTAGGTGTTCTATGAGATCCTACTGAGGTGTGTGTAAGCATTACCTCTGGGATGACCTCCCGACTCTCTTTGAAGTCTCTTAGCCACTTGAACTCATTTGTCTTTTTACCTTTTCCCTCTTTTATTCAAGGTCTTTTTCCAGTCGTGTTACCAGTTGGCACTTGGTATTAATCCCTCGTTGCCAGGGAGGCTCATTCCCGGGAGTCATGTCCCACGTTGGGGGGAAGGTAACATTCATATCCTGAGTTTGGCTTAGAGAGAGGCCACATTTGAGCAACAAGGAGGCTTCAGGTGGCAACCCTTAGGCACCCCATAACAGTAGGCTAAGTTTCAGTTACAAGAACAAAGACTCATAAGGGTAATCATCAATAACAAGAACACATCAGTGGACCATCCTCTTTTGACAGACACTGTCCCTGCACTCAGAATACTGTTGCTGCTCCCTTGGAGAATGTGGCAGAGCTCTCCAGGCTGGGAATTCAGATTCCCTCATTTATTGAGTGATTGTCCACCCACCAGGACTGTGCCCCATCCTTTGATCATTTGAACAATTTTGTATATCTTTCATGTATATTCGGATGAACTTACTCCCATGAATCCCCCCTCCCAGACACACCCCATCAATAATCCTCTGCAGCACTCATTGTAACCCTTCTATGATCTAAATCTTCCCTGAACATGTAGCCCATATAATAATCAAATACACTTAATAAGAAAAAGATACAGCAACGATAAGCTTAAATGCAAGAGATAAACACAAGGAAACTCAGGAAAACAAACAAACAAACAAACAAACAAACAATCAAACAAAACAAAATAAAATTAGCGGATTGGGACATTTAAAAAAATGGAAAAAAAACAACAACAAAAGAAATATCTTTTAAAAAAATTATTCTTTTTTCCTTTTATCACTGTATTATCATATGTCCAGTGTACCGTGACACCTTCCCCCTCTCAATCCCCAGTGTCTCATTTAATTTTCAAAGAAGTTTTAGGTCACAGCAAAGTCACACACGGAATACCAGATGCTCCCAGATACCAAACCACCCCCCCTTCCCCACCCCATAGTAAAACCCTTTTTTTTTTTTTTTTGGATGTTAGCATTGTTATAACTGTTATACAGATAGCAAAATACAGCAACTAAACATTGTCAATGGTTTACAGTATACTTTACAATTTAGATGATATAGTTTAATAAGTTTTGATGATATTTACCATGTCCTGTGTCCATTACTGTAAGGTAATGAAAAACCTTTCCCATGACCACTAAATACCCCCTGTTGTTCTTTTGTGTTCCTTCCTCCCCCTCCCACTGGGGCATATGACACTCCCCTCTCTTGACTTATGGAATGACAAGATTCATAGTTACATACCTTGGGTATTCCAACCTGCCCTTCCTAATCTACCCACCTGTCAACTCTGCACCACCACACCCAGTAATATCACTATCCATCTGTCCCATCCTTCAATATGCAACTATACTCTATCCCTTTACCATAGATTATGTCCATTTGGGTGATGGCTCACAGCCTACTCTTTTCTTTCTCTCCCTTGTTAACCTATCTTTCAGAAAATGGTTCTCAGAGACTGCTCACTTTCCTCAGTTCAAATCATTGAGGTCATATACTGTTTATCTTTCAATGCCTGGCTTGCTTCACTCAACATAAGGTCTTCAAGATTCATTCATGTTATTCCATGTGTTAGCACTTTATTCCTTCTTACAGCTGAGTAATATTCCATTGTATATATGTACCACATTTTGCTTATCCATTCGTCTGTTGATGGGCACCGGGGCTGATTCCAGCTTTTGGCAATGGTGAACAATGCCACTATGAACATTAGTGTGCATATATCTGTTTGTGTCTTTGCTTTCAGTTCTTCTGGGTATATAACTAGCAGTGGAATTGCTGGATCATATGGAAGATCTATTGTTAGTTTGCTAAGGAACCGCCAAACTGTCCTCCACAGTGGCTGGACCATACCACAGTCCCACCAGCAGGGGATGACAGTTCCTATTCCTCCACATCCTCTCCAACATTTAGTGTCTGCTGTTTTTTTAAAAACTGCCATTCTGATGGGTGTAAGATGGTATCTCATTGTAGTTTTGATTTGCATTTCCCTGATAGCAAGTGATGTTGAGCATTTTTTCATGTACTTTTTAGCCATTTGTATTTCTTCCTTGAAGTGTCTTTTCAGGTCACTTGCCCATTTTTTTAAAGGGGTTGTTTGTCTTTTTATTTTCAAAGTGTAGGATTTCTTTATATATGCAGGATATTAGGCTCCTATCAGATATATGGTTGCCGAATATTTTCTCCCATTGGGTAGGCTGCCTTTTTATTTTCTTAATAACATCCTTTGAGGTGCAGAAGTTTTTAATTTTGATGAGATCCTATTTATCTAATTTGTCTCTTGATGCTCATGCTTTGGCTGTGAAGTTCATGAAACCATTTCTTATTACAAGGTCCTGTAAATACTTCCCTACATTATCTTCCAAGGTCTTTATGGTTTTGGCTCTTATATTTAGATCTTTGATCCATCTTGAGTTGATTTTTGTATAAGGTGTGAGATGGTATTCTTCTCTCATTATTTTGGATATGGATATCCAGTTCTCCAAGCACCACTTGTAACAAGGCCATTCTCTCCCAACTGAGTGGGCTTTGTGGCCTTGTCGAATATCAGACGACTGTATATGCAAGGATCTATATCAGAACTCTCAATTCAGTTCCATTGGTCAGTAGGTCTATCCTTGTGCCAATACCATGCAGTTTTGATCATGGTAGCTTTGTAGTATGTTTTAAAGTCAGGTAGTGCGATACCTCCAACTTCATTTTTCCTTTTCAATATGTCTCTGGCAATTCGGTGCCACTTGCCTCTCCAAATATATTTTGTAGTTAGTTTTTCCAGTTCCTTAAAAAATATAGTGTTGACTTTTATTGGAATAGCATTAAATCTGTAGATTAGTTTGGGTAGGAGAGACATCTTGATGATGTTTAGTCTTCCTGTCCATGAACAGGGAATATTTTTCCATTCATTTAAGTCTTCTTTGATTTCCTTTAACAGTGTTGTGTAGTTTTCTGTATATAAGTCCTTTACATCTTTAGTTCAATTTATTCCTAGGTACTTGATTCTTTTAGTTACTATTGTAAATGGTATTTTTTTCCTGATTTCCTCCTCAGTTTGCTGGTTATTGGTGTACAGAAATGCTACTGATTTTTGAGTTTTGATCTTATAGCCTGCAACATTACTGAACTCCTTTATAAGTTTTAGAAGCCTTGTTGTAGATTTCTCAGGGTTTTCTATGTATGAGATCATGTCATCTGCAAATAATGAAATTTTTCATTCTTCTTTTCCAATCTGGATGCCTTTTATGTGCTTTTCTTGTCTCAGTGCTCGTGCAAGTACTTCTAAGACAATGTTAAATAGGAGTGGTGATAGTGGGCATCCTTGTCTTGTTCAAGTTCTCAGAGGGAAGGCTTTTAGGATTTCACCATTGAAAATGATGTTAACTTTGGGTTTTTCATATAGACCCTTTATCATTTTCAGAAAGTTTCCATCTATTCCTATCTTTTGTAGTGTTTTTATGAGGAAAGAGTGCTGTATTTTGTCAAATGCTTTTTCTGCATCTATAGAGATGATCATGTGATTTTTTTCTTTCAATCTGTTTATGTGGTGTATTACATTGATTGATTTTCTTATATTGAACCATCCTTGCATACCCGGGATGAAACCCACTTGGTCATGGTGTTTTTTGATATGTTGTTGAATGCGATTAGCAAGTATTTTGTTGAGGATTTTAGCATCTAGGCTCATTAGAGAAATTGGTCTGTAATTTTCCTTGCTTGTGGTATCTTTATTTGGTTTTGGTATTAGGGTAATGTTGGCATCATAGAATGAGTTACACAATATCCCTTCTAATTCTATTTTTTGGAAGAGCTTAAGTAGAATTGGTATTAGCTCTTTCCGGAATGTTTGGTAGAATTCAGCTGTGAAGCCATCTGGTCCTGGGCTCTTCTTAGTTGGGAGGTTTTTGATGACTGAGTCTATCTCTTTACTTGTAATTGAACTGTTGAGTTCATCTATTTCTTCTCTCATCAATGTAGGCTGTTTGTGAGTTTCTAGAAACTTGTCCATTTCCTCTAAATTATCATTGTTGTTGGCATATAATTTTCCAAAGTATCTTCTTATGATACTCTTTATTTCTGTGGGGCCAGTAGTGATATTACCTTGCTCATTCCTTATTTTATGTATTTGCATCTGTTTTCTCTTTTTCTTTGTTAGTATGCCTAAGGGTTTGTCAATTTTATTGATATACTCAAAGAACCAGCTTTTGGTTTTGTTTATTGTTTCCAGTGCTTTCTTATTCTCTATTTCATTTTGTTCTGCTCTAATCTTTGTTATTTCCTTCTTTCTACTTCCTTTAGGTTTAGTTTGTTGTTGTTTTTCCAATTCCTCCAAATGTGCAGTTAGGTCTTCAATTTTAGCTCTTTCTTCTTTTTAATATATGAATTTATGGCTATGAACTTCCCTCTCAGGACTGCTTTTGCTGCATCCCATATGTTTTGATATGTTGTGTTGTTGTTTTCATTAGTTTCAAGGTAGTTACTGATTTCTTTTGAGATTTCCTCTTTGACCCACTGTTTGTCTAAAAGTGTATTGTTTAACTTCCATATCCTTCTTTCTGCCTAACCTGTTCTCTGGCCCTTAGTGATTTTCAATTTCATTCCGTTGTGGTCAAAGAAATTATTTTGTATAATCTCAGTATTTCTGAATTAATTGAGAGTTGTTCTGTGGCCTAGCATGTGGTCTATTTTGGAGTATGATCCATGTATACTCGAGAAGAATGTAAATCCTGCTGTATTTCGGTGTAGTGTTCTGTATATATCTATTAAGTCCAGGTCTTCTAATGTATTGTTGAGTGCCTTTGTTTCTTTATTGATTCTCCATCTAGATGTTCTGTCTAATTGTGATAATGCTGTATTGAAGTCCCCTGCTATAATTGTAGAGGCATTTATTTCTCCTCTTAGTTTTTCCAGAGTTTGCCTCACGTATTTTGAGGAACCCCGATTAGGTGTGTAAGTGTTGATGATTGTTCTCTCTTCTTGAGAAATTACTCCTTTTACTAATATGTATTTTCCATCTTTATCTCTTACAATAGTTTTGCATTTAAAAGTCTATTTTGTCTGATATTAGAATAGCTACTCCTGCCCTTTTTTGGTTATTGTTTGCTTGTAAAATGGTTTTCCAGCCATTCACTTTCAGGGTCCTTGAATCCCTGTGTCGAAGGTGGGTTTCTTGTAGACAGCATATAGATGGATCATATTTTCTTATCCATTCTGCCAATCTGCGTCTCTTGATTGGTGAATTTTTTCCATTAACAGTCTTATTACTCGTAATGAATTTCTTACTTCAGCCATTTTTCCTTTGGGTTAATGTATGTCATGTGTTGTTTTGTTTCTCTTTTTGTCTTTTCAGTTGTTTTGAAATGCTCCTCCAACTCTCCCTCCCTTGTTTTTTCCTTTCAACTTGTAGAACTTCCTGTAGTATTTCTTGAAGTGCAGGTTTCTTATTGACATACTCTCTTAATTTCTGTTTATTTGTGAATATTTTGAACTCTCTATCATTTTTGAATGCCAGTTTTGCTGGATAGAGATTTCGTGGCTGGAAGTTTTTTTCTTTCAGTATTTTGACTATGTCATACCACTGTCTTCTTGCCACCATGATTTCAGCTGAGAAATCAGCACTTAATTTTATTGTGCTTCCCTTTTATGTGATGGTTCTCTTTTCTCTTGTTGCCTTGAGTATTTTCTCTTTGTCTTGAGCATTGGAGACTTTGACAAGTATATGTCTTTTAGTTGGCCTCTTGGGATTTATACTATTTGGGGTGCGCTGTGCTTCCTGGATCTGCACATCCATCTCAATCAATAGTGTTGGGAATTTTTCAGCCATTATTTTCTTCAACACTCCTTCTGTTCCCTTTCCCTTCTCTTCTCCTTCTGGGATGTCCATAATGTGTATGTTTGTGCGTTTTGTCTTGTCGGTTAATTCCAAGTCCCTGCTGGATTTTTGCTATCATTTTGTCTATCTGTTCTACAATCTCTTTGATTTCAGCTGTATTGTCTTCTTATCACTAATTCTTTCCTCTGCCTGTTCAAATCTGCTATTATGTGAATCCAGCATCTTTTTGATTTCTTGGATTGTGCCATTCTTCACCATTATATCCATTATCTTTTTAGGCATGTTTGCAATTTCTTCAGTATGTTCTCCCATGTCTTCTTTATATGCTTAATATCTTCCTTCACTTCTTTAAGTTGGCCCATGATATTTGTTTGGATAGCTTTGATTAATGTTCGATGTTCTGCATCACTTCCTGGTTTTTAATTTGTTCATTGGTCTGGTCCCTGTTTTCCTGTTTCTCAGTGTCATTTATATTTTTTTGTTGCCCTCTGGTCATCATATTATCTTGATGGGTTTACTTAGTTGATTAGCTTTTCTCTATGCTCTAGAGTTTTATTTAGCTGGTGGTTCTGCATTTGCGCTGTTTTCTCTTTGGCACTTTTTCTTTTTCTTTTATTTCCTTGCTTCTTTCTATGTACTCTTGAAGGCAAAAGGTTAGGGCCAGAGGAATCAAAAGATGTAAGGAAGGCAGAAGGATAATAGTAATATTGATAAAAGTTAGAAGAGGGGCCAAATGAGACTTAATGAAATGAATATTTAACTCATGTAGGCAGTGTAGATTAATAGGAAAAAAAGCAGAGTTCCTACAATGGACTGGGAAAACAAATAGAGGAATATATATATATATATATATAGTGATTTAGAAGGCTAGAATTATGAGGAGGGAGAGAAATAGTGAAGAAAGGGCTGAAAGGAAAGAGTTAATACTAATTAAAAAAAAGAAGAAGAAGAAAACAAAATATATGGAATAGAAATTGACACCCTTAAGATGTGGGCATATGAAAAAATGTTGTATCTAAGAGCCACAACAGAAAGCAGAATCCAGAAAGATGAATGAAGGATAAGCGATATTTTGGAATAAAAAATCAATATAGACAGAGAGTGGGAAATTACTGAAGAAGAAGCACAGCAAAGAAGCGACAAGCTAGCAACACCTAATTTTTTTAAAAATGAAAGAAAAAAGAAAGGGGGGAGGAAAGAGGAAAGAAAAGCAAGAGATAAGAAATAATCAGAGAAAAACCAAAGAACCACACAGGCAAGCAGTCAAACAGAGCTAAGGAGAATCAATGATTCCCCTAGGGTCCACGTGGATCCTCTCTGCCTGCTTGTGTTTATCAATCAATTTCCCCGCAAAGTTCTATATGCAGGTCCTGAAACAGCTTTTAGCTATTAAACTAAATTAAAAAGAATTTATTTTTCATTTATTGACATGACTTTCTCTCTCTCTCTTTTTTTTTTTTTGGTGTAATACAGTACCCAAAATAAGTCCTCTTCTAGACAACCCCGCTCACGGAGGGGACCCTAGCTGTGCTTGTGGAAATTAATCAAGCACATCCCACTTCCTGGACTCCCCAGGGTAACTGGAGCTCTGATATTAGTCAGTGCAGAATGCTAAAGATGGCCGACTCCGCCCCTTCTTTAGCCGAGCCCCAGCATCACAGGGTTGCTGGGTAAATCAAGTTTCCTCAGCAGATTCGCCTCTCCTCTCAGCCTGGTGCTGCTTCAAGTCGGCTTATCTGCTCCCCAAAGCTATGAGGCGGTCCAGGCAGCCAAATCGATGGCTAAAAAATTCCCTTCCTTGTCCTCTACCAGAACCCTCCCTCTTTTGGAGAGTGCCCCCTCTTCTTGGCTCTGTGGGGGCCTGGGGCTTATCCCTGGGCAGCTAAGCAAATCAACTCCCTCCCTGAACAGAATACCCTTCCCCTCCACCGGGTGCCAATTCACTCCGGCTGTTCTGTTCACCCAAGGTCCAAGGGGCTCCAGGCAGCCAAATCCCCAGAAAAAAAAAAAAAACAACTCTCTCACCTCTTTACCAGAGCCCCCTCAGAGAACATGCCCTCCCACTGGGCCCTGTCACCCAGTTGCCAAGCCCTGGTGCTCATGGCTCCAACCGGCTGTTTTGTTTTGTTTTGTTTTTCCCTAACTGCGGGGCTCAGCCGTTCTTGCCAACCACCACAGGCAGGCTTAAAACTCACGAATCTCTCCACGCCCTTGATCTGCACAGATAGATATCCCAAGCTTCTCACTCCATGCACACAAAGAACAGACCCCCGGGCAGGACCCAGTCCACAATCCTCCTTGCTCTGGGAGCAGGCAGTGTGTGCCCTCCTACACTAATGCCATCTTGGCCCAATCTCTGGCTTCTTCTTATTTACATTTTTTTACTATACTAAAACTATAATTGTCAGTATATTGGTTTCAGTGAGTTCTGTGGGTCATTCTAGCAAATTTCAAACACTACAGGATGTTGGGAACCCCTGATTTGTAGATAGTTGGTCAGAAGTGTGACTGATACCTGAAAGGTATTTTGTAGAGGATTGGCCTTAAATCTTTGGAATCTGGCCTACTTATGGATAGTCAGAGACAGAATTTTATTGTGTTACTCCACTATTTAGAGTTATTGCCAGAAATTGTCTTTGCAGAACTTGTGGAAGTTGCAGAAGTTTCTGTAACTTACACTATTGCCCTACCCCAGTTGGACCCCAGAGTGCTGGCAGCTGAGCATGTATCCTACACATTGGATATTGAAACATCCTCTGAAAATTCTAGCCAGCCCAAAAGAAAATATCTAAATGGCTTGATATTGCAGATTCTCCAACATTAAAACCCAGTTGATGGCTCTATGATGAGTCCCACTGTCAACAATTGCAGCCATGCATTCATTCAATGGAGGTTTTAAGTTTTGATTATTCAACAGAAGCAGAAATGTACAAATCACCAGATCACCAGACAACTAAGGTGATTCAAGCTTTCTAACACAAAAGGAAAACAGCAAACAGAGATTGGAAGAAAAAAATCCATAAAATGAAATTACAAAATATTTTCACAAAAGTTTTTATTTATTATCTCTAAGAGACAAATAAATAATTATATTCACAAAATTCAAGCATTTTCTTTAAAAATAAATGGCAATATAAAAAAGCTCTTATGTATTAACAATTATCATAGCAGGAATCAAAATACAATAGATAATTAAAAGACTACAAAAAATATATCTCCCAGTATACCATTTCTCAGAAACTTTCCTGAGAATGTGGCTGAGAGTTGATCAATTAATTCAGGAAAGAGAAAAACATGGGATTTGGGAAGATGCTGCTCATTCTTTTAGAGAAAGTGTGGAGATGCCACAAGAATCCTGGGCAGCAAACAGGACAGCATGTGTGCCTAGAAGTAGCTCACACCCAGGCAAAACTGTAGCAAGTCATAGATTTGAGGATATTAAAATTTCCACTGATTATATCAACTCTTAATTGAAAATGAATTGTGTCTTAAGCACTGTATTGGAAGGAGTATTGACATGGTCTGGATTCCAAAGAATGGTTTTAATAATGACAAAGACAGGATTTATAACATTCATCTGTAAAAAGGGATTTACCTCATAAAGTGCGTATAGCAAAGTATAAAAGAGCTGATAAATATAAAGCATTTAGAATGGTACATAAAAATAGAAAGAGTGACGACGGTATTGGCTACGATGCTGATGATGTTGATGGTTATGATTAGTGGTATACATAGAACCTGGAGTTAGGCCTCTGGAAATTCTGGCTCCTCTACTAGCTGTGTTACTCTGGGAAAATTGGGGACGCATCAGTGTTTTCATCTATAAAATGTATGTGATGATGATATCTATCACATAAGTTAATTCTAAGAATTGAAATAGATAAGACAATTCTCGATGCCATTTATTCCTTTCCAGCTAACCTACTGAGGGAAGGTGTGGTAATTTGTCACAGCAACATTAAAACAATGAATCATGCAAACATGCCATCTAAGCCACGTCTGCCTCTCTAATCACAACCTGGAAAGGTTCTCCAATTTTGAGACCATTATGATTACTGGGTTTACCTCGATAATTCAGGATACTCTGCATATGTTAAAGTCTTAAATTAATCACATCTACATTTAATTGACACAGTCACAGGTTCCAGGGATGAGGACAGAGAACATTGGGGCACCATTGTCTGCCTACACATAGGGATTCCCTGACCAAGCAGAAGCAAGCATATTCTCTCTCTAAAATCTGTATTTTGGGGCTCATAAATGCTTGAAATGAAATGTTATATAAAACTAGGACTGTGTTACAGAGGGAGAGAGAGAGAGAGAAGCAGAGAAGCATGATTCCTTGTGAACCATGAGAGTTTTACAGGATTATATATGGACAATCTTCATGATGTTCCAGGCCTTCTCCTGACATTAGATCAATGATATGCTAACTTCCGACCTATTATTTTATAGGTGAGGCATATGGAAAATAAAGTCATTCAGCTCATTTGTTCGAAGAAGGTCAAGGAAACCATGGTCTCTTGATATTTTAGTTTCTTCTACTCTTTTCAGTTGGGCACCACAATTTTTAGCACCAGATGTGTCTTCTCATAAGCTTCATAAGGAAGGAACTGTTCTCCTTTATGCTGTGAAAAGGTCTAGGAACAATGTGTGTTGGCCAATAGCCAGAAAATTTAAATCTCTGAGTTCAGGGGGCTTTATAATTCATCTGTTATGATAATCTTTCCCCTCTGGTGATGGCTTCTATCCAATGTGATCTACCAAGGAGTTATATAATCTCTGCTAGGACATAACCATCCTGGTTATGTATCCCTTCTGTGATCCAAAGCTTCTTCATAAATGAAGACATTAAAAAGATAAACTGGTGACTGTTGGAGAAGTAATCAAGTAAGTTTTCTCTGGATTACCCTCATGAGGTATATGCAAGTATTTCAATTTTTTTAAGAATATTAATTGACATACAACAAACTACAAATATAAATAACGTATAAAATTGGGTATAATGAGATATATTACAACGAGGAATAGAAACACTATCACCCCTAAAAGATTTCCTTGTGCTCCTTAGTAACCTTTCATTTCCACCCTACCTCGTTCACCCCTATCCCCAATTCAAACACTAATATTGTTTTTGTCCCTATAGAGTTTCTTTTTACCTATTCTTACTTTAATATTTTTTGTATTGCAAAAGTTCACTAATCTTTTCATTTCTCACACCTCTTTGCCTTGCACTCAACTTTGTGTGATGTTTATGTAACCATCATGCATTTTTTGTCCAACAATATGTCTCAAACATAGTATGTACTTAAATAACATTAATAAAATGAAGTTGTCATCACCTATTTTTTTATTTCCAAAAAAAAACAGAAATTTCTAATTTGGTGTAAACACTTTCAGATCTCTTGATAAGTATTTCACATTTGTTTTCCACAAATAAAACAATTTGCTAAATTTGTCAATAGCATCTATTCTACTTTTACTATTTCCATTTTGAGGTATTTTTTTGTTTTTGTTTTTTTTGGTAGTATACATCTAATTTACTATATAAATTTACTCGACACTTGGATCCACTTGGATCTCAGCCATCACCTTAGCTTACTAAGTAAAAGTGTCCATTTCATGTAGATCATACCATTTCTACCCCGGGCGAAGACCAATGAAGTATTTGTTTTCTTAACTTTTAATTTGCTTCTTAGATAGTTATTTTCTTCTAATAGTTTGGGGCACTGTTCCATTTCCTTATATTGAAGTATCATTTTAGAAGTACTATTTTAGTTTTTCTTTCTTTATGTTTTCTTTAATGAACTCTATCAAAATTCCATTTGTCAAAAAAATTGGAAGAGTGGAGCAGTTTTTTCCCCATTCTGTACATTGGGGAGTTCCTATTGTAGCTGAAGCTGAAGATTAATTTTTATGCACAGCTACTAGTCCATTTTACCCCCTTAAAGTTTTTATTTTAAAATTGTTTCAAACTTACAGGAGAGGTGCTAAAATATTATAAAAGCCATACAGAGAACTCCAGCATACCCCCTTTCAGATACCCAGATCCACAAATTTTAAAATTTTACCATATTTGTTGTGTCATTCTATCCTTCTATCCAACTAGCTAGCCATTTTCTAAATGCTTAAGAGTAGATTGTATACATCATGCTCCCTGAATACATAATATTTCCATGTACATTTCCTAAAAACAAGGATATTCACTTATGTAACCACATTAAGTACAGTTATCAAGTTCAAGAACTTGAACATTGATATAACTATTACAAACTATATTCCAATTTTTTCATAGGCACAATAATGTCTTTTTGTGCCTTTCCTCTAACACTATTAGATCCAGTCCAGGATCATGTGTTGCATTTAATTGTCATTGTCTCTTTACTTGCTTTCTCTTTTTTATTTGTAGAAACACATATGCAACATAAATTTTGCTATCTCAACTACTGCCAAACATACCATCCACTGGGATTTATCACATTCGCTGTATTTGGCTACTCTCACCACCATCCATTACCAGAACCTTCCAACACCTCAAATATAAAACTTATACACATTAAGCATTAACTCCCCGTTCCCCATCCCTACTGATCCTGGTTACCTGTACTCTATATTCTGTTTCTGTGTATTTGCATATTCTGGCTATATCATATGAGTGTAAACATACACTCTCTGTCAGTTTGTGACTGACTTACTTCATTCAAAATGATGTTGCCAAGGTTTATTCATATAGTGACATGTGTCATAATATCATTCTTTTTAAAGAATGAGTAATAATCTGATATATTACTATGCCATATTTTGTATATCTATTTATCTGCTGATGGACATTTGAATTGCTTCTACCTTTTGGTCATTGTGAATACTGCTGCTATAAAAATGGATGTACAAATATCTGTTCAAATCCATGCTTTCAATAATTGGGAATATGCATAGAAGTGGGATTGCTGGTTAAATGAAAGCTTTATGTTTCACTTTTTGAAGAACGGACAAAATGTTTTCCACATTAGCTGTACCGTTTTACATTCCCACCAATAGGGTACAAGAATTCCTATTTATCTGCACCCTCGTGTGCACCTAGTATTTTCCTTTTTTTTTTTTTTTTTCTGGTAGTAGATTTTCTAGTATCTGTAAGATGGTATCTCATTGTGATTTTGATTTGCACTACCCTAATGGCTGATGATGTTAATCATTTTTTATGTGCTTATTGGGCATTTGTGTGTTTTCTTTGGAGAAAAGTATATTGAAGACCTTTAATCATTTATTAATTGGTTTATCTTTTTGTCGTTGAGTTGTAGGATTTCTTTCTATATCGTCAGTTTTAAACACTTAACAGACATGGTTTCTGAATATTTTCTCCCATTTTGTAGGTTGTCTTGTCAGTTTCTTGATTATATCCTTTGAAGAATAAAAGTTTTTCATTTTGATGCAGTCCAGTTCATTGATTATTTGTTCTTCCTGCTTTTAGTGCAATCTTAAGAATCAGTTGCGTAATATAAGATCTTGCAGGTATTTCCATTTTCCTCTAAGAATTTTATAGTAGTTGTTCTTATATTTGAGTATTTGGTCTACTTTGAGTTTATTTTTGTATGTGGTATGAACTAGGAGTCCATTTTCATTCTTTTGCTGAGGAAATGGGATATCCTCGGCACCATTTGTTGAAGATTCTACTACTTCCCAGTTGTGTGGTCATGGCAGCATTGTCAAAAATCAATTGGCCTTAGATGAGGAGGTTTATTTCTGCATTCTCAATCCATTACATTGGTGTATAATTCTGTCTTTGTGCAATACCACACATTTTTGAATATGGTAACTTTATAGTAAATGTTGAAATCAAGAAGTGGTAATCCTACAACTTTTTGTTCCTCTTATTCCTGATGGTTCTGCTACTTGGGGTCCTAACACATTTTGCATTGGCCAATATTACAACTACCATATTACGTGCAGGTTTTACGTGAATATAGTATATAGGAGTAGACCACCTCATGAATTGTTTCCAAACCCTTTCTAACTCTATCCACATTTTTTTTTACATGTAAATTTTTTTTTAATCAAACAATATATTACACAATATATTTGGTTCATAGTAATGCATTCATACAGTATTTGTCCTTTTGCATCTGGCTTGCTTCACTCAACATAATGTCCTCCAGGTTCATCCATGTTGCCATATGCTTTATGACTTCATTTCTTCTTACAGCTCCATAATATTCCATCGTGTGAATAGACCACAGTTTGTTTATCCATTCATCTGTTGATGAACACCTGGGTTGTTTCCAACTTTTGGCAATGGTGAATAATGTGGCTATGAACATCGGTGTGCAGATGTCTGTTCGTGTCACTGCTCTCAGTTCTTCTGGGTATATACCCAGTAGTGGTATTGCAGGGTCACATGGCAAGTCTATATTCAACTTCTTTAAGAACTGCCAAACAGTCCTCCATAGTGGTTGTGCCATCCTGCATTCCCACCAACAGTGAAGAAGTGTTCCTATCTCTCCACATCCTCTCCAACACTTGTAGTTCTCTGTCTTTTTAATATTGGCCATTCTGATAGGTGTGAAATGATATCTCATTGTAGTTTTGATTTGCATTTCCCTAATCATGAGTGATGTTGAGCATTTCTTCATGTGTTTTTTTGCCATTTGTGTTTCTTCTTCGGAGAAATGTCTATTTAAGTCTTTGGCCCATTTTTTAATTGGGTCATTTGTCTTTTTATTGTTGAGTTGTAACATCTCTTTATATATCCTGGATATTAAACCCTTATCAGATTTGTGATTTCCAAATATTTTTCCCATTGAGTTGGCTGCCTTTTCACCCTTTTGACAAAGTCCTGTGAGGTGCAAAAGTGTTTAATTTTGAGGAGGTCCCATTTATCTACTTTTTCTTTTGTTGTACGTGTTTGGGTGTGAGGTCCAAGAAACCACCACCTACTACAAGGTCTTGAAGATGTTTCCCTACATTTTCTTCTAGTAGTTTTATGGTCCTGGCTTTTATATTTAGATCTTTGATCCATTTTGAGTTGATTCTTGTATAAGGGGTGAGATAGGGGTCCTCTTTCATTCTTTTGGTTATAGATATTCAGTTCTCCCAACACCATTTGTTGAAGAGACTGTTTTTTCCCATCAGCGTGGGCTTGGTAGGTTTGTCAAAAACCAGTTGACTGTAGAGGTGAGGGTATATTTGTCGATTCTCAATTCTATTCCACTGATCGATATGTCTATCTTTATGCCAGTACCTTGCTGTTTTGACCACTGTAGCTTTGTAATATGTTTCAAGGTCAGGCAGTGAAACTCCTCCCTCATTCATCTTCTTTTTTAGAATACTTTTGGCTATTCAGGTGCACTTACCCTTCCAGATGAATTTGGTAATTGCCTTCTCTAATTCTGTAAAGTAAGCTGTTGGGATTTTGATTGGTATTGCATTGAATCTATAAATCAGTTTGGGCAAGACTGACATCTTCACAATATTTATTCTTCCAATCCATGAACACGGAATGTCTTTCCATTTGTTTAGGTCTTTTTAAATTTCTTTTAGCATTCTTTTGTAGTTTTCTGCATATAGGTCCTATACTTCTTTGGTTAAATTAACTCCTAGGTATTTGAGTCTTTTTGTTGCTATTGAAAATGGAATTTTCCTCCTCAGATTGTTCAGTACTAGTGTACAAAAACATTACTGATTTTTGCGTGTTGATCTTATATCCTGCCACTTTGCTAAACTCATTTATTAGTTCAAGTAGCTTTGTTGTGGATACTTCAGGATTTTCTAAATACAGGATCATGTCATCCGCAAACAGTGAGAGTTTTACTTCCTCTTTTCCTATTTGGACGCCTTTAATTTTTCTGTCTTGTCTAATTGCCCTAGCTAGAACTTCTAGTACAATGTTGAATAACAATGGTGACAGTGGGCATCATTGTCTTGTTCCTGATCTTAGCGGGAAAGCTTTCAACCTTTCCCCATTGAATATGATGTTGGCTGTGGGTTTTTCATATATGCCCTTTATCATATTGAGGAATTTTCCTTTTATTCCTATCTTTTGAAGTATTTTTTATCAAAAAACGATGTTGGATTTTGTTGAATGCCTTTTCTGCATCTATTGAGATGATCATGTGGTTTTTTTCCTTCAATTTGTTAATGTGGTGTATTACATTGATTGATTTTCTTATGTTGAACCAGCCTTGCATGCCAGGAATAAATCCCACTTCGTTGTGATGTATAAGTCTTTTGATATGCTGTTGGACTCGATTTGCAAGTATTTTGTTGAGAATTTTTGCATCTATGTTCATGAGAGAGATTGGTCTGTAATTTTCTTTTCTTGTGGAATCTTTATCTGGCTTTGGTATTAGGGTGGTGTTGGCTTCATAAAATGTGTTGGGTAATTTTCCCTCCTCTTCAATTTTTTGGAAGAGTTTAAACAGAATTGGTGTTAATTCTTTTAGAAATGCTTGGTAGAACTCACCTGTGAAGCCATCTGGTCCTGGACTTTTCTTTGCTGGGAGATTTTTGATGACAGATTCAATCTCCTTAGTTGTGATTGGTTTGTTAAGTTCTTGTATTTCTTGTTGTGTCAGTGTAGGTTGGTTATGCGTTTCTAGAAATGTGTCCATTTCATCCAGGTTGTCTAGTTTGTTGGCATATAGTTTCTCATAATATCCTCTTATGATTCTTTTTATATCTGTGAGGTCATTTGTCATTTCTCCCCTTTCATTTCTGATTGTATTTATTTGCATCTTCTCTCTTTTTTTCTTTGTTAGTCTAGCGAGGGGTTTGTCAATTTTATTGATCTTCTCAAAGAACCAGCTTTTGGTTTTGTTGATTTTCTCTATTGCTTTTCTGTTCTCATTTTCATTTATTTCCATGCTAATCTTTATTATTTCTTTTCTTCTTTTTGCTTTGGGATTGGTTTTCTGTTCTTTTTCTAGTTTCTCAGGTTGTTCAGTTAAATCTTTGAGTTTAGCTCTTTCTTGTTTCTTAATATAGGCATTTAGGGCTATAAATTTCCCTCTCAAGACTGCCTTTGCTGTATCCCATGTTTTGATATGTTGTGTTCTCATTTTCATTTGTCTCAATATATTTATTGATTTCACTTGCAATTTCTTCTTTGACCCACTGAATATTTAGAAGTGTGTTGTTCAGTCTCCGTACATTTGCAAATTTCCTTTTTTCCTGTCTGTTATTGATTTCTAGCTTCATTCCATTATGATCTGAGAAGGTGCTTTGTATAATTTCAATCTTTTTATATTTATGGAAAGCTGTATTGTGACCTAACATGTGGTCTATCCTGGAGAAAGATCCATGGGTACTTGAGAAGAATGTATAACCTGCTGAGTTTGGATGCAGTGTTCTGTATATGTCTGTTAGGTCTAACTTGTTTATCATATTGTTCAAGTTCTCTGTTTCCTTGTTGATCTTCTGTCTAGTTGTTCTATCTAATGATGTGAGAGGGGTGTTGAAGTCACCGACAATAATTGTAGAAATGTCTATTTCTCCCTTCAATTTTGCCAGAGTTTGTCTCATATATTTTGAGGCACCCTGGTTAGGTGCGTAGATATTTATGACTGTTATATCTTCCTGGAGGATCATCCCTTTTATTAATATATAATGGCCTTCAGCATCTCTTATCACCTTTTTTGCATGTGAAGTCTGTTTTGTCTGATATTAGTATAGCTACCCTTAGTCTTTTCTGTTTACTATTCGCGTGAAGTATCTTTTTCCAACCTTTTACTTTCAGCCAGCTTGTATACTTTGGTCTGAGGTGAGTTTCTTGTAAGCAGCATATGGATGGCTCATGTTTTTTTTATCCATTGTGTCAGCCTTTATCTTTTGATTGGGGAATTTAATCCATTCACATTCAATGATATTACTGAAAATGCACTATTTCCTCCATTTTATTCTTTGGTTTTCATATGTCATCTTATTTTTGTCTCTCTTTTTACTCTTTTGGTTACCCTCTCTGCTTTTCTTTCTTCTATACTCTCCTCCAAACCTCTCTTTCCTGTCTTTTTCTTTCAGGTTCTAAGGCTTCCTTTAATATTTCCTGCAAAGGTAAATTCTTTTTTGCAAACTCTCTTAGTTTCTGTTTGTTTGTGAATACTTTATATTCACCTTCATATTTGAAGGACAGTTTTGCTGGATAAAGAATTCTCAGCTTGCAGTTTTTCTCTTTCAGTTTCCTAATTGTATCATACCACTGTCTTCTCACCTCCATGGTTTCTGAAGAGAAATCTGCACTAAGTTTTACTGGACGTCCTTTGTATGTGATCCTTTGCTTCTCTCTTGCTGCTCTGAGAATTTTCTCTATATCTTTTACATTTGACATTCTGAATAATATGTGTCTTGGCGTAGGCCTATTTGGTTTTATTCTTATTGGGGTATTGTGTGCTTCTTGGACATGTAAGTTCATTTCTTTCATGAGAGTTGGGAAATTTTCAGCTATTATTTCCTCAAATACTCTTTCTGCCCCTTTTCATTTCTCTTCTCCTTCTGGAACTCCCATGACACTTATGTTCTTGCGTTTTGTGTTGTCATTCAACTCTCTGAGCCCTGCTCAATTTTTTCCATTCTTTTCTCTCTCTGTTCTTTTCTCTCTTCAATTTTAGCTGCTCTGTCTTCAGTATCACTTATTCTTTCTTCTATCATTTAGAATCTGCTGTTGTATGCTTCAAATGTATTTTTGACTTCATCTATTGTGTCTTTCATTCCCATGAACTCTGTTACTTTTCTGTTCAGGATTTCAAATTCTTCTTTGCGTTCACTCAATGATTTCTTGATGTCATTTATCTCTTTAACTATATTCTCTTTCATCTCATTAATTTGATTTTGGAAATTTGTGCTCATCTCACTGATTAGTTCTCTCAAATTCTGCATCTCTTCTGGGACTTTGCTGTATTCCTTTTCTTGGGCCATGTCTTCTATTTTCTTAGTATGGCTCGTAATTTTTTGCTGGTGCTTAGGCATCTGGTTAGTTTGTATTTTACTTAGATGCTCTCTCTTTCTCTTTTATGGGGTTTTAGTGGCAGGAGACTGTGAGTTGCCATAGATCTTTGATTTTTGGTTCCACCTTGATTGTTAGGATTGTTCTGCTGGTTGCTCAAAACTGGGCACTGGACCCAGTAATTGGTTGTAGAGTCGTTTTCTAGGGCCTTGGGCAGGGAGGTTATAGAGACCAGGAAAAGCCTCTCTTACTTATTAATTTTCTTATGTGCACTTCCTTGGTCTGCCAGGAGATGGCGCTTATTGGCAGCTCTCAATTCAATGCCTGGTCGGAGCATATTTGATGTGACACAGACCAGATCAATGTGATAGAGCTTCCTGTGTGGGGGCTAAGAGCCCTGTGATTCAAACTTTCTGAGACAGTTCTCCAGACTTCTCTCATAGCGCCCTCCTTTTCCCAACTAGGAAATATTTCCATTCCCTTCTGAATCCTCAACAATCAGTCCCTGTTAGTAGAGGAGGAGATTGGGAGGTTTGTATATCTTTAGCCCCTTGCAGGCTTCAAGGCAAACAATGATGCAGCCCCACCCGGCCTGGAAGGGCTCTTGGGACAGGGCAGACCAAGCCTGGGAGTCAAAAGCAGGGTCAGCCCCAGGCTCTCTCTCCCCTCTCCCATGGAGTCCTCAATAATTAGTCCAGGCTAGAAGAGAGGGAGGTTGTGAGGGTCGGATTTCTCCAGTCCTTTCTAGGCTCCCAGGGCAAACCGCCGTGTGGAAGGGTCCATGGGGCTCCGCAGCCCAAATTTCAGGTCAGAACCTGAGTCAGCCTAAGGCTGTGTCCCTCACTCTCCCCTTTACGGGTTTGGCAGATCCCTGAAGCCCCCTTTGTCTGTGGTCACAGGCCCAGAGGCCCAAGAATTCTGAAGAGTGTGAGTTGCTACTTGCAACTCACGGTTCTGTTGTCGTGATTTCTGTCTTCTGTCCCTCTCTCTCTGGGTGGTGTGTAGCCTTCACCTGCTTTCCTAAACCCTAGAAGATTTTTTCAGGGCTGTTTCAGCTTGTCCTCTAGCTATTTTTCTTGAGAAGAGATTCCAGTGACTTACTAGTCCGCCATATTCCCGGAAGTCCTCTATCCGCATTTAAAACACTTTTCCTTAAGTCACTATACAACCCAGGGTTCCATGTGTTTTTTTCTGACCTCTTTCATATACTGTATTACATTCTAGGTACAGCTTGGATGGACAAAGGGAGGCATTTATGTTGTAGGATGTGGTTAGGGAGAGTAGAATAATTCTAATGGACAGAGATATTAATTCATGGTCAGCTCCAGAATGGTCAAGTTTTTCAATGACCTTTAGATGTCAGACCCTGAAAAAAACACAAAGAAGAGAAATAAAATAAAACCCTTCCATACCTCCTTGGCCTCATTATATTGCAGTCTGGTTAAAAGGCTAAAGTTGTGGTACGACTAAAAGAATGTGTTGCTATTACAGATAGAAAATCTATTTTGACCTACTTAATTTATATTGTAGATGTCAGTGTTTTGTACTCATTGTTGATTCTGTTGGGTCAAGGTGTAGCAGGCATGGCTAGTCTCCTATCAGGTTAAACAAGTAATAGGCACAAGGATGCAATTACCTAGAGAACTAAGAAACCCATGATCTGACTCCCATATATGTGAGGTATACTGGAAATTGCAGAAGTTCCATTCCATATCTTTTACTGTGTGTGCCCTGAAAAAAAAACTTATATTATCTCAGGTGACCTCTGTTTTTGCACATGTGGAATGAAAAATTTAGATTAAATGGCCCCATACAACTTTAGAAGTTCTGTAACAAACCTCCAAAATGAAATTGGATGGTTTTCTTTTTTTTTTTTTTTTTTATTGATTTTGTAGTCAGAAAGGACTTATAGAATAGATATTTTCAAATTTCATAAGGCTGAGCACTAAGAATTCATTTTATTTCTTGGGGAATATCATTTACTGTTGACACTAAGTTAAAATAACTTATCTTATATTTCTTATCTCATAGAATAGACAAATAGAAGAGATAACAAACTTTTATGACAAATTTATGGAAGAAAGAAAAAATATATATTCTTTTGATTAACTCAATTTCTTAATATTGCTTTCTATACATCATGTTCTATACAATAAGCCAACACACATATTTATTTTAATTATCTATTTGCTTTTAGATGAGTTTTACAAACTGACATTATGATTAAATTTTACTGACAATTATTTTCACACCATTGAGGAAATTGTTTTACATGAAATTCAAAAACATACTCTGAATTTAAATTTTTGCTAAGTTGGTATTCCAACAGTACAAAGCATGAGTGTGAAGAAACACACTCAGTAAATTCTGACTCGATGACTTGGGCACTCTGCCTGGTCCTAAGCCAGTTTTCATTCACTGCATGGTGTTCCAAGTAGTTCTTAATTCCATGAAAGCAAGATTATAACTACCTATATTTTTCTTCCTCCCTCCCTTCCTTACTTTCATCTTTCCCTCCTACATCCCTATGTCTGCCTCTATCCCTATCTCTACCCCTATCTCTACCTTTCTCTCTCTCTCTATCTCTCTCTATCTCTCTCTCTTTCTTTCTCCAGAAGCTTTGAATTAAATTTGAAATGTTCAGTGTCATTCCACTTGGAGCATGGCCACATGGAATGAGAAATATTTCTTTCTTTTCTTTGAACAGCAGGGGAAATTTTAGGATAAGTCACAGATGGTTGTGTGCTTTAAATTGTAATTATACATGTCTAGGGGGGCTTGTCTCATAAGGACCAGGAGGTTTTCATTTATTTTTTCTCATGGAAACCCTTCAGTTATGTGACCACTGAAAATCATTCAGGAAGGACATGATTACATTCAGATACCATGATGTCATCTAAAAGTGACAGTGGAGCCCAGAAGAAAATAACCTGATGTTTCCATTCAACAATCATTCCCCTTCAGCTTTGCCAAAAAGGGAAGTTTTGAAAGGCATTAGAATTTTCCAAAGAATTCCAATGCTGGTCTTCTGGACTAGAATTTTTTTAATTCTTTATGGCACTGTCTCCTTCCAAGGCCTTCTAACCTGACCCGAAACTTCAATATGGCTGCTGGCCTGAGAAATATGAATTAAGAGTGTTTTTATTCAATTCCTGATTTAGAATATAAGATTTTGAAGTAAGACAATAAACTTAAGTGCCATGCTTTTTAAGGGAGAGAATTTTGTAAATTCCTTTTGATTCCATTTTTTTAAGCCTGGTTAAGACTGATTTATCACACAGTGGTTAGTCCTCTACTCCATCTACACATGACACCAGGGTTTTTGCTGCAACATTTTAGGAGGGGTGTATGATGCAGATGAAGACAGGACATGCAATCCCTCTGGTACTAGGGAATTGTGAGGAGGGAAAAGGAAAAGAAGATATAGAAGCCAAAAAAAGTCAGATCTAAGTGTCCTGACATGTTTTCTCTGGTTTCTGACCATGATGAAGTATTAGGAGAGAGGACATACTGTGAGAAGAAGGGTGAATGTTGGAACTTCTTTGGTTCCCTTCAAAGTGCCCAACCAGAGGCTACCCTGCCCAATGTGGATCAGAGACATATCAGAGATTAATTTGGTATCAAAGAGTGACACGTATCAGTCTTGAAGTTTTGCTTTTCAGGGCTGCTTTCTAACACCAAACAGGGATAGAGACTAAATGGTTCTTCATTTCATTGTTTTGGCATGGAATGGAAGAGGGTCATTAATCAGGTGAATTAAAGACCAGGTGACAGGTGTACCCATATGATTTGGTTAGTTGTGAATGTATCCCCAGGCTAGACTTGAGATGGGTCATCAGAGAAGGAGACCAGAAAGATGTGAGGGTTGTTGCATAAGAGAGACGTAAGATGGGAAGCGGCTGTGGCTCAATCAGTAGGGCTCCCGTTTACCATATGGGAGGCCCCGGGTTCGGTTCCCAGGGCCTCCAGGTGAAGGCAAGCCCGCCCGCACCGCGTGGTTAGCTGACCCAGCGAGCACAAGCAGCAAGGGGGCGATAAATGAATAAATAAATAAAATCTTTAAAAAAAAAAAAAAGAGAAAGAGAAGTAAGATGAGATGAGTAATCACTAAAGCCACACTGGGCTCTAACCAGCCCAAATCAACCAGTCCACTGGTATACCTGCTGAGGACCTCAGCTGCAGTGCAGTTGGCAAGTAGCACTCAGGGAGAGAGTAGCAGCATCTTGAAGCCTGGATGAAGGAAAAGCATCCTGAAGAGCTGAGGAACCCTTGTACTTCCACACCAGCAGTTCATATAGTTCTCCTTTCTCCAAAAGCCCTGAGAGAATCAGAAAGACATGGAGATTTGGGGAAAACTCAGCATTTCTTTTCAATAAAAAGAAAAACACAAAAATAAGGGATAATTTAAATTATTTTAGTTATCCATGTTTAACACTAAAGAAGATTGGAAGTTATTTTTTCCCTTTATTTGCTAGATAGATGGTCATGAGATTAGAATTTTTAAAACAATTTAATAAACACATTTGGACTGCACCTCTGAGATGTAGTATGCATAAACTTTCAACTTTGCTATGAAAGTTTATTGAATAAATGAATGAATGAAGCAAAAAATGAAATCAGTCTGAAGAAACAAAATAAACAAGATGCTTGTAATGAATCTTTCAACAGTAGCACACCAAGCAAGGAAAAATACTAAAACTAATTCTGTGGATTTTGTGCTAAGTTTATAGTTTCTCCCAGAGTATTTGTTCCAAAAAGTTTGAGTCTGAAAAAAGAATTGTGAAGTAGATAAATTTGTTTTCATTTCTCCCAGGACTTAGCATTGCACTAAGCTACCTGATTATTTCTTTTGTTTAACCATTACAAATACCGTGCTCTCAGAAAAGGGTCTGATATTAATTATGATCTCAAGGTGAATTTATTAATGCTTTATCTTTATCTAAATGTATAATGAAAGATTTGTTATATATAAAGAAATTTCAGGTACAACAAAATAAAGTTGCCATGGCAATTTGCATTTTTTTTTTTTTTGCAGAAAAGACAGAGGAGATAAGGTAAAATATCTACCACATACATACTGTGTGACCTTGAGCAAGTCACATAACCTCTCTGTTTCTTCATTTGTAAAATAATATAGACTTAATCATAGTTTCCTCAACCCCACTAGAAGTATGAAGATTGAATGAGAGCACATTGGCGAAAGCATTTTTTTTCTTTGAAGAGCAGAGTTATAATTATTATGTCAAACATAACACAAGAGATGTTTAAGGTCCCGGTAAGTCTTCAGGATTCCCCTGAGATAGCATTGGGGGCACAACTCCATGATTATTTAATGTTACTGACTATGTGTGACTAGAGAAAGGTAGAGGTGT
>JAKSZT010017825.1:23868-37606 GCA_026826555.1 Tolypeutes matacus | reverse complement strand
GCAGCTCCAAATCCCCTCCAGAAATGAAGGTAGGTGGAGATCTGGGCACAGGTGGAATAGTCAGGTTTTGCAGAGCAAAGTAGAGTCCTCCAAGGAGTTGAGAGATACCTTAAAGCCCAGCACTGGCACTTAAATTTTATTGACAATGGTATGGAAGGAGGTGAATTAAATCCAAAACCTACACATGGGTCTGCAATATTCAGGGTGCTCTACTGTCTCCCAGAAATGAAAAATTTTTCTCAAGTCAATAACTTCCGTTTTTACTAGTCTTCCCCAAATTGTCACCCTGTGAATTTCTATGCCTTATATTCATGGTAATAAGGTCCCTGAATTTTTGCTTTGCAAGTTTTTTTTCCTCTAATAAATTATGAATACTATTTATGTGATGTTAAGTTCATGGTCCACATAACTCCTGTGCTACAGTTTGAATGTTTATAGTTGGGTGACACCTTGCTTTGCTGAGGTCAATCACTGCTGTCCCAGAGTAGTAATAGCTCACCTGTCACTCTCTATAGGGGTCCAGTTCAGGTGATTAATTATATAGTCTCCCCAGTTATACTTAGATGTGAGCCTTAACTGGGACACACCCACACCCTAGAGAAAGCCTACATTTAATTATTTGAACAACACTCTTGGAATAAAGAACTCTTCCAAGTTTCAAGAGTTAGAACTTCATGTTAAATGTTTAACCGACAACTCTGATGATGGTTACCTTTTTCAGCAATATTGTATCAATTAAAAGAGTAATATTTAATTACTTAATTAAGCTTTGGTGCTTTATGAATCACATAAGAGAGTTTAGAATTAGAGCAAAGGTCAGGGTAACATAAGATTAGATAGATCATAAAAAAATTTAGTCTCAAACTGAATTAAAGTGTATATTTAATAACAACATATTTAATATATAATTTTGTTAGAAAATAATTATTACAAAACCTGCATTAAGTGTACCCCAAAAATTTTATAGTGTGATTGTATTAAAATACTTCAATTTTTATTTGTATACAATTTTACCTTCATTCAATAATCTGTAACTAGGCCAATGCATTAGAACAGATAAAATCATTGTGATGAGAAGAAATAAAAGTATAATTGTAGTTCCATAGCTTTATTCAAATTAGTGTTTGAAGAGATTCATGATAATATATATGAACTTGTATTTTTGGACTCAGGATACATGTGACGCCCTGTGTTCTACTAACACAAACATCAAATAAATCCAGAAGATGTTTATTTTCCTAAAATGCATACTAATAGAAATTAAAAATCCTCGTTTCCAGAGCTGTAAAAACAGGTTAGACAATCTCTTAAAGCTGATTATTATGTCACGGAGTTCTGAGAAGTTTTCTTATCAATGAAAGCAAATCCAAGAAAAATGCAAGGTCATACTTATGTAAGCATGTTTAAGGTCTACCAGTCACCCTGAAATCTAGGAGCTGAAATAAACTAAGCAGCTTTCAATTGCTTTAAAGTGAATCACTACAGGAACAAAACAAAATTAATATTATTTTATTCTAATATCAAAATTGAATATCATCCTGTGATGCCTTGTATGGGATCTGAGTTGCATGGAGGGGAAGTCGAGAACAATAGAAAATGTATTATTCAGGGTTCTCCAGAGATACAGAACTGATAGTTTATATATGTGTGGATATATATGTGTATATTTGTAGGAATGTTTTCACACATGCAAACATATATACAAACATATGTAGTACACACATGTATATATATAAATATTAAGAGATTTATAATGAGAGTTAGTCATATGACCATGGGGATTGCCAAGTCCAAATTCTATAGGGCAGGTCACAATATGGAAACTCGATGAAGGTGATGTTGAATTACCCAGGAGAAACATTCTGCCTGAAGTAGAGATAGAAATTCTTCTTTCTCATAGACAGAATCCTCAGTTTTTACTCTAAAGGCTCTTTCTTAGTTTAGGTTGCTCAAAGCAATACCATGAAATGGGTTTGGCTTTAACAGTGGGAATTTATTTGCTTTTGGTTAGAGAACAGGAAAATGTCTAAATTAAGGCATCAGCAAAGCAATGCATTCAACTTAAAATCTGGAGCATTTCTTGGCTCCTCTGTCACATGGCAAGGAACATGGCAGCATCTGCTGGTCTCTCTTTTCTCTTTCAAATTTCATTCATTTCAGCTTCTTGCTTCTGTGGCTTTCTCTCTCTCTCTCTCTCTTAATTCTGTTTATAAAGACTCCAGTAATTGGATTAAGTCCCAGTCTGAATTTGGTGGGCCACACCTTAACTGAAGTAGACTCATTAAAAGATTATACTTATTATGGGTTTATACCCACAGGAATGGATTAAATTTAAGAATGTGTTTTATTTTTTTTTTTTTTGGTATACATACAACTTCAAACTACCAAGAGCCTCCTACTCGTTTGATGAGGATTCTCTCTCATTACTGAAGAGAGTCTTCTTTATTGATTGTAGATTTAATTATAGATACAATCAATTGGAATAATGATTTAAATCTGTGAAATATCTGCACAGTAAAAATCAGGCCAGTCCTTGATTAACCAAATAATTGGGCAAGAGGAGGCATAATGGACACTTTGCATATTTGTTTTTGAGTGTGTAGATTTCTTGTGTTACCTAAAAGAACATCCAATTTTTTACTATCAGTCTGTTACTTGTGGATCTACTTGATTGTTCAGATAATTGTTTGAAAACTTTGTTAGGACAGGTCTACCAAAAGAAAAGCTGCATGGAATTGTGTGCACAGTTTAGTATTCTGCAGAAAACTTGAACAGATTCTTATTAGTATTCCTAGAGCTCTTTTTCAGCATTTCTTCTTCCTTTTTATTTTTTTTTCTTTTTCTTTTTTTAATTAATTTATTTTTTATTGTGGGTAAAAATCAATATTTTCACAATACATACCACTATTTGTAAAATGATATATAAATATATATGCATTTGTTTACAAAAATGTTATTTATATATATATAAATATATTTTAAGAGGTGCCTAGATTACTGAAAATATTAAATGGAACCCCCTGGTATTCCCATGTTGCCCACCTCCCACACCTCCCACCACATCCCACACAAACATCTCCCACAAGTGTGGCCCACCACCCTCAATGGACTTACACATCCTGGAGCCTTGCCACCAACCATAGACCACAGTTCACATCGTAGACCACACTCTCTTCAAAATCTGTTCTTATACTCCTCAATTCCCCAAGAGTGCTACCTTCTTATTGTGTTCTCCCTCCCTGCCCCATAGCGCCCCTGAAAAAAAGGTGGAACAATCCTAGGAGTCACTTCAATGGTTTCCCTTTTCTCAGGAATCACAGTGCTGCATTGCCCACTTCCAGTGTCTGAAAACAGTCATTTCACTTAGATTTTCCAGTACTAATTGTTTATAGCAGAGGTCAAGTCCAGTGTTGGTATGGCCAAAACAAGAAGTCCCTCCTTACAATTTTTGAGAAGGAAAAGGTAACAAAAGGAGAGAAGCCAGCTGAGTCCTGAAACCCAGCAAATATATGGCCCACTCTTACTCTCCAGTCCTTCAGGCTTGCCCTGGACAACTAACAACATGATTAAGATGGACCTACCCCACCCCAAAAGCAAGGAGTTTCTTCAACTCCAAGCAAAACAATTATTTTCCACTGCCCCATAATATTTATGTCCCTTCTTAGGCTGAAGGAATTAGAGGGGATATCATCTCAAATCCCCACAGATTGAGGAATGAACAAAAATGGGGGGTTAAAGAGTATAACCACAGACCAAAGCAGATATATTGCTATTTTTATTATTAATTTGTGTTAACTGTCTTATAACATTGGTGTAAAAATATTTTTAAAATTAAGTAAGGGGGAGGACCATGGGTAATAATTATATTTAAAACCAAATCCTTGGAAAAAATAGAGAATGAAACATTTTATTTGAAATATGCACTCCATGTTTTTATTAAGTGTTATTTTCCTCTTTATCAAAGCAAAAATTATGCTTTGCTACACTTTTGTTATTCACTAATATATTTTATTCTTAGCAGATAAAGTATAAAACCTGGGCCCAGGGAGAATGATTTCTTCTTGGAATGTCTAATGAATGGTGTAAAAAGATGATGGAGTAAACTGAAATATACTTCTTTTCTCTTTTATAAATAAAATAAGTTTTTGGAAAATTCATCAAACTCTAACAAGGAGATTATTGCATTCTCTATTTCTTTTCACTTTGCATTCATTTATAATTTAATTCAATAATCAAGATGTTATTTACTGACTGATAACTATGTTCTATAAACTCTGATGGATGCTTTAGATACATAATGAAAAGACTTGGTCTCTCACCCAAGTATGTACAACATTTAATAGAGTTTTAGACCTACAATTGAAAAATGGAAATGCAATCTGGACAATGTAGGAGTACTTAAGCTTCCCTAAGAGAGTCAGAGGAAGCTTCATGAGGAAGCAGATGTTCAAACTGAGATTTGAAGGAAGATGAATGATGCTCCAGAAGCAAAATCTAAGGATTGCATTCCAGTCTTTTTAAATATTAGGAAAGAGGATAGTGTTTGAGGGAAAAGACAAAAAGTACAACAATTGAGATGGGTATGGAAAGGAATAGACAGTTAAGACACCCTTATGAGGTATAAGTAACGTGGTGTCATAGTTGAGGGGATGTGAGAACAAAGCAAAGAGAAGAATTCAGACAGACTCTCAAGTCTCTGGCTGGAACAAGGGTGTTAATGGTGGAATTATTCACAATACAGGATGCGACTACAACATCAAATTTTGAGCTGAAGATATTAAGATTGGTATTGGGCTTAACAAGACTGAACTGTCTTTCAAATACTCAAATAGTCTAGTAAAAGTCTGGAAAAAAGAAAAGAGTTTCAAACTACATATATAAAATTTGATTTATCAACATAAATCTCATTCATGCTATTCCCCCCAATTTTGAATGCTGTTTAATCCATTTTATATTTCTTCACAAGTTAAATCCTACATTACCAATGTAGAGTCCAAAAAAACTACATTTACCAGCTCCAATGGCACAAAGGGTTCAGACTTGTGATTTAGATTCTACTGGTCTGATGAACACCCATGAGACTGTAATTCTTGGTGGCAATTATTTGGGAAAAGCATAGTATGGAACATTCACTTGCTAGGGCAAATCTCAACAGAAGCAGTATTGCTCTGGAATCAACAGTTCCGGTGTTTTGGCAGCTCCTCGATAGTGGCATAGGGTTCTCTTAGCAGACAAGATTCTAAAAGTTGTCCCTGTAAGCTCATTCTTTAATCAGTTTATCACTCATCTCAATGTCTCTGTGAACCCTCTATATCCCTCAACAAATCCCTTTACAACTAAACTATCTAGAATGGATTGTGTTATTTAT
Source organism: Tolypeutes matacus (assembly GCA_026826555.1). Lineage (NCBI taxonomy): Eukaryota > Metazoa > Chordata > Mammalia > Cingulata > Chlamyphoridae > Tolypeutes > Tolypeutes matacus. Next base: position 32,238 of record JAKSZT010017825.1, on the reverse strand, counting down.
GAACCTTGACCAAAACAGGTGGTATCTGCATCCATGGACAAGGACAAGATTGACCTTAAGAAACAACTTCTCAGTGGAATTCTGAGGATGGATTCTAGAGGATTTAGGTTGAAATTGTTGCATTCTCTTAGTGGATTGCATTTTCCCACTAAGCATTGTGATATATGATGCTTAAATGGACAGCCATTCTACAACTGAAGATAATACTTCAAACAAAAGTATGAAAGAATTTTGTTTTCTACCATTTTCTCTCATAGTTTCTGAACTTGCTCTCAAAGAACATACAATAGAATTATAGTGGTAACTGATATATGTACACACAAATAAATGCATATATTGTACCATTTACATATAATGCCATCATAGACACACAGACACAGAGAAAGGGAGAAAGAAAAGAAGAGAGAAATCTAAGCTACTATTTGTCAAGTACTAAGCCAGTGGTAAAGATAGCAAAATTAGAGGTGCTAGAGGTAAGAAACAAAATTTCCCACATGGAGTCAGTGAGCTTTGAAGAAATGGTAACACATAGATACAGAGGAAAAAAAGGAAAAATAAAGAGAGAGGAAAGGAAAAAGCCAAAGCAAAAGGCACACACACAAAAAAAGGCAACAAAAAACAAACAAACAAAAAAAGCAAAACAAAACAAAAAATGCAAGGCAAGATTTTCCAAGGCGAAACAATTATGTAAGCTAAGGCCATACCAAAAATGTTCTCCTGGTTTTCTCTGGAACCATGAGTAAAAGATTTGGCTGACTGGAAATGTCAAGTAGTGAGAAAAAAAATTAAAGTAATAAACAGTAGTTAGACTGGAGAGAACTTTTAATGTCAGTTTTAGGCTTTGGTTTACTTTTGTTATAGAAAAAAAAGCTATTAAAGACTTAGTGAAAAAGGAGTGATGACTCAGTTGAAATGTTAAAGACAATTAAAGATATTAATGGGTAAAATAGATTAAGGATAGGGAGACCAATTAGGGGTTGTTACAATGAGTGATCAATTAAATGAGAATGGAAAATGATGCAAGAATCATTATGAAAGAAAAATACTAAATATGGTCTTCATTGAGAGACAATGGGACAAATAGAGCAGCAAATTAACATGGTAAAATAATTATTTTTTCCCTTAGGTGACAAAGTGATACCAAAGAGATTTGGGGGAAGCAAACATGGAGGTTGAAGCAGAGATAATAGAGTGATATTCTCTTTTCCAAGTCAGGGTTGAAACTTTGAGAACAAAAGTGATTTCTTGAACCAGTGACTGACAATGAGATATGAGTTTATGTGGGGAGAGGAAAAAAAGATCAGTGTAAGGGACAGGAAAGTAGCAACCAAATGAGGTGTGACAAGAATGAGAGTGGTGCTCACCTCAACAACACATATAATAAAATTAGAAGGATACAGAGAAGATTAGCATGACCCCTGCGCAAGTGTGGCACACAAATTCATGAAGCGTTCCATTAAAAAAAAAAAAAAAATGAGAGTGAATGTTATGGAAGCCAGAGCACAAAGAGATGGTCATCATTGGTATCAAATGCTACTGAAGGAGAACTGAGGGAAGAAATCCCTCCTTAACTCTGGGAGATGGAGTTTTTATAAAGTATATAAAAGGAGAAGCTAAATACATGAAGTTAAAGAATTGAAGGTGGTATAGTAAATGGAGGCAAATTCTTTTATAAAGTTAAATAGGTAGACTTAAAAGACAGTAACAGGAAGTTAGAGAGGAAAATATTTATAGGGAGCAAGTAAACATGTTGGTGATCAGAAGAAGTGGAACTAGTATAAATGAAAGCAAAAGAAGTAGTTGAATACTTGAAGAAATTGTCACAAACAACAAGAAATGGGATAAATCACACACAAGTAGAAGAAATTAAGAAGGGTTAACAGAGAAAGACTTTTGAGATAAAGAGGAAGGTACATAGAGAATATCTCTAAAATGAGATTAGCTTTTGCACAGATTGTATTTTGGGGAATTGGTTCATAAATTCAAAATGACTGTCGTGGAAGAGAAACTTTACAAAATGGTCCTTTTTATTTTGGGCAAGTCATATAATCATCAATAAAATCACAGGTTGCTTGCGGTCATTTGCATGGGATATCTGAGTGATCCAAAAATGTTAATTTTTTGGAGAAATAAATTTAAAATATAAATATGAAAGTAACAAAATCTCACATTTTTGCAATACTATTCACCAGCCTCGTTTACTTCCCAGTGTTTAGCTGTGTTTCATATGGAAGGAAATTGCTACTCAATTCTGAGGATAAAAGCAAGGAACTTGTGTGGTTTGTGTATCATTAAGGATGACTTGCAGTGATCCAGGTTGGTGGAGTAAGGAATGGCAGTTTGCATTCTTCCTCTAGAAACTGTGGGAAAGTACACAGGCTTGTCAGGCATAAGGAAAGTTGTGGTGTCACAGGGATGATAAGAGAGGGCAACTGGGGTCCCAGCTGGGCACTGGGAAAAAGGAGAGGTGACACACACAGCCAGCCCTGGGAAAGGGGGAGCCATAAGGCCTGCTTAGGGAGATGGGAGCAGCTGAGGAGTAATCCTACAGGTGGGCCTGTGCCCAGCCTGCTTAGGGTAGTGAAGAGCCAGGCAAGCCACAGGGAGAGCTGATGGAACTTAGCCAGAGGTTTGTGAGGTTTTTTTCTTTTGCCTTTTTTTTTTTCTTTTTCCAGGTACTGATGGAGAGGCTGCCTGTGGGGTGATTGATTGGCAGGTACAAGCAACTGGAGAAGAGTACACATCTGAGTTGCTGGTGGCCTGAGAGGAAGGCCTGTTTTTTGTTTTCTGTTTCTTTATTCTTTACTTTTTTTGGGGGGTGGGGTGGGGGGAGCATGATCAATTGCTCAAAAAAGGCAGCCTGAGAGGAGGAGACTAGCGAGTCCTGGTGGTCTGAGAAGTCCCAGATTTCTGTTTCCCTTTGTTTTGTTTTGTTTGTTTTTTCTTCTTCTATTCCTTGTTTGAATTCCTTCTTCTCCTGTTTTTCTTCTTCTCTTCTTCACTTCCTATTTCTCTTGTCTTTTATTTTTCCCTTTTTTCTTCCCTTTTAATCTTTTATTTATTATTATTATTATTATTGTTATTTACCCATATGCACAAACATACATATTATGGGCATCCCAGAAGGAGAAGAAAAGGGAAAGGGAGAAGTGTTTGAGGAAACAATGACCAAAAATTTCACAACTGTTATGCGGAACATGGATATACATGTCCAGGAAGCACAGTGTACTCCAAGCATCACAAAACCTAGCATACCTACCCTAAGACACATACTTAAGATTGTCAAAAGTTCAAGAACATTACAGAATCCTGAAAGCAGAAGAGAAAAGAGATCCATCACATATAAGGGAAATTCAATAAGATTAAGTGCTGATTTCTCATCTGAAACCATGGGGGTAAGAAGGAAGTAGTATGACATAGTTAAGGTGCTTAAAGAATAAAAAAATATTTGCAACCAAGAACTTTGTAACCAGAAAAATTATCACTTAAAAATGAGGAAGAGTTCAAAATATTCACAGATAAACAAATTGAGAGAATTTGTCAAAAAGTGTCCTGGTCTTCAAGAAATTCTTCAAAGGGAGTTCTGCAGGTTAAAAGGTAAAAACTATTGTAAGACACAAAGATGGAACTATATATTAATGAAGGGGTTATGTTTCAAGAAGAAGGAACAATCATAAACATTTATGCACCCAACCAGGGCACCTCAAAATACATGAGGCAAACAAGAGAAAAACTAAGTGGAGAAAGAGATGTCTTTACAATTATAGTGGGGGACTTTAATAGACACCTATCACCATTAGACAGAACATCTCAACAGAAAATCAATAAAGAAATCAAAACTTTGAATGATACATTAGAGGATCTGGACCCAACAGACATATACAGAACACTACACCCAAATATAGTGGGATATATATTCTCTAGTGCACATGGATCATTCTCCAATATAGACCACATGCTAGGTGACAGAAAAACTCTCAATGAATTCAGAAAGATTGAAATTATACAAAGTAATTTTAGGAACAAAGATAAAGAAGTTAAACATCACACACTTAGACAAAGAGTGCGTCAAGCAAGAAATCTCAAAAGAAGTCAGTAACTACCTTGAAAAAATGAAAATGGCAACACAACCTATCAAAACCTATGGAATGCAGCAAAAACTGTACTGAGAGGGAAATTCAGAGCCATAATTTCTATCAAAAAGGAAAAAAGAGCTAAATACAAATACCTAACAGCACACCTGAAGGAATTAGAAAAAGAGAAACAGACTAACACCAAAGGAAGTAGAAAGAAGGAAATAACAAAGATTAGACCAGAACTAAATGAAATTGCAATTAAGAAAACACTAGGAAAAATAAAACCAAAAGCTGGTTTTTTGAGAAGATCAATAAAATTGACAAACTCTTAGCCAGACTAACAAAGAAAAAAAAAGATAAGATGCAAATATACAAAATAAGAAATGAGGAAGGGGATATCACCACTGACCCCACAGAAATAGAGTATCATAAAAGGATACTTTGAAAAATTATCTGCCAACAAGATGGATAATTGAGAGGAAATGGAAAAATTCCTGGAAACACACAAGCAGCCTACATTGATGAAAGAAGAAATTGATGAATTCAACAGACCAGTCACAAGTAATGAGATAGAATCAGTCATCAAAAACCTCCTAACTAAGAAGAGCCCAGAACCAGACAGCTTCACAGGAGACACCTACCAAATATTCCAGAAAGAACTAACACCAATCCTGTTTTAACTCTTTCAAAATATAGAAGTAGAAGGAACATTGCCTAACTCATTCTATGATGCCAACATTACCCCAATACCAAAGTCAAACAAAGATGCCACTAGAAAGGAAAATTACCGACAAATCTTTCTAATGAACCAGATGCCAAAATCCTCAACAAAATACTTGCTAATCGTATTTAACAACACATCAAACGAATTATACACCATGACCAAGTGGGTTTCATCCTTAATATGCAAGTATTGTTCAACATAAGAAAATTAATCAATGTTGCACACCACATAAACAGATCAAAAGAAAAAAATCTCATGACCATTTCCATAGATGCAGGAAAGCATTTGACAAAATACAGCACCTTTTCCTGATAAAAACACTTCAAAAGATAGGAATTGAAGGAAACTTCATCAACATGATAAAGGGTTTATATGAAAAACCCATAGCTAACAACATATTCAATGGTGAAATCCTAATGACATTACAACGACAGATACAGGCCATTGTATATCTTGCCATAACCTACCAACTTGAGTTGGAGAGAGTGAAAACTACAGTGTAAACTATAATCTATAATTCATCCTTAGAGGCAATGCTCCAAAAAGTGTTTATCAATTGCAATGAATGTACCACACTAATGAAATATTTGCTAATGTGGGAAAATGTGGGAGGTGTGGGGAGCAGGACATATGGGAATCCCCCATGTATTCTCTAACATTTATGTAATGTAAGTATTAAAAAAAAAAAAAGACAATAAAATAAAATATATAAAAAAAGAAGGAAGTATTGACATGCACAATAACATGGATGAATCTTGAAGACCTTATGTTGTGTGAAGTAAGATAGTCCCTAAAGGACAAATATTACATAACCTCACTGATATGAACTAAGCATATTGAGCCGATTCACAGAGCTAGAGTCTGGAAGATAGGTTATCAGGAAGAGACAGAAAGGGAGTATAGAGTGGTGAGCTGATTTGGTCAGAACATATGATAGGGTGAAAGGGGGTGGTTTGGCAGGGAATAGGGGTGATACTGGTATGGGGATGTGAGTGTGATCAATGGTGTTGGAATGTGAGGGTGAGCAGGGTGGGGGTGGTTGGAGTATCCATGGAATTGATGAAAGGGCTGGAGGAAGGAACTGGTGAACTCTGGCTTGGGAGGTATAAGTCTGTGGTTCAAAATACCATTGTGGGAGTGTTCTTTTGGCAAATATGGCAGAGGAGGATCAATGATGGAGGGGGTTGGGGGGGATGTGTGGAAAGGGTGCAACACATCTATAGAAAATGAATATGTTCATCTTGTCATAGGGTGTAATCCAATGGGTGGAGAGTCACACAATAAACAAGAAACTCTTAAACTCCCACCCTGGGGTGTCCTGCTACATTCTCAAATAGAGGGGCAAGAATTTCTCAAGTACAAAGGAAGTACCTAATAAAAGAAAACAGACCAATAAGTCAGGCCCTCAAAATTAATATATGTAACTAAGAACTTTATTCTTGTAAAACTGAAACTTAGAGGTTACTATAATTTCCAAGGGAAAGGAAAGAGAAGAACAGCTGGAACAGAGGGCAATTTTAGGGCATTGGGATAGTTTTACATGATTTTGCAATGATGGATACGGGTCATTATGCATTTTGTAAAAATGTATAAAATTGTGTGGTGAAAAATGTAAACCATAAAATAAGCAATTGACTATGGTTAATATCAATACTTCAATATTTGTTAATCAGTTGTAACAAATGTGCCATACTCATATAAAATGTTATTACTAGGGGAAAACATGAGAGGGGCAGGGGTGAGTTATATGGGAATCCCCTATATTTTCAATGTGACTTCTCTGTAACCTAAAGCTTCTTTGAAAATAAAGTGAAAAAAATAAGAAAACACTGGGGAAACATACAAAAGAAATTGTAAAAATACATAAAAGATAACAGATCTTACAGTAATGAAAGGCACAATGCAAGAAATTTCTTTTGGCTTTGCATGTTTCTATGGAATATGAATGTGTTCATGTGGTCATGGGGTGTTATCTCAGTGGGTGAAGATGCACACAAGAACAAACAAAATATTCAATACCTATTCTAGGGAGTCCTGCTACATTCTCTAATAGAGTGGCAAGAATCTCTAGAGTACATAGGCTGTGTCTAGTGAAAAAAGAAGGAACAATGCACCAGGCCCTTGATATTAAAGCTTATTCTTGTAAAATTGCAACTTTATTCTGGTAAAATTGTAGTAATATATATTGCCTAACAGTTATCTCCTGAGAACCTCCATGTTGCTCAAATGTGGCCTCTCTCTAAGCCAAACTCAGCATATAAGCTCACTGCCTTCCCCCTGGTATTGGACATGACTCCCTAGGTAGGGTCTCCCTGGCATCAAAGGATTCTTACCAAGTGCCAACTAGTGATGCCTTTGGAAAAAAACTTGATCAAAAGGGAGAAATATTAAATATAAATATGAATGAGGTTTTAAGGCTAAGAGATTTCAAAGGGAGTTGGAGGTCATTCCAGAGGTTACGCTTATGCACATATCAGAAAGATCTCACACTGACTGTCATAGTAAACAGTGCCTCATGCAGGAGTGCTTTTGAGTTCTCTAGAGACATCTGGACACTATAGCAGGACATACAACACCATGAAATTGGCACCCCATCAGTGGGCCTTACCTTGGAATATTGGTAACCTATGTCCCCAAAGTAACAGAGTTGGACTCATTTGTAATTTCCATACATATGACTCTTCTGCTCTTCTATTTGAACCTGTACTTAACACTATATCCATTATATGTCCCAGAGACTTAAATCTTTGGTCTGCTCATATGCTGGTTGAGCCCTGAATCTCAGCAGAGTTGAGTCCAACACCAACTCTCCAGTTCATTGGACTTGCCTAGGAAAACTAACAAAAGGATGATGCTAGACAAAGCCCATCCCAAAAAACATAGAGTATCTACAACTATAAGCAAGATAGCTCCTTCCATCTGCCCCATGAAATATAAGCCCACTCTCAAACAGAAGCAGAGTTGACATGGCATCCCCAAATCCTCAAAACTGACAATTGAACAAACATAATGGGGGAATGCCTCTATGGACCAAAGTAGACTTACCATTTTTCTAGTAATGGAAGAACTTGTAAAATTGATATAAAGTAGTGTTCACCAGAGGATCTGAGGGAAGGGGGAGGGAAGAATAGGTGTAACATGGGGAATTTGGGGTCATTGAAATTGTTCTACATTATATTGCAATGAAAGCTACAGTCCATTATACATTTTGCCAAAAGTTATTAAATTGTACAGTGTCAAAAAAAAAACATTCAGCAGAGAAAATTCTCTCAAGAACATGGGGTTCATGAATAAAAAATGAAGAGATCTACCATATTTTTAAAAGATATTATTAATAGGGGAAAATTTGAGATGTTAGAGTGTATGGGAATCCCCTGTATTTTCAGTGTAACTTTTCTGTAATCTAAAACTTCTTTAAAAATAAAAATAAAAAAATAAGTAAATAAGGATGCCTTCCCACTGCATAAAACTCTCACTTATAGCCCATGTTAAAACATTACAAGTTTCAAATATAAGTCCAGAGTAGCAGATCATAGAAGTTGATGGTGAAAGGGAAGGGACAGGAAGGCC
>JAKSZT010017825.1:0-22612 GCA_026826555.1 Tolypeutes matacus | reverse complement strand
TGGCTCTCCACTCTAATTGGACTCATGGGTACTAATGACTCCCTTTCCAATAATGAGGTTGCTAACAGTCCATGGCGTGAGCTGGCAATAGAGATACGCAAAATAGCATCATTGGATTCCCCTACTTCCACGCTTATAAGAAGCAAGGATCTGGGTGAGAGTGTTTTCAACACTTTAACAGAATTTTGTGGAGTGAAAAAATATAATGATGTTGGCTGGCTCCTCCTAGATACTCTGGATACAGTTACAAAAGAAAGGGATGAGCTAAAGTCTTCAAATTTGAAATTTAAATGCCACATGAATGATATGAAAGTTTCTACGTGTGCCTTGAAAGAAAATCTTGTCTCCTGTAGCCACAGAGTTGAGATATCTGAGAATCAAACCCAGGTTCTCATTGTATGAGTAGCAGAATTACAGAGGAATCTAAAATCTCAACCTCGCAGGGTTTCTGCAATTAAAGTAAAGGCATTGATTGGAAAGGAGTAGAACCCCAAGGATTGGGACGGAGACATATGGGATGATGACAATATTGGTGGGGACATTGGAACCCTAAATTCTGCTGAGACTTTACCAGATAAACCTGTGATGGCCTGCCCTGTGGAGACCACACCTTCTCAACCTTGTATCATCCAGCCTCCAGCCTGCCCCAGGGAGTCTGGACTTCCTTCCAGCCCTGAGGTGGGTACAAGCCAAATGGAAACCTGCACTGCCCAGCCTCTGGCCTGCCCCAGGGAGTCTGGACCTCCTCCCAGCCCTGAGGCAGGTACCAGCCTAACTCCAGCATGTACTGCCCAGCCTCCACCTTGCCCCAGAGAGTCTGTACCTCCTCCCAGCCAGGAGGCAAGTACCAACCAATCTCGAGCATGCATGGTCCAACTTCCAGTCTGCCCTGAGGAATCTGTCTTCCAACCCCTGCTTGAAGAGAATAATCCTGTCTCACCAGAAGAAAATGCAAAGGAATGCCCTCAGCTCAGTAGCCTGCAAGACATCTCTAATCCTTCTTCTTACCCAGACCACACACCCTTCTTGTCTTCGAGACCCATTACTAGATTAAAATCACAAGGAGCCCCCAAAGGTGAAATACAAAATGTGACCCATGAGGAAGTACGGTATACTCTGAAAGAACTGCATGAGTTTTCCAACTTATATAGACAGAAATCAGGAGAATATGTGTGGGAATGGATACTAAGGGTATGGGATAATGGTGGAAGGAATATAAAGTTGGATCAGGCTGAATTTATTGATATGGGCCCACTAAGCAGAAATTCTGGATTCAACGCTGTAGCTCAAGGGGTTAGAAAGGACTCTAACAGTTTGTTTGGGTGGCTGACTGAAACATGGACCAAATGATGGCCTAGCATGTCTGATGTTGAGATGCCTGATTTGCCATGGTATACAGTAGATGAGGGGATTCAAAGGCTTAGAGAGATTGGAATGCTAGAATGGATTTACCACTTGAGACCTGCCCATCCACCCCAGGAATGTCCAGAGGACACACCTTTAATCAGGACCGTGAGGAATAAATTTGTAAGACTAACTCCATCTTCTCTGAAGAGCTCTGTGGTTGCTCTTCTCTGCAGTCCAGATATTACTGTAGGGGCGGCTGTAATGGAATTGGAATCCTTAAATATTATGGGGATGATCGGATCAAGGCCCGGTAAAAGTCAAGTATCAGCAGTTAATTGCCAAAGCCAAAGTAGGCGTGGCTACCACAATGAAAGACAGATTCAAAACAGCACACAGAATAGTCTGAGTTGCATGGAGTTATGGCGTTGGTTAATAGATCATGGGGTACACAAAAGTGAAATACATGGGCAGTCTACTAAATTTCTTCTGGATCTGTATAAGCAGAAGAGTTCTAGGTCAAGTGAACAAAATCCTAACTCTAATTACAGACGCAGAGAATCACAGCCCCTTAATCAGTTCCCAAACTTGAGACAGTTTACAGACCCATAACCCTTTGAATGAGGGGAAGGCCGGTTCCCCTTGGGGAAGGATCCTGTTAAACTGCCAAAAATTTATACAGTTAAGCTTCCTCCCACCTTTCCCCAGGGAGACCTACGGCCTTTTGCCAGAGTAACAGTGCATTGGGGTAAAGGAAATGATCAGACATTTTGGGGATTATTAGACACTGGCTCAGAAGTCACATTAATTCCAGGAGACCCAAAACATCACGGTGGTCCACCAGTCAGAGTAGGGGCTTATGGAGGTCATGTGATTGATGGAGTTTTAGCTCAGGTCTGTCTCACAGGGGTCCAGTGGGTCCCCAGACCCATTCTGTGGTTATTTCTCCAGTTCCAGAATGCATAATTGGAATAGACATACTCAGTAACTGGCAGAATCCCCACATTGGATCCCTGACTCGTGGAGTGAGGGCTATTATGGTTGGAAAGGCCAAGTGGAAGCCTCTAGAACTGCCCCAGCCTAGCAAAATAGTAAATCAAAGGCAATACCAGATTCCTGGAGGTATTGCAGAGATTAGTGCCACCATTAAGGATTTGAAGGATGCAGGCATGTTGATTCCCACCACATCTCTATTCAACTCTCCTATTTGGCCTGTGCAGAAAACAGATGGATCTTGGAGGATGACAGTAGATTATCGTAAACTTAACCAGGTGGTGACTCCAATTGCAGCTGCTGTCCCAGATGTGGTATCATTGCCTGAGCAAATCAACACTTCCCCTGGTACCTGGTATGCAGTTGTTGATCTGGCAAATGCTTTTTTCTCAATTGCCATTAGTAAGGACCACCAGAAACAGTTTGCTTTCAGCTGGCAAGGACAGCAGTATACTTTCACTATCCTGCCTCAGGGGTATATCAACTCTCCAGCCCTATCTCATAATATTGTCCGCAGGGACCTTGATCGTCTCTCCCTCCCACGAGACATCACACTGGTCCATTATATTGATGATATCATGTTGATAGGACCTACTGAGCAAGAAGTAGCAAAGACTCTAGATTTATTGGTAAGGCATTTGCGTGAGAGAGGATGGGAGATAAATCCAACAAAAATACAGGGTCCTTCCACCTCAGTGAAATTTCTAGGTGTCCAGTGGTGTGGGGCCTGTCCAGATATCCCTTCTAAAGTAAAGGATAAGCTGTTGCACCTGACCCCTCCTACGACCAAAAAGGAGGCACAACGCTTAGTTGGCCTCTTTGGATTTTGGAGACAACACATTCCTCATTTGGGTGTGTTACTGTGGCCCATTTACCGAGTGACCAGAAAAGCTGCTAGTTTTGATTGGGGACTGGAACAAGAGGAAGCCCTGTGACAGGTCCAGGCTGCTGTGCAAGCTGCACTACCACTTGGATCATATGATCCAGCAGATCCAATGGTGCTGGAAGTTTCAGTGGCAAATAGAGATGCTGTCTGGAGCCTTTGGCAGGCCCCTATAGGGGAATCACAATGCAGACCCTTAGGATTTTGGAGCAACGCCTTGCCATCCTCTGCAGATAACTACTCCCCTTTTGAGAAGCAGCTTTTGGCTTGCTACTGGGCCTTAGTAGAGACCGAACACTTAACCATGGGCCATCAAGTTACCATGAGACCTGAGTTGCCTATTATGAGCTGGGTATTGTCTGACCCACCAAACCATAAAGTTGGGCGTGCACAGCAGCACTCCATAATAAAGTGGAAGTGGTATATACGAGATAGGGCTCTAGCAGGTCCTGAAGGCACAAGTAAGTTACATGAGGAAGTGGCCAAAATGCCCATGGTCACCACCTCTGCCGTGTTACCTTCTCTTTCCCAGCCCATGCCTTTGGCCTCTTGGGGAGTCCCTTACAATCAGTTGACTGAGGATGAGAAAACTCGGGCCTGGTTTACAGATGGTTCTGCACGATATGCAGGTACCACCCGAAAGTGGACAGCTGAGGCACTGCAGCCCTTTTCTGGGACATCCTTGAAGGATAGCGGTGAGGGCAAATCCTTCCAGGGGGCAGAGCTTCGAGCAGTGCATCTAGTTGTTCATTTTGCTTGGAGGAATAAATGGCCAGAGGTGTATTTGTACACTGATTCATGGGCTGTTGCCAATGGTTTGGCTGGATGGTCAGGGACATGGAAGGAAAATGATTGGAAAATTGGTGACAAGGAGGTCTGGGGAAGAGCTATGTGGATAGATCTTTCTGAGTGGGCAAAAAACATGAACATATTTGTGTCCCACATGAATGCTCACCAGAGGGTGACTTCAGCAGAGGAAGAGTTTAATAATCAAGTGGATAAGATGACCCACTCTGTGGCTAATGCTTAGCCTCTTTCCCCAGCCACTCCTGTCATTGCCCAATGGGCTCATAAACAAAGTGGCCATGGAGGTAGGGATAGAGGTTATGCATGGGCTCAGCAACATGGACTTCCCCTCACCAAGGCTGACTTGGCTACAGCAACTGCTGAATGCCCAATCTGCCAGCAGCAGAGACCCACACTCAGCCCCAGATATGGCACCATTCCTCGAGGTGACCAGCCTGCTACCTGGTGGCAGGTGGACTACATTGGGCCACTTCCATCATGGAAGGGGCAGTGATTTGTTTTAACTGGAATAGACACATTCTCTGGCTATGGGTTTGCATTTCCGGCACGTAATGCTTCTTCCAAAACTACCATCTGTGGACTTACCAAATGTCTTATCTACCGCCATGGGATTCCACACAGCATTGCTTCTGATCAAGGAACCCATTTCACAGCAAATGATGTGTGGGAATGGGCACATGCCCATGGAATTCACTGGTCTTACCATGTTCCCCATCACCCTGAAGCAGCTGGATTAATAGAAAGGTGGAATGGCCTTTTGAAGACTCAATTATGGTGCCAACCAGGCGGCAATACCTTGCAGGGCTGGGGCAATGTTCTCCAGGAGGCTGTGTATGCTCTGAATCAGCGTCCTCTCTGTGGTGCTGTTTCTCCCATAGCCAGGATTCATGGGTCCAGGAATCAAGGGGTGGAAATGGGAGTGGCACCACTCACTATTACCCCTATTGACCCACTAGGAAAATTTTTGCTTCCTGTCCCTGAAACCTTAAGCTCTGCTGGTCTACAGGTTTTAGTCCCAAGAGGAGGAGTACTGCCACCTGGGAACATAACAGTGATTCCATTGAACTGGAAGTTAAGACTGCCACCTGGCCACTTTGGTCTCCTCTTACCAGTAAATCAACAGGCAAAGAAGGGAATTACTGTACTGGCTGGGGTGATTGATCCTGACTATCAAAGGGAAATAGGACTACATCTACATAATGGGGGTAAAGAAGAGTTTGCCTGGAATGCAGTGGATCTTCTAGGGTGTCTCCTAGTCCTGCCATGTCCTGTGATTAAAGTCAATGGAAAATTGCAACAAACCAATTCAAGCAGGACTAACAATGGCCCAGAATCTTCGGGAATGAAAGTTTGGGTCACCCCACCAGGCAAAGAACCACGGCCAGCCGAAGTGCTTGCTGAAGGTAACGGGAACATGGAATGGGTAGTGGAAGAAGGTAGTGATAAATATGAACTTCGACCACATGACCAGTTACAGAAATGAGGACTGTAATGGTCATGAACCCTTCTTCCATGTTTCGTTATGAGTATGATTATATATGTACACAAAATGAATTTCTTTGTTTTCTTCCCCAATATTTTCCCCTATCATGAAAAGTTGTATTAATCCCACATCATAATATTTAAGGATGTCGAGTTTAAGAGTGACTATCATCCAAGGACTTGCACCCTGTTCTGTAGGGAATTAATGCATTTCCAGTTGTACGCAGGGGAGTTGAACATTGTTAGGCGGAAATATATATATGTATGCTTGTCTGTTATTGTTTTTACTTAGAGACTAAGTATGGTTTAAAGTAATGTGTATGATTGCCGAGTTGACAAGGGGTGGACTGTGATGGTTAGGCTAATGTGTCAACTCAGCCAAGTAGTTGTGTCCAGGTGTTTGTTCCAGCAAGTACTGGGCTAATTGTAATACAAGAGCATTTATGAACTTCAATCATCAGTGAGTTTACTGCGTGGATGGCTTATTACATCTGCATCAATCAGGGAGTTTACATTATCAATGGGTGGTGCTTTTATCCAATCAGTTGAATGACTTAAAAGTGGAAGGGATTTCAACATTCAGAGAGAATTTCCCAGCTTGTCGTTGGACAGTCAACTTCTCCCAGAAACTCATCAACAACCTTTCATCGGGTTTTCATCGGAGCCACTGGTTTGCAGCCTGCCTGCAGAACCTGGGCTTGTGCATCCCCATGGTCACATGAGAGACTCTTTTAAAATTTCATATTATTGATAGATATCTCCTGCTGATTCTGTTTCCCGAGAGAACCCTGACTAATACACCTTGTAATTGTTTTTCGCTGTGTACGAGGGCTAGCTTAGAGTGATATACTAGTTATTGGTATATATATTGACTTCAGTGTATGACCCTTCAATATTAAGCTATGAAATTAAACTGTTTTAACTGGCAATCAAGAAGCAAATACATTAATCCCATTGAGCTTTAATTTGGGTACAAATGGTTAAACGAAGGGCAGGAAGATTTTTTACAAAGCTAATCATGGAGGTAAGGAAATGAAATGACATTTTTTGAAGATCAACTCCATGTCAGACTTAATGCTGAATTCATCGAACTTGATGTATCTTTTATATTAGAGCTACAAGACAAAACATAGGCAAAGAGATCCACGGTAAGGGAATTCTCTGTATAGGATGTGTATGCTTAATTGGATAAGGAGGGAATCTGTAATTAATAATTATTTCTCTTTACATTCCTATAGAAACTTAGATTCCATATATCATTTCTTTTGACTTTGATAGAACCTTGTGAACTATGAAGGAAAGAGTCTATGATTAGTCCCAGTTTCAGATAAGGACACTGACAATCAGAATATTTGTGAATCGCCTAAAAATTACAAAGCTAGAAAGTTGCAAATTTGGAATAATATGTAGTTTTACTCACTCCATTCAAATTTAGTGTACTCTTTACCAGTTTACACTGTCTCCAGCATGCATTGTCCATACAATATCTCAGGTATTGTGGTGCTATGATGCTGTACATACAACCAGAAAGTCATGTCCTTAAACCTAATCCTCTCCTGTGGATGTGAAACCATTGTAAGTAGGACTTATTGGAAAGTGTCCCACTTCAGTCAGAATGTATGTTTGTTTTTTTTAAAAGATACTTAGATTATAAAAATATCAAAAATATATATACAGGTTTCCCATATGCCTAGGTCCCCAAACCACCCACATTAACAACATCCATCACTAGTGAGATACATTCATTGTAATTGATGAACACATTTTGGAGCATTGCCACTAAGTGTGGATTAAAGTTTACATTGTAGTTTATACTCTATCCCATGTAATTCTGTAGGTTATGGCAAGATTTATAATGACCTGTATCTGTTGTTGCAATATCATTCAGGACAATTCCCAAGTCCCAAAAATGCCCCCATATTACCCCTGTTTTTCCCTCCCCGTCCTTCAGAACCTCCACTGGCCATGGCCTCCACATCAATGATATAATTTCTTCCATTGCTAAAATCACAATATGTGTATAGTAGAATACCAGTCTACTCTAGTACATTGTTCATTCCCCAATCCTGAGGATTCTGGGATGGTGATGTCCACTCCACCTCTAATTGAGAGGAGGCATGCATAGAAGGCATATAAATGAGTTCAAATGTTCATGGGGCATTGTCACGGTGGGTGGAGATTCTCACAGTAACTGAAGGAATACGAAATTCCCATCCTGGGGAGTTCTGCCTCATTCTCTAATGGATCAGCAAGAATCCCCCAAGTACAGGGTCAATGACTAGTGAAGGAGGATGGTCCATTGATGGACCCTATATATTCATGACTGTGCTTATGAACCTTTACTCTTGAAATTGAAACTTAACCTAGTATTAAAGGGTGCCTAAGAGTTGCCTCCTGGGAGCTTCAAATGTTGCTCAAATGTGGCCTCTCTCTAAGCTGAACTCAGCATATAAATACATTACCTTCCTCTCAACATAGAACATGACTCCCAGAGATGAGCTTCTCTGGCACTGAGGGATTACTACCAAGCACCAAGTGTAATGCAACTGGAAAAAGAACTTGACCAAAAGGGAGAAAGTGTAAAGCCAAATGAATTTATATGGCAAAGAGACTTCAAAGTGAGTTGGGAGGTCATTCCAGAGGTTACACTTATGCACATCTCAGCAGGATCTCATTTACTGCCAAAGTAGATGCTACCCTAAATAGTGGGGTGCCTGAGTGCTCTAGAGACATCCAGACACTACAGTCAGGGCAGTTAGCTCAGGAATTTGGTGCCTTGCCAGTGTACCCTACTTTGGAATTTATGCTCCCCAGGATGACAGAGATGGACTCCATTGTGGTTTCCCTACACATGGCTCCTCTGCCCTTCTCTTTGAACCTATATTTAGTACTAGAGTTGGTAGGCATACATCCAAGAGACTTAAATCTTTGGGCTGTCCATGTGCCAGCTGGGCCCTGAATCTCAACGGAGTTGTAACACCTATGCTCCAGTTCATTGGTCTCACCCAGGACTACTAATATGGAGGTGATGATGGACAATTACCATACCAAGGAACTGAGAGAGTCTACAACTGCAAGCAAGAGAGTCCCATCCATTGGCCCTATGGGAACAGAATGTGTCTTAATCCTATTATTGGAGTCCTTTATAAGCAGAATGAAATAAAAACAGAGAAAGCCACTGGAATCAACAAGCTGAACTTGAATGGAACTCAGAAGAGAAGGTTGAGTCCAGAAAAACGTCACCATGTTCCTACCATATGACCAGCTAAGGACCAAGGATCACAGGCAGCCAACACCAGAATGTCAGTTTTGGGGATGTCACCCTGATGACGCCTTGATTTGGATTTTATTTTAGCCTTAAAACCATGAATAAATGCCCATTGTTTAATCGGACCAATTTCAAGGTATTTTCTTGAGCAGCCCAGAAAACTAAACCAGGTGTAGCCATTGGACAATTTGATGTAATTATGAATTCTAATAATATATATTGGATTATGCTTGTGAACTGATCTATTCATCTGGGCCACGTCAGTAGGGTGTTGAGCCCCACCCCTTGGTGGGTGGGGAATAAAATATAAAAGGCCTCACAAAGAACAGAGTTGCAGCAGTTCTGAGTAGTAGTTTTGATGTTGGAGTTTTGATGTTGGAGAAAAGGCCCCGGGATAGAGACGAGCCATTCGCCTGAGAGTTCACAGCTGGCCTTTTGGAGAGAAGCAGAGCCTAGAGAGCCTAATAGTCTACAGCTGACCTTGTGGAGGAAACAGAGGAGCTAAGCCTGGAGAGAAACGCAGCCCTGGGAAGAGAGGAACCCAAGAAGCCTGAACCGTGGCAAACATTGCCAGCTGTCTTGCTCCAACATGTGGCAAAGGACTTTGGTGAGGGAAAAAACTTATGCTTTATGGCTTGGTAACTGTGGACTTCTACCCCAAATAAATACCTTTTATAAAGACCAACCAATCTCTGGTATATTGCATTAGCACCCCTTTGGCTGACTAATACACCAGACAAGAACCTGGAAAAATCACTCGCTCCTCAATAAATCTTACAGTTACTGAGTATAGTACTGCTGATGGTAGCTCTGTGAACAGGATTCTAGGTGTGACTAGAGTATTCACTGGGAGTTTTCGGGGGTTGGAACTAAGCAGGAGAGTTGACTGTTCTCCTGGATTAGTAAGGAAAGATTTGGGAGGGAGATATGTGGAACTGACCACAGAGTACAAGATAGGAAAGCAGCCCAGAAGCTCTAATGCTGGCTATTTGCAGTGCTGAATGAATCATGACAGCTTCCTTCATACGCAGTTTGAGGATGTATGTAAACTACCAAGCATACCTCCTAGCACTGTGGTTGGTTTTTTCCTTTATTATAGAAATTGTGAGTTTACAGAATAATCATGCAAATAACACAGGATTCCCATATGCTACCCTACAATTAATGCCTTGTATGGGTATGGAACATTTGTTACAATTGATAACTACACATTTTTATAGCTGTACTATTAACTATAGTCCGTGGTTTAAATAGGGTTCACTGTGTAGTATAGTTCCATGGAGTTTTGAAAAATATTTATTTTATTAACATATATACAATCTAATATTTCCTCTTTTAAACACATTCAGATATATATTCCAGTGCTGTTAATTGCGTTCATAATGTTGAGCTACCATCACCACAATCCATTACCTAAACATTTCCATCATTCCAAATAGGAGCCCTGTACATTTTAAGCCTTGACTTTCCCTTTCCTTCTACCACCCCATTCCCTGGTAACCTATATTCTAGATTCTAACTCGATGAGTTTGCTTATTCTAATTATTTTAAATCAGGGAGTCATACAATATGTGTACTTCTGTGTCTGCCTCATTCCACACAACAAGATGTCTTCAAGGTTCATCTATATTGTTACATTTATCAGAACTTTATTCCTGTTTACAGCTCAATAATATTCCATTGTATGTATTCATTCATTGTTCAATGGACACTTAGGATGCTTTCATGTTTTGACAATTCTAAATGTTGCTGCTATGAATATTGCTATGAATCTGTTTGAGGTCCTGCTTTCATTTCTGTGGGGTATATATGTAGTAGTGGAATTGCTAGGTAGGCAGTAGTTCCAGACTTAGCTTTCTGAGGAACCATCAAAGTATCTTTCACAGCAGCTGCACCAGTTTACATTGCCACTGCCAAGGAAATGGTGTTCCTATTTCTTCACATGCTCTCCAACATGTGTTACTTTCTGTTCTTATTTTGTTTTGTTTTAATAATAACCATACTGATTGGTGCAAAATGGTATCTCCTTGTGGTTTTTTTTTTTTTGCATTTCACTTATGGCTAATTATGTTAAGCATCTTTTCATGTACTTTCTGGCCATTGGTACATCTTCTTTGCTGAGATGCTTATTCTAGTTTTTGCCCATTTTTCAATTGGGTTGTTTGTCTTTTTATAAAGTTGAAGGATTCCTTTATATTTTCTGGATATTAAACCTTTTTCAGAAAAAATGTTTTCCAAATATTTTCTCCCATTCTGTAGGATGTCATTTTATTTCATGGTAAATCCTTTGAGGCACAAAAGCTTTCAATTTTGGTGAGGTCCAATTTATTTATTTTTTCTTTTGTTGCTTTTGCATTGGGTCTCAAGTCTAAGAGACATTGTCTAACACAAGGTCTTGAAGATGCTTCCCTACATTTTCTTCTAGGAATTTGAAAAATTCTCACTTGTAAATTTAGGTCTTTGGTCCATTTTGAGTTTAATTTTGTATAAGGTGTGAAATAGGAGGCT
This sequence comes from Tolypeutes matacus, assembly GCA_026826555.1. NCBI lineage: Eukaryota > Metazoa > Chordata > Mammalia > Cingulata > Chlamyphoridae > Tolypeutes > Tolypeutes matacus. The sequence goes on along the minus strand of JAKSZT010017825.1, from coordinate 11,327 downwards.
TCTTTTTTTATTTTTTGCAAATGGAAATCCAGTGTTGCCAGGACTATTTGTTGAAGAGACTATTCTCTCCCAATTGAGTGGTCCTTGCCCCCTTGTCAAAAATCGGTTGACCATAAACCTGAGGTCTGATTTCTGAACTCTCAATTTGATTCATTTGGTCTATTTATTTGTACCACTACTAACTTGTTTTGATTATTGTGGCTGTGTAATACATTTTAAGGTACGGAAGTGAGAGCCCTCCAGTGTCTTTCTTCTTTTTCTAGATGAGTTTAGCTGTTCAAAGCTCTGTGTACTTCCATATAAATTTGATGATTGGCTTGTCCATTTCTGCAAAGTGTTTGTTGGAATTTTGACTGGGAAAGTGTGAAATCTATAGATCACTTTGGGTAAGTTCAACATCTTAACAATATTTAGTTATCCAATCCACAATTGCAGAATCTCTTTCCATTTATTTAGGTATTCTTCGATATCTTTTATCAAGATTTTGTAGTTTTCTTTACATCCTACTCAGTTTTATTCTTAGATATTTTATTCTTTTAGTTGCTATTATGAATGGATTTTTTTTTTTCACTTTGTCTCTTTTGCTTGTGGCTCATGTAAATAAACACTACTGATTTTTGGGTGTTGTTCTTGTACTCTGCCACTTTGCTGAATTCATTTTTTAGTTCTTGGAGTTTTGTTGTGGGTTTTTAAGGATTTTCTGTATAAAGAATATTGTCATCTGCAAATAGAATTACATCTTCATTTCAAATTTGGATGGCTTTTTATTCTTTTTACCTTATTGCTCTAACAAGAACTTCCAGTATAATGTTGACTAACAGTAGTGACAGTGGGCATTTTTGTCTGAATTGTGAATTTGAAAAGTTTTCAGTCTTTCACAATTAAGTAGGTTGTTAGCTGTAGGCATTTTATACATGCTCATTATCATGTTGAGGAAATTTTCATCTCTTCCTTGTGTTCTAATTGTTTTTTTGTTTGTTTCTTAGCTTTGTCAAAAGGGATGTTGGATTTTCTCAAATGCCTTTTTTGCATCAGATGAGATGATCACGTTTTTTTTTTTCTTCTTCATTCTGATACTGTGTTGAATATAAAAATTGATTTTCCTATATTGAACCAACCATGCCTATGAGAGATAAATCCCACTTGCTCATGGTAAATAATTCTTTTAATATGCTGTTGGATTTGGCTTGCTTGTATTTTTTAACATATGTATATATTTATTAGAGAAGATGTGAACTTACAAATCAATCATGCACAATGTGCAGAATTCCCATACAATACCCCTCCACCAACACATTACATTTTTGTGGAACATTTGTTATGGGCTATGAAAGAACAGCATCAGGTTAGTACCACTAACTGTGGTCTATAGGGTACATTTGATATCCATCATGATTGTGAGTTTCCTTTTAATAATAAAATATGCAGCTAATATTTGTTGAAGGCTTTTCAGGTTGCCAGTCTGCATATGGGCTGTATATGGATTATCTCATTTATTCAGCCAGCAGCCCATTGATGTGGGTAATATTATTCATTTTTGTCTTACAGACAAGGATATTAAGGCAAAGGACAGTTAAACAATAGGTCCAAGTTCACAAAGCTAGTAAGAGATAGTGTCTACTTGGGCCCAAAGGCCATGAAATAATCGCTGTCCCAGATTGCCTCTTGGTCTGGGTAGAGTCTTTCTCTTCTTTGTCTTCACATCCCCACAGTACCTGGATTACTGCCTGGTACAGAGAGCTGCACAGTCAAGGTTGACTGGTATTGAGGAACAGAAATACCTGGGACAGTGAGCATTTGCTCTGTGACTGTATGGATATCTGACATCTCTGCTCTGAAGAAGAGAGCTTAGCACTCTCCTACTGCATCTCTCCTGCTGCTTTACTCCTCCCATACAACTTAAAAAATGAATTAGAAGTTAGAACTTAGAAGATGTATTAGTCAGCCAAATAGGTGCTGATGCAAAGTAACTGAAATTTGTTAGCTTTTATAGAGGGTATTAATTTGGGGTAAAAGCTTTGAGTTACAAGGGCCTAAACAGTCCAACTCTAGGTTGGTTTCTCACCAAAGTCAGTTGCCACATGTTGAAGCAAGATGGTAGGCGATCTCTCCTGGTCTCTTCTTCCTTCTTCCTCTTAAGTGTCCATGGGCACAGCTTCTTCCTATCTCAGATGTAGGCTGGCATAGGGCTCCTCTCTCAGGGCTTCTCAGCTGCTCTGTAATTTTCACAAGGTCAGTTGTAAAGTATCAGGTGAATGGCTCATTCTTCCCCACAGCTCCAAGTTCAAAACTGACAGTTTTTCTTCTTCTTCTGAATCTTCTTCTTTGTGTTTTCTTGAGTGAGTACTCATTTATATCAGCCTACCAAGGGGGCGGGGACATAACCTGAGTTACACCCTATTAATGTGGTCAAATCAAAGTCCTAATCTTAAAATAATTTAATCAAAGACATCTCAGCTGAATCTAACATGATTAAAAGGGTCATACCCAGATAAAAAGAAGAGTTTACAAACATAATCTATTTCTCTTTTTGGAATTCATAAATAATTTCAAACTACTACACTTCCCCCACTGAATTCTAAAAAGACGTTACAATATTTTTAAAAATCGTAAATCAATATTAATGCTAAGTGCAAAATTACATAAAAATCAGTTCAAAGAAATACCATTTATCTTGGGGCAAAGTCCTCTCTGATTGTAGACCCATAAAACTTACAAAACAATTTATCTGCTTCCAATATACAAAGGGACATAGAATATACATCTCTATTACCATAAGGAGAATTTGGGAGGGGAACATGCATCCCTGGTCCCCATACAGTTCTGAAAACCAGCAGGGCATACTCCATTAGATTTCAAAGTCTGAGAATCATTCTTACGAAGATGGTTTCTTCTCTTCCATGGGGCCCCATTGGGGCCCACATGTTCCACAGGTTTGCCCAACAGTCACTTCCTTGGTCCACCCTCATCAAGCATCTGGGTGGCAACTAAGTTCCAGATCTCATCCTCCAAGAACATTGGGGTAACGGCCACTCTTTCCTCAATCTCTGGAGTACAGTCTCAACCCCCATATAACAATGAGGTGGTGACAACATTCTCCCTAATCTCTGGTGTACATGCCCAACCTGCTTAGAACACTGAGTTGGCAACCTGGTATGCCAAAGATAGTTCAACATAAGAAAATGAATCAATGTAATACACCACATAAACAAATCAAAAGAAAAAAAATCACATGATCATCTCTCTTGATGCAGAAAAAGACTTTGACAAAATACAACACCCTTTCTTGATAAAAACACTTCAAAAGATAGGAATAGACGAAAACGTCTGAAGCAGACCGCTTCATGCACATAATGACTCCCAGGAGAAAATTTCAATGAAACCTTTATAACCGGCCGGGTCCACTCCCTAGTGAGAGTCGCACTGAACGTCCAGTGACTGCAGTTTTTATAGAACTCCTTCCCACGTGGCCAATTCTTTTTCGTGCGTGCCCAAAGCAGGATTGGTTCAATCATTATACATATTTCTATAGCAACCGAAAACAGGATTGTTTTAATCATCATACATATTTCTATAGCAAAGCAAGCATGCAATGTTCCAAAAGCTGATGTTTGCTGTTAGCGTTCCAGCAGGGAGGGGGAGTGGTTGATTTTTGGGGCATGACGTACTGATTCCTTTCAGACCTGGATGGGCACCTGGTTTCCACCCGCAATTGTTAGAGGATTTTTCTACTGGGAATTTCTTGGTACTGTTTTACTTCCTTCTCATTCCCCACTCCTGTAGTAGCATTTGTCAAACCATTGACTCTGCATCAGTGGCCAAGGGATTGTAATGAGTGCGTAATATCATTACCTTCACTGTCTGTATTCTTTTTCGAATGTAGGAAGTGAGGCAGTTAATGAAAATAGAGCCTACTAGAAATCCTAGTAGGACTAGGACAAGTGGTTCTGCAACAGTGGTGATTAAGGTGGTTAACGATGGGGACCATGAGAATAGGCTTTCATACCAATTTGCACTTTGGGTTCTAAGATTTTCTTCTTCCCTTAGCCTGTTTCTAACTAATGAGAGACTTTCTTTAATTATTCCTGAGTGGTTAACATAGAAACAGCAGGTTTTGCCTAGGGCTACACATAATCTTCCTTGTTTTAAGAATAATAGATCTAGCCCATGCCTATTTTGTAAAACTATTTTGGCCAGAGGGGATAAGGATGTTTTGAGGTGACTAACTGACTTTTCCAATTCTTTTAGATCTGTGTCAATCTGAGTAGATAAGGTTTTAAAGTTTTCCTTGTAGGTCCCTTAGAGTTAGAATTGGCTTATGACCTCACTTACACAGCTTTTGGTTTTCATTTACTGATATTTTTTGAACATACAGTGATGCATTGGGAATAATGCTCCCATTTGCCCCTATCCCCTTTCCCAATGTAATAAGGAGGTTGGGGTTTTAGGCACAGCAAACAATCTTTGGTGTCGTTTGGTTGGTATTGTTTAGGAAGGTGAAGACAGAGGACAACATTGACAATAAGGGGGCCCTAGGGGGGTTTTGGTTGGGGAAGTTTAGGTTTTCTGGTTTATTTTTGGGTGGAGTTTCCGGTTTTGAATTAAGGAAAATGTTCTGGTTAGTGCGGACTGGATTAGGTGGAGGAGGTTTAAGAATATCTCGCTGGATAGTGAACTCAGTTCCAGGGTTACATATAGCCTGAGGCCCCATGTCTTACCTCTCTCCCAGGCATCATCAGACCCATTAGTGATATGGATGTGGATGAGGTTGCCGGACCCTATAGGTGGGTTTTGTAGGCCTTGCTTCCCTATTGAGGCTGATGGCAACATCTTTGGAAGTCCATGGGGCTAAGGTTTCGCAACCCCATTGGGCACAGTGGTACTGTTCCTGAGTATTACATTCTGGGGGCCCACAGAAATGAACAGGAATGATGCAGAAATGTCTGCAGGGCAGACACAGAAATGAACCTGAGCTAGTCCTTTTTTTAAATTCTGGTTTCCACATCCCCAACTTGTAAAAGAGTTTGTAAAGGGACGTGAGCTCTTTGGCTTTACGTGATATTCTTCTCCGAGAAGGAAACATAAATAGAAAGAGAGGGTAGGATTTTTCTTGGTAGTTTGAGTAGCATTTAGAACCTTCCCGTCTTCGGTTCTGGTTATGTTCCAGTAATAGGAGGTTAACGGAAAGCCACTACTAGCGTAAACGCTAGTAACCAAGAGGGACAGCAAACTTATTTGCCAGGGCATTGTTATATTCCCCACTCCTTTCCCACCCTTAGTCTTAACTTATCCAGGGAATCTTGTTTTTTAACGGGTTTTCTGTCCTGATGACTGTCTACTTTCCTGCTTTTGAGTTTTCCGTTCTGGACCTGATGGCTTTTAGCTGGGATGCATGTATCCAGTGTCTTTTTCCTGCGACTTTTACTGCCGTGGGTGTTGTGAGGATCACCACATATGGGCCGGTCCACCGTGGCTCCAGTGTTCCAGCCTGAACCCAGAGCAGATCTCCAGGCTGCACCTGAAATAAAGGAGGGTTAGTACTTGAACAAGGGAGATGGGCTTCTTGGACCATCCGATTGACCGTTTTTCTAATCTGGTCCAGCAACTTTAGAGTAGAGAAAAGATATTGGTTGTCATATTCAGATATTTTTTCTAACCCCAACTTGGGTAACAGGGGTGGGGGTCTGCTAAATAATATTTCGTAGTGCTTAATGCCCTGCACGTAGGGGGTACATCTGGCTTTAAGGAGGCAAAAGGAAGGAGACTCACCCAGTTTTCATCAGACTCCAGAGCCAACTTGGTTAGGGCTTCTTTCAAGGTGTGGTTCATTCTTTCAACCTGTCCTGAACTTTGGGGCTGAAATGCATAGTGCGGTTTCCAATTTAAACCCACGGCTTTAGCCAATTGTTGAGTCACCTGCGCTCTGAAGGCTGGGCCATTATCTGACCCTAGTCTAAGAGGAAGCCCGAATCTTGGAAAGATTTCTACTATCAACTTCTTAACTACTCCCGTGGCTGTTTTTTTTTTTAGTCGAGTAGGCTTCCACCAACCCGAAAACGTATCCACCAGCACCAGGAGATACCTATATCCATATTTTCCCAACTTTATCTCAGTAAAGTCTATTTCCCAGTGCTCTCCTGTTTCCATCTCGCGGAGCCTAGTTCCCACTGGAACTTGGATACTTCCTCTTTGATTTACTTTTGCGCAGACTTCACATCTTGATGTGATAGTTTTACTGATTTTAGACAAGCCTGAGAAATAAAAGTCTCTTTATTAGTTCTGTTAATTTGGTGCCACCCATATGTGTGGTGTCATGCAGCCTTTTGACCAATTGTCTTCCCACCGCTTCAGGTAGGTATGTTCTGCCATCAGGCAGGACAAACCAACCTTCTGGGGAAATTTTAACTCTTAGACTTTCACCCTGATTGACCTTTTCTGGAGGGTAGCACATTATCGGGTTCTCCCAGCTGGGGACTGTCGGGAACGTTTGAAAACTGGTGACCTGTAGGAAGGCAGCAGTTCGCGCGACTTCCTCTGCTAGTCGGTTGCCTTCAGCCTGCGGGGAGTTTCCCTTCTGGTGTCCCTTGCAGTGAATAATGGCTACTTGGTTAGGGACCCAAATGGCTTCTAATAGCACTAAGACTTCAGCCCCATTTTTAATTTCTTTTCCCCCAGATGTTAGGAATCCTTGCTCTTGGTACAGTGCACCCTGTACATGGGCTGTAGCAAAAGCATAACAACTGTCGGTATAAATATTGACAGTTCGGCCTTTTGCCCATCTTAGCGCTTGGGTAAGGGCTATTAGTTCAGGCCGTTGGGTGGAGGTGCCATGGCTTAAGGATTGAGCCCAGATTGTTTTGGGTGGCTCTACTACTCCTGCTCCTGTATAACGGACTCCGTCTTTAACAAAGCTGCTGCCATCTACGTAGAGATTATGGGAAGCCTCCAGCAAAGGCACATTGGTGAGGTCTGGGCATAGCCCTGTCAGGGTTTCCAGCAAGTGCAAGCAGTCGTGGGCCACTGGGGGGGAGGGGGCACTAGAGTCTGGGAGCAGGGTGGCCGGATTTAGTGCCTGCGTTTTTGAGAATACCACAGAGGGTGGGTTAAACAATAAAACTTGATATTGCGTGATTCTGGCATTAGATATCCTGCGGTCCAGGGGACTGCGCAGGAGGGATTCCACGGAATGTGGGGCCATTACCACCAGGTTTTGGCCATAGGTTAACTTAGAGGCTTCCTTGACTAAAAGGGCAGCAGCCGTGACGGCTCTTAAGCAGTTGGGCCATCCAGCAGCTACATATTCCAGTTTTTTGGAGAAGTAAGCTCCTGGTTGGCCCAAGGCCCAATGGACAGGGTTAAGACTCCTTTGCTAACCCCTCGACTTTCATCAATGAATAGATGAAAGGGTTTGGACAGATCAGGTAGCCCAAGGGCGGGGGCACTCACCAGAGCTGTCTTCAGACCTTCAAAGGCTTTTTGCTGCTCTTTGGTCCATAACAAATCATTTCCCTTGCCCGTCCTGGTGGCGTAGAAGGGCTTAGCAATTTCTGCGAATCTGGGGATACACAGCCTGCAATATCCCACCATAGCAAGGAATTTGCGTACCTGTCGTTTTGAGATTGGTGCGGAGATGCCCAATACAGCTTGTATCCTGTCGCGTGAAAGTCGCCATTCCCCTTTTTCTAAGATGTATACCAGATATGTTACGGAGTGGGAGCAGAGCTGAGCCTTTTCCCCATTTCCGCCAACGCTTTGAGTAGGCTGAGGGTTGCTGCTTTGCAAGAGTCCGAGTCTGGTGCGGCTAGAAGGAGGTCATCTACATATTGAAGTAGGGTAACACCTGTATGCTGCTGCCTGAAGAAGGACAAGTCCCGCCCCAGAGCCTCCCCAAACAAGGTTGGGGAGATTTTTAATCTTTGGGGAAGTTTGGTCCAGGTTAGTTGTCCGCTTTCCCCAGGCCGAGGGTCTTTAAAAGCAAAGATGGGTTGGCTAACTGGTGCCAATGGTATGGAAAAGAATGCATCATTTAGATCCAGGACAGAGTAGGTGGTATACTCTGGAGGGAGCTGGCTTAGAAGTGTGTAAGGGTTAGGGACGATGGGGTGTGTTGTTTTTATAGGCCTCCATTAGATGTTCTAAAAAGGCAGAGGGTGACTCATTAGGCCCTTGGGTAGTTTCACTCACCTTAGAAAGATTGATTGGCTTTCTGACAGCAGCTCGAAGGCCGCGTAGGAGAGTCTGGCGAAACTGCTTGAGAGCCTCCTTACCTTGATCCTGATTGTAATTCCAGTCAAAGCAGAAACAGAACTGGCAGTTTCTTAGGTTGAATAATTAATTTCCCCTGGAGTATCTGGCCAGACTGAGGACTTACCTGGGCTCCCCCTGGAAGCCTTCAGTGTGGCCATCTCCAGTCAATCTTGCTGGGGCCTCCAAAATGAAGCAGAAAGCTTCATGCAAATAATGACTTCCAGGAGAAAATTTCAATGAAACCTTTATTATCGGCCGGGGCGCACTCCCTAGTGAGAGTCGTACTGAACGTCCAGTGACTGCAGTTTTTATAGAACTCCTTCCCACGTGGCCAATTCTTTTTCGCGTGTGCCAAAAGCAGGATTGGTTCAATCATTAAACATATTTCTATAGCAACCAAAAACAGGATTGTTTTAATCATCATACATATTTCTATAACAAAGCAAGCAAGCAATGTTCCAAAAGCTGATGTTTGCTGTTAGCGTTCCAGCAGGGAGGGGGAGTGGTTGATTTTTGGGGCATGACGTACTGATTTCTTTCAGACCTGGATGGGCACCTGGTTTCCACCCGCAATTGTTAGAGGATTTTTCTACTGGGAATTTCTTGTTTTACTTCCTTCTCACTTCCTTAACATGTTAAAGGATGTATATGAAAAACCCACAGCTAACATCATATGCAATGGTGAAATGCTAAAGGCTTTCCCTCTAAGATCTGTAACAAGACAATGATGCCCACTGTCACTGCTCTTATTTTACATTGTGTTAGAAGTACTTGTTCAAGGACTTAGGCAAGAAAAAGATACAAAAGGCATTCAAATTGGAAAGTAAGAAGTAAAAATTTCACTATTTGTAGATGATATGGTCCTATATCTAAAAGCACTGAAAAATCTACAACAAAGCTTCTAGAGTTGAAAAATGAATTCAGTAAAGTAGCCAGATATAAGACCAATATGCAAAAATCAGACACATTTTTGTACCCAAAATTAACAATCTGAGGAAATCAAGAAAATAATCTATTTAAAATAGCGACTAAAAGAATCAAATATCTAGGAATTAACTAAAGATATAAATGATTTTTACACAGAAAACTACACAACATTGTTAAAGGATTTCAAAGAAGACCTAAATAACTGTAAGGATATTTCATGTTCATGGATTGCCAAACATCATTAAGATGACTGTCTTATGCAAATTGATTTATAGATTAAACGTGATCCCAATAAAAATTACAACAGCACTTTTTACTGAATTGGAAAAGCTAATTATAAAATTTAATTGGAAGGGGAAGTGGTCCTGGATAGCCAAAAATATATTGAAAAAGAATAATGAAATTAAAGAATTCATGCTACATGACTTTAAAGCATACTACAAAACTACAGTGGTCAAAACTGCATTGTGGTGCCTAAGGGTTGCCACCTGAGAGCCTCCTTGTTGCTCAAACGTGGCCTCTCTCTAAGCCAAACTCAGCATATGAATGCATTACTTCCCCCCCCCCCCAGCATGGGACATGACTCCCGGGGATAAGCCTCCCTGGCAATGAGGGATTAATACCAAGTGCCAACTGGCAATACGACTGGAAAAAGACCTTGAATAAAAGGGGGAAAAGGTAAAGACAAATGAGTTCATGTGGCTAAGAGACTTCAAAGAGAGTTGGGAGGTCATCCCAGAGGTAACGCTTATGCACACCTCCATAGGATCTCATAGAACACCAGAGTGGATTTCATCCCACATAGAAGGGCTCCTGAGGCCTCTGGAGACACCCAGGTCCTATATAAGGGGGGATAGCTCCAGTGATTGGTGCCTTATCAATGGGCTCTACTTTTGAATCTGTGCTCCTGGGAGTGACAGAGTTGGACTCAAATAAGTCCTCCCTGCACATAATCCATCAGTCCCTTCTATTCACACCTATATGTGATGTTGGAGTTTGTAGGTGTACTTCCAGAGACTGGAGACTTTGTCTTGCCCATGTGCCAGCTGTGCCTGGAATCTTGGTGGAGCTGCAACTCCTACTCTACAGCCCAATGGAATCACCCAAGTCACCTGGTGAGGAGACGATGATGGACAACGGCCATCCCAGGGAATGGAGAGAGCCTGCAGCTGCGGGCAGGATAATCCCATCCACCATATCCATGGGATATAAGCACCCTCTCACTTGGAGGTGGAGTGGATGGACATCACCATCCCAAACTCCTCAGGATTGGGGGAAGAGCTATAGACTAGAGTGGACTTAATGGTATTCTGTTGTAGACATAATGTGATTCAATCAATGGAAGAAATTACAACAGTGAGGAGGAGCCAGTGGCCATTGGATGCTTTTGGGGCAGGGAAGGGAAAATCAGTTGTAATACAGGTGCTTTTTCAGGACTTGGGAATTATCCTGAGTAACATTACAATGACAGATATAGGGCACTTTACATCAGCATATAACATGCAGAACTTTGTGGGAGAGAGTGGGGTCTACAGTGTGAACTATGGTCCATGCTTAGTGGCAAAGCCCCAGGATGGGTATATCCATTGCAAGTGATGAGCCACATTAATGACAGATGTTTATTTGGGATGTTATGGGAGGGTGGGAAGTGGGGAACATGGGAATCCCTGTAATCTTTTGTAACATTTATGTAATCTAAGCATCTTATAATATATATATATATATATATATATTTTTTTTTTTTAAAAAAAAAAACTGCATGGTATTGGCACAAGGATAAACATATTGACTAATGGAGCCAATTGAGAGTTCTGATACAGCTCCTTTCATATATGGTCAACTGATATTTGACGAGGCCACCAAGTGCACTCAACTGGGACAGAATGGTCTCTTCAGCAAATGGTGCTGGGAGAACTAGATATCCGTATCCAAAGAATGAAGGAGGTTTAGCATCTACACCCTATACAAAAATTAACTCAAGATGAATCAAAGATTCAAATATAAGTGCCAAAACCATAAAGCTCCTTGAATATAATATAGGGAAGCATCTATGAGATCTTGTGATTGGAAATGGTTTCACAAACTTATACTTGAAGCGCAAGAAGGAAAGAAAGAAAAAATGATAAATGGGACCTCCTCAAAATTAAAAACTT
>JAKSZT010017821.1:0-11876 GCA_026826555.1 Tolypeutes matacus | reverse complement strand
TGGGAATAATAGCAATAGACCAGAAAGTAACAGAGAGAAACCAAAGACCCACACAGGCAAGCAGTCAAACAGAGCTAAGGGGGGTCAATGATTCCCCTAGGGTCCACGTGGATCCTTCCTGCCTACTTGTGTTTATCAATGAATTTCCCCACAGGGTTCTATATGCAGGTCCTGAAGCAGTTTTTAGCTATTAACTAAATTAAAAAGAATTTATTTTTCATTTGTTGAGGTGACCTCACTGTTTTTTTTTTGTTTTTTGTTTTTTTTTTAGCCAAATGCAGGACCCAAAATAATTCCTCTTCTAGACCAACCCCCTTACGGAAGGGACCCTAGCTGGGCCCGTGGAAATTAATCAAGCACGTCCCACTTTCCGGACTCCCCAGGTTGGCTGAAACTCTGATGTTAGTCAGTGAGGAGTACTAAAGATGGCGGATTCTGCCCCTTCTGGTGCCGAGCTCCAGCGTCACCGGGCTGCTCAGTAAATCAGTTTGAGTGCAGATTCGCGTCTGCTCTCAGCCTGGTGCTGCTTCAGTTCGGCTTATCTTCTCCCCAAAGCTATGGGGCGGTGCATGCAGCCAGATCGATGTCTAAAAATATGAAATACCCTTCCCTGTCTTCCAACAGAACCCTCCCTTTTTTGGGAAGTGTCCCTTCCTCCTCGCTCCTCAGCGGCCCGAGTCTTATCCCTGGGTTGCTAGGGAAATCAGCTCCGTTCCCCACCAAAATCCCCCCTCCGGTTCACGGGGTGCTGACTAGCTCGTTTGCTCTGTTCACACAAGGTCCAAGGGGCGCCAGGCAGCCAGCTCCCCAGAAAATAAAACTTTTTCGCCCCGCCCGCGGCTCCAAATGGCCGTTTTATTTTATTTTTTCCGTAACCGCGGGGCTCAGCCACCTGTGCCAACCTCCACCGGCAGCCTCAAAACTCACGAATCTCCACCGTTCGGTCCACACCGCCCATCCGCGCAGATAGATGTCCCAAGCTTCTCACTCCACGCGTGCACAGCACAGACCCCCTGGCAGGACCCCGTCCCCAATCCGCCTTGCTCTGGGAGCTTGCAGTGTGCGCCCTCCTACACCAACACCATCTTGCCACCCTCCTATTGAATACTTTTAAAACTCATGTTTTCTGTGTGCCACAACCATTTCTCTACTACATATAAAATATTTCTTTTCTAAGGGTAAGTTTGTGATTCTATTATTCATGTGTGCTCTGTGGTGTTGTAGGCATAACTGGTATAAAAATACTTAGTATTACAGAGCAAGGAAGATTCAGTATTAAAAGTATAGGGTGTAGGCCATTTTAAATCAGCACACACCACTCAGAACTGAGGGGGAGAGAGTGTGGTCTACAGTGTGAACTGTGGTCTATGGTTGGTGGCAAGGCTCCAGGGTGTGTAAGTTCATTGAGGGTGGTGGGCCACACTGTGGGAGATGTTTGTGTGGGATGTGGTGGGAGGTGTGGGAGGTGGGCAACATGGGAATCCCAGTGGGTTCCGTGTAATATTTTGGGTAATCTAAGCACCTCTTAAAATATATGTATATATATATATAAAAATAACATTTTTGTAAGCAAATACACATATATGCATATATATTTATATATCATTTTACAAATGTTTGTATGTATTGTGAGAATTTTGATTTTTACCCATAATAAAAAAAAAAAAAAAAAAAAAGTATAGGGTGGCTGGATGAAACCTGAAGGCATCATGTTGAATGAAATAAGCCAGAAACAAAAGGATACCTATTATATGAACTTACTAATATGAAATAGAATAAACAAATTCATAAAGTCAGAAACTAGAATACAGGTTATCAGGGGCTAGGGTGGTGGCATGGAATGGAGGGTTAATTTTTTAATTGTACAAAGTTTCTATTTGGGGTGGTGGAAAAGTTTTGGTAATGTATGGTGATGATGGTAGCACCATATTGTGAACATAATTAACAGCACTGAATTCTATATTTACATGTGGTTAAAAGGAGAAATTCTATATTATATATATGTTACTAGAATAAAAAATTTTTAAAAAAATAGGGCTGTACAATGCAAATAGAAAACCTTAATGCAAACCATGGACTATAGTTAATTGTTCCATAATAATATTCTTTCATTAGTTGTAACAAATGTACCACACTAATGCAAGGTGCTAAGGGATTGCTAACTGTGGGACATACAAAGCAGTGCCCTGGACCATGAGGAAATAATTTCCTAGGGAAGAGGGGATATTCATACCCATGAAAACAGGGGAATTCCTAGGACTATACATGCATGTCCAAGACAAGATGCACATACAGAAAGCATCAAGGAGGCCCCTGTGCCTTAGTCTGGAGTTATTGTCTAGGCTCATTGTATATATAACCTCTGAAGAAAAGCACTTGCACAGGTCAATCTACAAAACTGGAAAAGGTGTTTTCTTTTATTTTCTTATTTTTTAAAATATATTTTTTATTTTTAAAAGATACTTAGATTACATAAATTGTACATAAAAAATATAAGGGATTCCCATATGCCCCACTCCCCACACCTCCCAATTTTTCCTATATTAACTTCTTTCATTAGTGGGATACATTCATTGCAACTGATGAACACATTTTGGAGCATTGCCACAAAGTGTGGACTATAGTTTACAGTGTAGCTTACACTCTCTCCCACCCAATTCTGTAGGCTACAGCAGGATATATAATGGCTTGTATCTGTCACCGCAATGTCATCCAGGTCAATTTCAAGTCCTGAAAATGCCCCCATATTACACCTCTTTTTCCCTCTCCTTGACTTCAGCACCTCCATTGGTCACAGTCTCCACATCAATGATACAATTTCTACCATTGTTAGAATCACAATAAGTCTATAGTAGAACACCAGTGAGTCTACTCTAGTCCATATTTTATTTCCCAATCCTGAAGATTCTGGGATTATGATGCCCACTGTGCCTCTAATTGAGAGGGGACTTTGATCCCATATGGATGATGGATGAGACTCTCTTGCTTGCAGTTGTAGACTCTCTCAGTTCCTTGGTGTGGTGGTTGTCCATCCTTACCTCCCCATCAGCTGTCCTGGGTGAGTCCAATGAACTGGAGAGTAGGTGCTGAAACTCCTCTGAGGCTCAGGGCAGAGCTAGCACATGGATAGCCCAGAGATTCAAGTCTCTTTTATGTTCACCTACCAACTCCAGCACCAAATATAGGTTCAAACAAAAGGAACAGAAGAGGCACATATAAAGAAGTCACATCTGAGTCCAACTCCATCACACTCGGAGGCACAATCTCCAAAGTAGGGCCCACTGGCAAGGCACCAAATTCCAGAGTTATCTGCCATGACCACAGGATCTGGGTGTCTCCAGAGCCCTCAGGGGTCCCATTGTTTGGGATAGTGTCCACTTTAGCTGTCTATGAGATCCTGCTGAGATGTGCATAAGCGTTACATCTCTGATGACCTCCTAACTCACTTTGAGGTCTCTTAGCCATATAAACAAATTTGTCTTTATCTTTTCCCCCTCTTATTCAAGGTCTTTTTCCAGTTGAATTACCAGCCAATGGTTGGTAGAAATCCCTCAGTGCCAGGGAGGCTCATCCCTGGGCGTCATGTCCCATCTGGGGGGAAGGTAATGCATCCACATGCTGAGTTTGGCTTAGAAAGAGGACACATTTGAGCAACAAGGAGGCTTTCAGGATGTAATTCTTAGGCACCCTACAACACTAGGCCAAGTTGCAAATTCAAAAGCAAAAGGCTCATAAGCATAGTCATCAATATCAAGGACCCATCAATAGACCATCCTTCTTCACTAGTCATTGTCCCTGTATTTGGGGGATTGTTACTGTTCCATTAGAGAATGTGGCAGAGCTCCCCAGAATGGGGATTTAATAATCCTTCCACTGTTGTGTGATTCTCTACCCACTGTGGCAATGCCCATGAATATTTGAATATATTTATATACCTTATATGTATGCTCAGGTGAACTTCCTCCCATGTATCCCCTATCACTGACACCCCACACCATTGATCCTCCCCTGCCATAGTTGTAACCCTTCTATGATCCAAAACTTCATCAAAATTGAAGTCAAGAATGTTGCCAAATTCAATTAATAGAAAAATGAAATAAGAATGATTGGTTTAAACATAAGAAATAAAATACATAATTTAGAAAAGCTAAAACTAAAATAAAGTTTAAAAATGGGGTATTTAAAAAAAGAAAAATATTTAAATAAATTTTTTTGATGTTTTGTCTTTCATCACTATAATATCTATTGTTTTGTATGTACAGTGGCATTTTCTTCCATTTCTTCCCCAGTGTCTTATTTTTTTTTTTTTTTTTTTTTTTTTTGTCTTCAAAGAGGTTTTAGGTCACATTAAAGTTACATACAGAATATAGGGGACTCCCATATACCCAACATCCTTCCCCTTTTCCCCTTTCCCTATTAATAACCATTTTACCTGTGGATTGCACATTTGTTACAACTGATACACAATTATTGAAACATAGCTACTAACCATGATCAATGGTTAACATTATGGTTTACATTTTAGACCATACACTTTTATAAATTTTTTATGAAGTTTAACATGGCCTGTATCCATCATTGCAAGATCATGCAGAACACTTCCATTGCCCCTAAAAACCCCCTCAGATTTATTCTATTACTCCCTCCCTCTCCCCTTGGGGTCCATGGTGACCACCAGGCTTCATTCCTTGGAGGACAAAGTTCATAGATATTAGCTACAATGCTGAGGGATTGACACACTAGTCTGTCCTCCCTTATTAGGAACTGTCCATGCTCTCGATAGACACTGTCTGAGACTACATTGTTTGAGAACATATTGGGCCTCCCCAGCATGGGAGTCCAACTCCTTAGCACTCATTATGTGGGTCTCGCTCCAATGATACAGCACACTATGACAAAATGATCACTCACACATTCTCTTGAAGACTGCCCCACGTGTACCCTGTCCCAAATGCCGCCCCCCATCCAACACCCTAAACCAGTAACCCTTTATTGTCATATCACCAAAAAGGTTTTCTCATCACTGTAATTTCATCCATGTGCTCACCAATCCCCTGTGTTCACCTGCTCCCTCCCCCAACCCTCTCCCCAGTTTGATGGAGTGTCCAACCCATCTTCTCCAACCTACTACCTTGTCAAGCTTGCACCACCCAACCCAATAGTATCCCTACACCCCTGTCATATCCATTCCCTGCCCAACTACTCACTTCCACCTTATCGTAGTTTTCACTCATATTGGCCTTGGTTCACAAACTTCTTTTTCCTTTCTATTTTCTGTAAACCTATCTTCCAGACTCTAGCTCTGTGAGTTGTCTAGATTTGCTTAATTCATATCAGAGAGGTCATGTAATATTTGCCCTTCAATGCCTGGCTTGCTTCACTCAACATAAGGTCCTCAAGATTCATCCATGTTATCCTGTGTGTTAGTACTGTATTCCTTCTTACAGCTGAGTAATATTCCATTGTATATATATACCACAATTTGTTTATCCATTCATTTGTTGATGGGCATTTGGGTTAATTCCAACTTTTAGCATTAGTGAATAATGCTGCTATGAACATTAGTGTGCATATATCTATTCGTGTCCTTGCTTTCAATTCTTCTGGGTATATACCCAGCAGTGGAATTGCCGGGTCATATGGCAATTCTATAGTTACTATTTTGAGGAACTGTCAGATTGTCCTCCACAATGGCTGCACCATTCTACATTCCCACCAGCAGTGGATAAGGTTCCCATTCCTCCACATCCTCTCCAACACTTGTAGTCCTCTGTTTTTTTAATGGCCGCCAGTCTAATGGGTGTAATATGGTATCTCATTGTAGTTTTGTTTTGCATTTCCCTAAAAACTAGTGATGTTGAGCATCTTTTCATGTGCTTTTTAGCCATTTGTATTTCTTCTTTGGAGAAGTGTCTGTTCAAATCACTTGCCCATTTTTTAAATGGATTGTTTGTCTTTTTATTTTCAAGATATAGGATTTCTTTTTATATGCAGGATATTAGGCTCCTATCAGATATATGGTTACCAAATATTTTCTCCCATTGGGTAGGCTGTCTTTTCACTTTCTTGACAAACTCCTTTGAGGTGCAAAAGGTTTTAATTTGAGGAGGTACCATTTATCTATTTTTAGTTTCACTGCTCATGCTTTGGGTGTGAAGTTCATGAAGCCATTTCCTATTACAAGGTCCTGTAGATGCTTGCCTACATTATCTTCTGAGGTTTTTATGGTCTTGGCTCTTGTATTTAGATCTTTGATCCATCTTGAGTTGATTTTTGTATATGGTGTGAGATGGTGTTCCTCTCTCATTCTTTTGGATCTGGATATCCAGTTCTCTAAGCACCATTTGTTGAAGAGGCCATTCTCTCCCAGTTGAGTGGGTTTGGTGGCCTTGTTGACTATCCAATGACTGTATATGCGAAGATCTATATCAGAACTCTCAATTTTGTTCCATTGGTCAGTATGTCTATCCTAGTGCCAAAACCATGCAGTTTTGACCAGTGTAGCTTTGTAGTATGTTTTAAAGTCAGGTAGTGTGATTCCTCTTTTTTCATTTTTCTTTTTCAATATTCCTTTGGCTATTCAGGGCCTATTGTCCTCCCAAATAAATTTTGTAGTTAGTTTTTCCAGTTCAGTAAAAAATGCTGTTGATTTTAATTGGTATTGCATTAAATCTGTATATTAGTTTGGGTAGGGTAGACATCTTAATGATATTTAGTCTTCCTATCCATTAACAGGGAATATTCTCCCATTTATTTAATTCTTCTTTGATTCCCTTTAACAGTGCTGTGTAGTTTTCTGTGTATAAGTCATTTACATCTTTAGTTACATTTATTCCTGTGTATTTGATTGTTTTAGTTACCATTGTAAATGGTATTTTTTTCTTTATTTCCTCCTCAGATTGCTCATTATTGGTGTACAGAAATGCTACTGATATGCGAATATTCTCACTGTCCTGATTTTATGATATTCAGGGAAGGCTAAACATTCACTATATTAGAAACCATGCATGTGTCCCCAGACCTAGTTTTTCTCCCTAGGTCTGGTTTCTAGAATGCTGGCAATAAACCAAGCCTGATTTATTATGTGAAAATCCTGTATGGGAAATGACTGTAACTCTAGGTATCTGTAGTCAACTTTGAGAGATATAGCAGGTGGGCGAATGTGGCTCAAATGGTTGGGCTTCTGTCTCCCATATGGAGGGACCTGGGACCTCCTGGTAAAAATTTAAAAAAAGAAAAATATAGAAGGTGCACGGGCTGCCAGGCCCCATGTGCAGGTGCGCCATCAGGCCCCACAAGAAGGTAAGCCCCCCAGGCCCCACATGCGGGTGTGCTATCAGGCCCTGCTGAGCCATGCAGCGAGATGATGACATAACAGGAGAGTGACACAAGGGAAAGACAAGACACGCTGAAAAACCAGGAACTAAGGTGGCACAGGCGGTAGCACGCCTCTCTCCCACATCGGAGGTTCCAAGGATCAAATCCCAGTGAAGACAGGAGGAGAAGGATGAGAAGAGGGGGCAGGAAACAGACATACAGAATTGCCCAGCAAATGGACACAAAAACAGCAAAAACCGGGGGGGTGGGGGGTGGTAAAAATGGATAAAAGTAAATAAATAAATAAAAGAAATGCTACTGATTTTTGCACATTGATCTTATAACCTGCAACTTTACTGAACTCATTTATAAGTTCTAGAAGCTTTGTTGTAGATTACTCAGGGCTTTCTATGTATAGGATCATGTCATCTGCAATTAGTGAAATTTTTACTTCTTCCTTTCCAATTAGTATGCCTTTTATTTCTTTTCCTCACCTTGGTGTTCGAGCAAGTATTTCTAAGACAGTGTTAAATAGGAGTGGTGTTAGTGGGCATCTTTGTCTTGTTCCCAATCTTAAAGGGAAAGCTTTTAGGATTTCACCATTGTATATGATATTGGCTATGGGTTTTTCATATATGCCCTTTATCATGTTCAGAAAGTTTCCTTTTATTCCTATCTTTTGAAGTGTTTTTATCAGGAAATGGGTGCTGTATTTTGTCAAAGGCTTTTTCTGCATCTATAGAGATGATTTTTTTTCTTTCGATCTGTTTATGTGATGTATTACATTGATTGATTTTCTTATGTTGAACCATCCTTGCATACCCTGGATGAAACCCACTTGGTCATGGTGTATAATTCATTTGATGTGTTGTTGAATACTATTAGCAAGAATTTTGTTGAGGATTTTAGCATCTAGGTTCATTAGAGAGATTGGTCTATAATTTTCCTTTCTTGTGGCATATTTGTGTGGCTTTGGTATTAGGGTAATGTTGGCATCACAGAATGAGTTAGGCAATGTTCCTTCTACTTCTATTTTTGGAAGAGTTTAAGTAGGATTGGTATTATTTCTTTCTGGAATGTTTGGTAGAATTTACCTGTGAAGCCATCTGGTCCTGGGCTCTTCTTAGTTGGGAGGTTTTGATGACTGATTCTATCTCTTTACTTGTGATTGGTCTGTTGAGTTCATCAACTTCCTTCCTTCATCACAAGGCTGCTTGTGTGTTTCTAGGAATTTGTCCATTTCCTCTAAATATCCTTCTTGTTGGCATATAATTTTTCAAAGTATCCTCTTATGATACTCTTTATTTCTGTGGGGTCAGTGGTGATATCCCCTTCCTTATTTCTTATTTTGCGTATTTGCATCTTCTCTCTTTTTTTCTTTGTTAGTATAGCTAAGGGTTTGTCCATTTTATGATCTTCACGAAGAACCAGCTTTTGGTTTTTTTTATTTTTTCTAGTGCTTTCTTAATTTCTATTTCATTTAGTTCTGCTCTTATCTTTGATATTTCCCTCTTCCTACTTCCTTTGGGGTTAGTTTGTTCTTCTTTTTCTAATTTCTCCAGGTGTGAAGCTAGGTCTTTGATTTTAGTGCTTTCTTCTTTTTTGATATATGCATTTATGGCTATGATTTTCTCTCTCAGTACAGTTTGGCTGCATCCCATAGATTTTGATATGTTGTGTTGTCATTTCACTCGTTTCAAGGTAGTTACTCATTTCTTTTGAGATTTCCTCCTTGACCCACTGTTTGTTCAAGAGTGTGTTGTTTAACTTCCATATCTTTGTGTCTAGTCTGGTTCTATGGCCCTTACTGATTTCCAGCTTCATTCCATGGTGGTCAGAGAAATTACTTTGTATGATTTCAATCTTTCTGAGTTCATTGAGAATTTTTCTGTGGCCTAGCATGTGGTCTATCTTGGAGAATGATCCATGTGCACTTGAGAAGAATGTATATCCTGCTGTATTTGGGTGTAGAGTTCTGTATATGTCTATTAGGTCCAGATTCTCTAATGTATTATTCAAAGTCTTTGTTTCTTTATTGATTCTCTGTCGAGATGTTCTGTCTAATGGTGATAATGGTATAATAAAGTCCTCCACTATAATTGTAGAGACATCTATTTCTCCACTTAGTTTTTCCAGTGTTTGCCTCATGTATTTTGAGGCACCCTTGTTAGGTGCATAAATGTTTATGATTGTTCTTTCTTCTTGAAAGATTACCCCTTTTACTAATATATAGCGTCCATATTTGTCTGTTATATTAGCTTTGCATTTAAAGTCTATTTTGTCTGATAGTATAGCTAGTCTCACCATTTTTTGGTTGTTGTTTGCTTGTAAGATTGTTTTCCAGCCATTCACTTTCAGCCTCCTTGAATCCTGGGTTTAAGGTGGCTTTCTTGTAGACAGCAAATAGATGGGTCATATTTCCTTATTCTTTCTGCCAATCTGTGTTTCCTGACTAGTGAGTTGAATCCATTAACATTCAGTGTTATTACTCTCAAGGAATTACTTACATTAGCCATATTTCCTTTGGGTTTATGTATGTCATATGTTGTTTTTATTTTCTTTTTGCCTTTTATTTGTTCTTACTCTCCTCCAACTCTCTCTCTCCTGATTTTTCCTTTCAACCTGCAGAACTCCCTTTAGTATTTCTTGAAGAGCAGATTTCTTATTGGCATACTCTCTTAATTTCTGATTATCTGTGAATATTTTGAATTTGCCATCATTTTTGAATGCCAGCTTTGCTGGACAGAGAATTCTTGGTTGGAAGTGATTTTTTTTTCTTTTAGTACTTTGTATCATACCACTGCCTTCTTGCCTCCATGGTTTCAGATGAGAAATCAGCACTAAATCTTATTGAGCTTCCCTTGTATGTGATGGTTCTCTTTTCTCTTGCTGCCTTCAGTATTTTCTCTTTGTCTTGAGCATTGGACAGTTTGACAAGTATGTCTTGGAGTAGGCCTGTTGGGATTTACACTGTTTGGGGTGCACAGCGCTTCCTGGATATGTACAGCCATCTCCCTCAATAGAGTTGGGAAGTTTCTGGCCATTATTTCCTCCAACACTCCTTCTCTTCCCTTTCCCTTCTCTTCTTCTCTGGGATGCCTATAATGTGTATGTTTGTGCATTTTGCGTTAGCATTCAAATTCCTAAGTCCCTGCTGAATTTCTTCTATATTTTTATCTATTTGTTATACTATCTGTTTGATTTCAGATGTACTGTCTTCCACATCGCTAATTCTTTCATCTGTCTGTTCAGATCTGCTGTTATGTGTATCCAGAGTCTTTTTGATTTCTTGGATTGTGCCATTCATCACAAACATATCCGTTTTTTTATGTATGTTTACAATTTATTCAGTACGTTCTCTCAGTGTCTTCTTAATAGCCTTAAACTCTTCCTTCACTTCATTAAGTTGGTCCATGATATTTGTTTGGACAGTTTTGATTAATTCTTCGATATTCTACATCTCTTTCTGGTTTTTGGTTTGTTCATTGGACTGGGCCATGTCTTCCTGTTTCTTGGTATGGTTTGCAATTTTTTGTTGGTGTCTGATCAACTTTTTATCTTGATGGGTTTATTCATTTGATTAGCATCTCTCTCTAGGGTTTTATTTAGCTGCTGTTTTTGTTTGTGTGTTAAGTTTTCTCTTTGATACTTTGTTCTTCTTGTTCTATTTCCTTGCTGTTTTCTATATCCCCTTGAAGGAAAAAGATTAGGGCCAGAGAAAATGAAAGAGGTAAGGGGGAAAAAAGGATAATAGTGATATTAATAGTAAAAGTTAAAAGAGGAACCATGTACGACCTAGGAAAATGAATATTTAACTTGTATAAGCAGTTTAGAGTAATAGGAATAAAAAAGTGGAGTACCCACAATGAAATGGGAAACCGAATAGAGAAAAATATGTAGAATGAATTGAAAAATATGTAGAATGGTGAGGGGAGAGAGGAAGAGAAAAGAAAGGACAAAAAGAAAAAAGTTAATAAAAGAAAGAAAACAGAATAGATGAGATAGAAATAAAAACCAGAAGAATTGAGGATTAAATAAAGAGAGGTGGAATGTAAGAACAACAGAAAGCAGAAGATAGAAGGATGAAGGAAGGAAAAGAGATAGAGTTGGTAGACAAAATTGGTATACACAGAAAAGGGGAAATCAAGGAATAGGAAACACAGCAAACAAGAAACAAGCCAGCAGCACCTAATTAAAGAAGAAAAGGGGCAGGGGAGAGAAAGACAAAAGAGAAACAAAAAAAAAAAAAACCAAACACACAAGCAAGCAGTCAAACAAAAACTAAGGAACGACAGCCTTCCCTCTTAAGCCCCTGTGGAGCTTCTCAGGCTGCCTGTGTTCATCAATCAATTACCCTGCAGCCTTCCCACTGCAGGTTTTTTTGTTTTTTTCTGTACCAGAATACTTTTATTTTATTTATTTATTTATTTATTTATTTATTTATTTATTTATTTTTATTATGGGTAAAAATCAAAATTCTCACAATACATACAAACATTTGCAAAATGATATATAAATATATATGCATATATGTGTATTTGCTTACAAAAATGTTATTT
>JAKSZT010017813.1:0-14428 GCA_026826555.1 Tolypeutes matacus | reverse complement strand
TAGAGAATTCGTGGCTGGAAGTTTTTTTCTTTTAGTGTTTTGACTATGTCATACCACTGTCTTCTTGCCTCCATGGTTTCAGCTGAGAAATCAGCACTTAATCTTATTGTGCTTCCCTTGTATGTGATGGTTCTCTTTTCTCTTGCTGCCTTGACTATTTTCTCTTTGTCTTGATCATTGGACAGTTTGACAAGTATATGTCTTGGAGTTGGCCTGTTGGGATGTATAGTATTTTTGGTGCGCTGTGCTTCCTGGATCTGCACATCCATCTCTCTCAATAGAGTTGGGAAGTTTTCAGCCATAACTTCCTTCAACACTCCTTCTGTTCCCTTTCCCTTCTCTTCTCCTTCTGGGATGCCCATAATGCGTATGTTTGGGCGTCTTGCATTATCGGTTAATTCCCTGAGACCATACTGGATTTTTTCTATCTTTTTGTCTATCTTTTCTACAATCTCTTTGATTTCAACTCTATTATCTTCCATATCACTAATTCTTTCCTCTGCCTGTTCAATTCTGCTGCCATGTGAATCCAGCGTCTTTTTCATTTCTTGACTTGTGTCTTTGTCCCCCATCATATCCATTACATTTTTAGTTGTGTTAGCTATTTCTTCAGTATGTTCTCCCAGTGTCTTCTTTATATCCTTAATCTCTTCCTTCAGTTCTTTAAGTTGGTCCATGATATTTGTTTGGATAGCTTTGATTAGTTGTTTGATGTACTGCATTGCTTCCTGGTTTTTATTTTGGGCACTGGACTGGTCCATGTTTTCCTGTTTCTCAGAGTCATTTGTATTTTTCTGTTGCCCTCTTGTCATCATATTATCTTGATGGGTTTTTCAGTTCATTAGCTTTTCTCTATGCTCTAGAATTTTATTTAGCTGTTGGTTCTGCGTGTGAGTTAAGTTTTCTCTTTGGCAGTTTTTCTTCTTATTTTATTTCCTTACTTCTTTCTATGTTCCATTGAAGACAAAAGCTTAGGGCCAGAGGAATCAAAAGATGTAAGGAAGGCAGAATGATAATAGAAATATTGATAAAAGTTAAAAGAGAGGCAAAATGAGACTTAATGAGATGAATATTTAACTTGTGTCGGCCGTGTAGAGTACTAGGAAAAAATATGGAATTCCTATAATGGACTGGGAAATCAAATGGAGGAATATATATATATATAGTGATTTAGAAAGCTAGAATTATGAGGAGGGAGAGAAATAGTAGAGAAAGGTCTGAAAGGGAAAAGTTAATACTAATAAAAAAAAGGAAAAAGAAGAAGAAGAAAACAAAATAGATGGGATTGAAATTGACACCCTTAAGTTGTGGGCCTATGAAAAAATGTTGTCTCTAAGAGCCACAACAGAAAACAGAAGGCAGAAACATGCAGGAAGGATAAGCGATAGTTTGTAATACAGAATCAATATATACAGCGAGTGGGATATTACTGAATTAGAAGCCCAGCAAATAAGCGACCAGCTGGCAGCACCTATTTAAAAAAAAAAATAGAAGGAAAAAGGAAGGGGGGAGGAAAATGGGAATAATAGCAATAGACCAGAAAGTAACAGAGAGAAACCAAAGATCCACACAGGCAAGCAGTCAAACAGAGCTAAGGGGGTTCAATGATTCCCCTAGGGTCCACGTGGATCCTTCCTGCCTACTTGTGTTTATCAATGAATTTCCCCTCAGGGTTCTATATGCAGGTCCTGAAGCAGCTTTTAGCTTTTAAACTAAATTAAAAAGAATTTAATTTTCATTTTTTGAGGTTACCTCAACTTTTTTTTTTTTTTAGCCAAATGCAGGACCCAAAATAATTCCTCCTCTAGACCAAACTCCTTACAGAAGGGACCCTACCTGGTCCCACTTTCCGGACTCTCCAGGTTACCAGAAGCTCTGATGTTAGTCAGTGAGGAGTGCTAAAGACGGCGGATTCCGCCCCTTCTGTTACTGAGCTCCAGCGTCACCGGGCTGCTCAGTAAATAAGTTTGAGTGCAGATTCGCATCTGCTCTCAGCCTAATGGTGCTTCAGGTCGGCTTATCTTCTCCCCAAAGCTATGGGGCGGTGCAGGCAGCCAGATCAATGTCTAAAAATATAAAATACCCTTCCCTGTTTAACAACCAAACCCTCCCTTTTTTGGGAAGTGTCCTTTCCTCCTGGCTCCGCAGCGGCCCGAGTCTTATCTCTGGGTGGCTATGGAAATCAGCTGCGTTTCCTGTCCAAAATCCCCCCTCCAGTTCACTGGGTGCTGATTAGCTCGTTTGCTCTGTTCACACAAGGTCCAAGGGGCGCCAGGCAGCCAGATCCCCAGAAAATAAAACTTTTTCTCCCCACCCGCGGCTCCAAATGGCCGTTTTATTTAATTTTATTTTTTTTCCCTAACCACGGAGCTTAGCCGCCTGTGCCAAACTCCATCAGCAGCCTCAAAACTCACGAATCTCCACCGTTCGGTTCACGCTGCCCATCCACGCAGATAGATGTCCCAAGTTTCTCACTCCACGCTTGCACAGCACAGACCCCTGGGCAGGACCCTGTCCCCAATCCACTTTGCTCTGGGAGCTTGCAGTGTGCACCCTCCTACACCAATGCCATCTTGCCACCCTCCTTTCTTCACTTTTGAAATCTAAGTAACATTCTTGTTTCATTTGCTGGTATGCACGTGTTTTCCCTTACAATCAACTTAAAAACTCTGGTTTAACTAATTATCTGTGAATACAGTAGATTTTTCTGTTTGAAAAGTAAGAATGAGACTTGTTTCATTGGCTGCTATGAACATATTTTCACTTAAAAACAAAGTCCAAACACTGGTTTTACCTAACACTTTTTGAATGCAGGATTTTCTTCAGTGTTGAAAACTAAGCAATATTCTCTTTTCATTGGAGAAAATACCTATGTTTTGACTTACAATCAACCTCAAAACCTGGTTTTTACCTAATGCACTGTGAACACAATTGATACTTTAGTTTTGAAAAATAAGTAAGAAACTTGTTTTAGTGACTGCTATGCATGGGTTTCCAGTTATAATCAATGTCAAAACATTGCTTTTACTATGCCAATGCAGTAGTTTCTTAACTTTTAAAGTCAAGGGAAGATTCTTGTTTCATTTGCTGCTATTCAAGAGTTTTCACATACAATTAACTTCAAAACCCTGTTTTACCTAAAACTCTGTGAATGCAGTTGGTTTTCCTGTTTTGAAGATCAAGAAAAAATCTTTTTTCATTGACTGTTCTTCACGTATTTTCACTTATAATCAATGTCAAAACTCCAGTTATATTTAATGTTCTGTGAACACAGGAGGTGATTCACTTTGGAAAGTGTGTAATATACTTCTTTTCTTGGCTGCTATGCACTTTTTTCCACTTGCAATCAATGTCAAAACACTGCTTTTGCCTAGTACTATGGGCAATGCACAAATTTCTTCAGTTTTGAAAACTAGGCAAGATACTTGTTTCCTTGGCTGCTATTCACTTGTTTTCACTAACAACCAATGTCAAAACACTGCTTGTACTATGCCAATGCAGTAGTTTCTTCACTTTTGAAATTAAAGTAAGAATCTTCTGTTTTTTACTTCTATGCACTTGTTTTCATGTTCAATGAACTTCAAAACACTGGTTTTACCTAACATTCTGTGAATTCAGGAGGTACTACAATTTTGAAAGGTAAGTAATATGCTTGTTTCCTTGGCTGCCATGCACTTGCTTTCGAACACTTAATGACAAAACACTGCTTTTACCTAATGCTATGCCAATGCAGTGGTTTCTTCAGTTTGAAAACAAAACAAGATACTTGTTTCCTTGGCTGCAATGCACTTGTTTTCACTTACAATAAAATTCAAAACACTTTTTTTACCTAACACATCTGAATGCAGACGATTCTTCATTTTTCACAAATAAGCCAGACACTCTTTTCATTGGCAAATATGCAAGTGTTTTGTGGTACAATCAACTTCAAAACCCTGGTTTAACTAAAACTCTGTGAATGCAGTCAGATTTTCTGTTTTGAAAATGAAGAAAGACTATTGTTTCATAGCCTGCTATGCACTTCTTTTCACTTGTAATCAATGTTAAAACTGGTTTTACCTAATGCTCTGTGAATTAAGTAGGTACTATAGTTTTGAAATGCAAGTGCGATACTTATTTCTGTGGCTGCTATGCACTTGTTTTCACTTACACCAATGTCAAAACACTGCTTTTACCTAATGCTCTGCCAATGCAGTTGTTTCTTCACTTTTGAAATCTAAGTAAGTTTTTTGTTTCATTTGCTGCTATGCACGTGTTTTCACTTACAATCAACTTCAAAACACTGCTTTTACCTAACAGTCTGTGAATGCAGTCTGTTCTTCAGTTTTGAAAATAAATAAAGATACTTGTTTAATTGGCTGTTTTGCACATGTTTACACTTATAATCAATGTCAAAACACTGATTTTACTAACGCTTTGTGAATACAAGTGGTTCTTCAGTTTGTAAAATTATTAAGGTATTTGTTTCCTTGGCTGCTATGCACTTGTTTTCACTAACAATCAATGTCAAAACAGTGCTATTGCCAACTGCTATGGGAATGCACAAATTTCTTCCAGTTTGTAAACTAAGCATGATTCTTGTTTCCTTGGCTTCTATGCACTTGTTTTCACTTAGAAACATAGGCAAACACTGGATTTACCTAACACAGTCTCAATGAAGTTGGTTCCCCAGTTTTTAAAACTATGCCAGATACTCATTTCATTGGCAGTTATGTAGTTGTTGTGAGTTACAATAAACTTCAAAATCTAGATTTTAACCTAATGCTCTGTGAATGAAGGAGGTATTTCCATTTTAAAAGGTAAGTTCCATATTTTTTCTTTGGCTGCTATGCACTTGCTTTTACTCACAGACAATGTCAAAACACTGCTTTTACCTAATGCTATGACAATGCAGTTGTTAATTCAGTTTTGAAATATAAGTAATATTCTTGTTACGTTTTCTGCTAAGCATGTATTTTCATTTACAATGAATATCAAAACACGAGTACTTCCTAAGGTTCTATGAATAGAGTAGGTTTTTCAGTTTGAAAAGGAAGACTGAGTCTTGTTTCAGTGGCTGTTATGCATGTGTCTCCACTTATAATCAATGTCAAAACTCCAGTTTCACTTAATGCAATGTGAACAAAGGAGGTGCTTCTCTTTTGAAAATATGTAAGATACTTGTTTGCTTGGGTACTATCCAATTTTTTTCACTTACAATATCAAAACACTGCTTTTACCTAATGCTATGCCAATGCAGTAATATCTTCACTTTTGAAATCTAAGTAATATTCTTGTTTTCTTTGCTGCTATGTACGTGTTTTCACTTACAATCAACTTCTAAACCCTGGTTTTACAGAACACTCTATGAATACACAAGGTTTTTCAGTTTTGAACAGTAAGACTGAGACTTGATTCAGTGGCTGCTATACACATGTTTTCTCTTATAATCAAATTCAAAACACTGGTTTTACCTAACATTCTCTGAATACAGGAGGCTTTTCAATTTTGAAAACTAAGGAAGATACTCCTTTCATTGGAGACTATGCACATGTTTCAACTTACAATCAACTTCAAAACCCTGCTTTTACCTAATGCTCTGTGAACACAGTTGATTCCTCATTTTTGAAAACTAAGGAAGAAACTTGTTTCTGAGGCTGCTATGTACATGTTTTCACTTATAATCAATGTCAAAAGTCCAGTTTTACTTAATGCTCTGCAAACACAGGAGGTACTTCAACTTGTAAAATAATTAAGATAATTGTTTCCTAGGCTGCTATGGACTTGTTTTGGCATACAATCAATGTCAAGCACTGTTTTTACCTAGTGCTATATCAATGCACGAATTTCTTCTGTTTAGAAAATTAAGCAATGCAGATGTTTCCTTGGCTTCTATGCAGTTGTTTTCACTTAGAATTAAAGGAAACACTGGCTTTATCTATCACAATCTGAATGCAGGAGGGTCTCCATTTTGAAAACTAAGCAAGATACACATTTCATTGGCAGCTATGCACTTGTTTTGAGTTACAATCAACTTCAAAATCCTGATTTTAACCTAATATTCTGTGAATACAGGAGGTTCTTCACATCTCTGAGGTAAGAAAGATACTTGTTTCCTTGTCTGCTATGCACTTGTTTCCACTTACAACCAATGTCAAAACACCACTTTTAAATAATGCCATACCAAAAACAGTAGTTACTTCATTTTTGAAATCTAAGTAAGATTCTTGTTTTATTTGCAGCTTTCCATGAGATTTCTCTTACAAGAAACTTCAAAACATTGATTTTACCTAACACTCTGTAAATGCAGGAGGTACTTCAATTTGAAAAGTAAGTAAGATATTTGTTTCCTTGGCTGCTATGAACTTGTTTTCCCTCACAATCAATGTCAAAACACTTCTTTTACCTAATGCTATGCCAAGGCAGTCGTTTCTTCAGGATTGAAAACAAAGAAAGATACCTGTTTCCTTGCCTGGAATGCACTTGTTTTCACTAACAATAAATTTTAAATCAGTAGTTTTACCTGACACACTCTGAATGCAGGCAATTCTTCAGTTTTGACAATTAAGCAAGATACTCATCACAGGAAGCTTTGCACATGTTTTGACTTACAATCAACTTCCAAACCCTGGGTTACCTAAAACTCTGTGAATGCAGTTGGGTTTTTAGTTTGAAAATGAAGAAAGTATCTTCTTTCTTTGGCTGGCCTCACATGCTTTCATTTATTATCAATGTCAAAACTCCAGTTTTGCTTAATGCTCTGTGAATACACTTTTAAAAGTAATTATGATACTTGTTTCCTTGGCTGCAATGCACTTGTTTTAATTTACAATAAAATTCAAAACACTTGTTTTACCTGATGCACTCAGAATGCAGGCATTTCTTCAGTTTTCAGAACTAAGCTAAATACCCTTTCATTGTCAGCTATGCACGTGTTTTGACTTACAATCAACTTCAGAATCCTGGTTTACCTAAAACTCTGTGAATGCAGTCGATTTTTCAGTTTTGAAAATGAAGAATCTTTTTTCATTCGTTGCTCTGCATCTGCTTTCACTTATAATCAATGTTAAAACGCTGCTTTTATCTAATGCGAGCTAATTCAATTCAGTAATTTCTTCACTTTTGAAGTGTAAGTAAGATTCTTGTTTTCTTGGCTGCTATGCACTTGCTTTCACTCACAATCAATGTTAAAATACCGCTTTTACCTAGTGTTACACCAATGTAGTGGTTCCTTCAGTTTGGAAAACTGAGCAAAATACTTGTTTATTTGGCTGCAAGGCACTTCTTTTGACTTACAATAAAATTAAAAACACTTGTTTTACCTAACACCTCTGAATGTAGGCAGTTCTTCCATTTTGACACATAAGCAAGATACTCTTTTCATTGGCAGCTATGTAAGTGTTTTGACTTACAATGAACTCCAAAATCCTGGTTTACCTAAAATTCTGTAAATGCAGTCATTTTTTCAGTTTTGAAAATGAAGAATCTTGTTTCATTGGTTGTTTTGCACGTGCTTTCCCTTATCATCAATGTTAAAACACTGGGTTTACTTAATGCTCTGAGAATTCAAGTGGTACAAAAGTTTTGGAATGCAAGTGAGATACCTGTTTCCTTGGATGCTTTGCAGTTTTTTTTTCCACATACAATCAATTACTAAACACTGTATTTACCTAAGGGTTTGCCAACGCAGTAATTTCTTCACTTTTGAAATTAAATAAGATTCTTGTTTCATTTGCTGCTATGCACATGTTTTCACATACAATCAACTTGAAAACATTTCTTTTACCTAATGCTCTTTGACTGCAGTCGGTTTTTCACTTTTGTAAACCAATAAAGAAATTTGTTTCATTGGCTACTTTGCACGTTTTCACTTAATATCAATGTCAAAACACTGGTTTTCCTAATGCTTTGTGATTACAGAAAGATCTTCACTTTTATAAAGTAAATAAGGTCCTTGTTTTCTGGGATGCTATGCACTTGTCTTGACATAAAATCGATGACAAAACACTGCTATTGCCTAGTGCTATGCCATTGCACTAATTTCTTCAGTTTTGAAAACTAAGCAAGATTTTTGTTTCCTTGGCTTCTATGCACATTTTTTTCATTTAGAATCAAAGGCATACACTGGTTTTACCTAACACAGTCTGAATGCAGGAGGTTCTCCAATTTTGAAATCTAAGCAAAATACTCCCAATCAATGTGAAAACACTACTTTTGCCTAATGCTGTGTCAGTGCAGTGGTTTCTTCAGTTTTTAAAAATAAGTAAGATACTCATTTCATTAGCAGATATGCACTTGTTTTGAGTTACAACCAACATCAAACTCCTGGTTTTAACCTAATGCTCTGTGAATACAGGAGGTTATTCACTTTTGTGAAGTGAGAAAGATACTTGTTTCCTTGGTGGCTATGCACGTGTTTTCACTTACAACCAATTTCAAAACACCACACTTGCCTAATGCTATGCCAATGCAGTAGTTTCTTCAATTTTGAAATCTAAATATGATTCTTGATTCATTTGCTTCTGTGAACATGTTTTCACTTACAATCTACTTCAAAGCACTAGTTTTACCTAACACTCTGTGAATGCAGGACATATTTCAATTTTGAAAGGTAAGCAAGATACTTGTTTCCTTGGCTGCCATGCACTTGCTTTCACTCAAAATCAATGTCAAAACCCTGCTTTTGCCTAATGCTATGCCAATGCAGTGGTTTCTTTTGTTTCAAAATCTAAGTAAGATTCTTTTAGTATTGATGCTATGCACGTGTTTTCACTCATAATCAAAGTGAAAACTCTGATTTTACTTAACACTCTCTGAATGCAGGAGTTCCTTCAATTTTGAAAACTAAACAATATACACTTTTCATTGGAGACTATGCACATGTTTTGACTTTGAATCAACTTCAAAACCCTGGTTTTACCTAATGCTTTGTGAACTTACTTGATTGTTTAGTTTTGAAAACTAAGACAGAAACTTGTTTCAGTGGCTGCTATGCACGTGTTCCCACTTATACTCAATGTCAAAACTCTGGTTTTGCTTAACGCTCTGTGAACCCATTACATGCTTCATTTTTGACAGGTAAGTAAGATACTTGTTTCCTTCTCTGCTATGCACTTGTTTTCACTTATAACCAATGTCAAAACCCTGGTTTTTGGTACTGCTATGCCAATGGACTAATTTCTTATGTTTTGAAAACTAAGTAGTATAATTGTTTACTTGCCTTCTATACACTTGTTTTCACTTAGATTCAAGGACAAACACTAGTTTTACCTACCACGGTCTGAATGCAGTAGGTTCTCCCATTTTTAAAGCTAACCAAGATCCTCCTTTCTTTGGCAATTATGCTCTTGTTTTGATTTACAATCAACTTCAAAATCCTTGTTTTAATCTAATGCTCTGTGAAAACAGGAGGTTCTTTAATTTTGTAAAATAAGTAAGATACTTCTTTCCTTAGCTTCTATGCACTTGTTTTCACTTACAATCAATGTCAAAATGCCAGTTTTACCTAATACTTGTAAATTCTGTATTTTTTTTTTCTGTTGTGAAAACTAAGCAAGTAACCTTTTTGGTGCAATGCACTGGTATTCACTCACAACTTACGTCAAAACTGTGGTTTTACCTAACACCTTGTGAATGAAGGAGGTTCTTCAATTTTCAAAAATTAATCTAGGTTCTTGTTAATAGGATAGTAATCACTTCTTCTCACATGCAATCAATGAAAAAACACTGGTTTTACCTAATGGTTTGTGATTGTAAGTGGTTTTTCAGTTTTGGAAAGTAAGCAAGTTACTCATTTAATTTCCTTCTTCACACTTCGTTTCACTTAAAATTAATATCAAAGCAGTGGTGATATATAAGCTTCTGTGAATTCTGTCATTTCTTCACTTGTGAAAACCAAGCAAGTCCTTGTTTAATTGGCTACTATGCACTTGTTTTCACTAACAATCAACTTCAAAACACTGGTTTTACCTAAGGTTCTGTGAATGAAGGAGGTCCTTCAATTTTGAAAAATAAATGGGACACTTGATGTTTTGGTTGCTATACACTTGCTTCACTCACAATCAATGTCAAAGCAATGGTTTTATCAAATGCTATTCCAATGCAGTGGTCTCTTCAGTTTGAGAATTATGCAAGATACGTGTGTCCTTTGCTGCATTGCACTTGTTTTCACTTACAATAAAATTCAAAACACTGATTTTACCTAACACACTCTGAATGCAGGTGTTTCTTCAGTTTGGAGAACTATGCAAGATATTCTTTTCATTGGCAGCTATGCACGTGTTTTGACTTAAAATCAACATCAAAATCCTGGGTTACCTAAAACTCTGAGAATGCAGTCTGTTTTCAGTTTTGAAAAAGGAGAATCTTGTTTCATTGGTTGTTTTGCACATGTTTTCACTTATAATCAATGTTAAAACTCTGGTTTTACTTAATGCTCTGAGAATTCAGGTTGTACAAAAGTTTTGAAATGCAAATGAGATACCTGTTTTCTTGGCTGCTATGCACTTGTTTTCACTTACAATCCATGCCAAGACACTGCTTTTACTGAATGTTATGCAAATGCAGTAGTTTCTTCACTTTTGAAATCTAAGTAAGATTCTTGTTTCATTTGCTGCTATGAATGTGTTTTCACTTTTAATAAACTAAAAAACAATATTTTTATCTAACACTCTGTGAATACAGTAGGTTTTCCAGTTTTGAAAAGTAAGTTGGAGACTTGATTCATTGGCTGCTATGAACATGTTTTTGCTTATAATCAAAGTAAAAACACTGGTTATACATAACACACTCTGAATGCAGGAGGTTCTTCAGTTTTGAAAAGTAAACAAAATACTCTTTTCATTGGAGACTATGCATAAGTTTTTACTTACAATCAACTTCAATACCTAATGCTCTGTGAATGCTGTTACTTCTTTAGTTTTGGAAACTAAGAAATTATCTTGTTTCACTGCCTGCTATGCAGGTGTTTCCACTTATAATTAATGACAACAATCTGGTTTTACTTAATGATTTGGGAATAAAAGAGGTGCTTCCCTTTTGTAAAGTAAGTAAATATATGTTTCCTTGGCTGATATGCACATGTTTTCACTTACAATCAATGTAAAAACACTGCTTTTACCTAGTGTTATCCAAACACTGGTTTCTTCAGTTTTGTAAACTAACCAATATACTTGTTTCTTTGGTTTCTATGCACTTGTATTCACTTACAATCAAAGGCAAACCCTGGTTTTATCTTACACAGTCTTCATGCAGATGGGTATCTAGTTTTGAAACCTAAGCAAGATACTCATTTTTCGCACCTATGTACTTGTTTTGAGTTACAATCCACTTCAAAATCCTAGTTTAAACATAATGCGCTGTGAAAACAGGAGGTTCTTCACTTTTGTAAAGAAAGAAATATACTTGTTTCCTTGGCTGCTATGCACTTGTTTTCACTTATGACCAATGGCAAAACACCACTTTTACTTAATGCTATGTGAATGCCATAGTTACTTCACTTTTGAAATTTATGTAAGATTCTTGTTTTTCATTTGCTGCTATAAATGTGTTTTCACTTAAAATCAACTTCAAAACACTGATTTCACCTAATGCTCTGTGAATGCAGGAGGTAATTCAATTTGAAAGTTAAGATACTTGTTTCTTTGGCTACTGTGCACTTGCTTTCATTCACAATCAATGTCAAAACACTGCTTTAACCTAATATTATAACAATGCAATTGTTTCTTCAGTTTTCAAAATTATGCAAGATACTAATTTCATTGCAGCTATGCACTTGTTTGAGTTACAGTCAACTTCATAATCCTTGTTTTAATCTAATGCTCTGTGACTACAGGAGGTTTTCACATTTGTAAAGTAAGAAAGATATTTGTTTCCTTGATGGCTATGCAATTGTTTTCACTTTCAACCAATGTCAAATCAGTGTTTTTACCCAATGCTATGCCAAACCTGTTTTCACTTACAATCTACATCAAAACGCTTGTTTTACCTAACAATCTGTGAATGCAGGTGGCACTTGAATTTTGAAAGTTAAGTAAGATACTTGTTCCTTTGGCAGCTATGTACTTGATATAACTCACAATCAATGTCAAAACTGGTTTTACCTAACACTCTCTGAATGCAGGAATTTCTTCAATTTTGAAAACTAAACAATATAATCTTTTCATTAGAGACTATACACATGTTTGACTTACAATCAAATTCAAACCTTGGTTTTATCTAATGCTCTGTGAATGCAGTTGAAACTTTAGTTTTGAAAACTAAGAAAGAAACTTGTTTCAGTGGCTGCTATGTACGTGTTTCCACTTATAATCAATGTCAAAACTCCAGTTTTACTTAATGCTCTATGAGCAAAGGAGGTGCTTCTGTTATGAAAAGTAAGTACGATACTTGTTTCCTTGCATGTTATTTTCACTTACAAGCAATAACAAAACACTGCTTTTAGCTAGTGATATGTCAATGTATAAATTCCTTCAGTTTTGAAAACTAAGCAAGATACATGTTTCCTTGGCTATTATGCACTTGTTTTCACTTACACACAAAGGCAAACATTAGTTTTACCTAAAACAATCTGGATGCAGGAGGTTCTCCACTTTTGAAAACTAACCAAGATCCTCATTTCATTGGCAGCTTTGTACTTGTTTTGAGTTACAATCAGCTTCAAAATCCTGGTTTTAACCTAATGCTCTGTGAATACAGGAAGTTATTCACGTTTGTACAGGAAGCATGATACTCCTTTCCTTGGCTGCTAAGCACTTGTTTTCACTAACAATCTATGTAAAATCATAGTTTTTACTATGCCAATGTATTAGTTCTTCACTTTGGAAATCAAAGTAAGATACTTGTTTTCTTGGCTACTATGCACTTGCTTTCACTCACAATCATTGTAAAAACACTGCTTTTCTCTACAGCTATGCCAATGCAGTGGTTTCTTCAGTTTTGTTATCTAAGTAAGATTCTTGTATCATTTGCTGCTATGCACCAGTTTTCACTTACAATCAGCTTTGAAACACTGGTTTTACCTAGTTCTGCATGAATATAGTAGTTTTTCCTGTTTGAAAATTAATACTGAGACTTGTTACATTGGCTGCTATGCACATGATTTCACTTATAATCAAAGTGCAAACACTGGTTTTACCTAACACTCTGTGAATGCAGAGGTTTCTACTGTTTTGAAAACTGAGCAATATACTTGTTTCACTGGAGACTATGCAAATGTTTAGACTTGAAATCAACTTCAAAACCCTGGTTTTACCTAATGCTCTGTGAACTCACTTGATTCTTTAGATTGGAAATTTAAGAAAGAAACTTGTTTCAGTGGCTGTTATGCACAATTTTCCACATTTAATCAATGTCAAATCTCTGATGTTACTTAATGCTCTGAGAACACAGGAGGTGCTTCACTTTTGAAAATTAAGCAAGATAATTGTTCCCTTGCTTGCTATTTTCATTTACACTTAATATCCAAACACTTTGTTTACCTAGTGCTATGCCAATGCACTAAATTCTTCAATTTTGAAAACTAAACAAGATACTTATTTCCTTGATTTCTATGCACATGTTTTCATTTAGACTCAAAGTAAAACAAGTAAGATACTTGTTTCCTTGGGTGATTCATACTTGTTTTCACTTACAACCAATATCAAAACACTTGTTTTACAATACCATTGCAGTAGTTTCTTCACTTTGGAAATCAATGTAAATTCTTGTTTCATTCGTGGCTATGCACATGTTTTCACTTATATTCAGTTGCAAAACCCTGGTTTACCTAAAACTCTGTGAATGCAGTTGGTATTTCCGTTTTGAAAATGAAAAAAATAATCTTGTGTCATAGACTGATCTGCACATGTTTTCACTTATAATCAATGTTAAATCACTGGTTTTACCTAGTGCTTTGTGAATTCAGGAGGCACTAAAATTTTGAAATGCAATTGTGATACTTGTTTTTGGCTGCTATGTGCTTGTTTTCACTTACAATCCATGTTAAAGAACCCCTTTACCTAAGGCAATGCCAATGCAATAATTTCTTCACTTTTGAAATCTGAGTAAGATTCTTGTTTCATTTGCTGCTATGCACGTGTTTTCACTTACAATTGACTTCAAAACACTGCTTTTACATAACACTTTGTGAATGAATTTGGTTCTTGAGTTTCAAAAACTAATAAAGAAACTTGTTTCATTGGCTTCTTTGCACATGTTTTCACTTATAATCAATGTGAAAACACTGGTTTTCCTAATGTTTTGTGAATACAGGTTGGTCTTCACTTTTGCAAAGTAATTGAGGCACATGTTTCCTTGGCGGCTATGCACTTGATTTCACAAACAATAAATATCAAAACCCTGGTTTTGCCCAACACTCTGTGAATGAAGGAGGTTCTTCAATTTTCAGAAGTT
The DNA here is from genome assembly GCA_026826555.1 of Tolypeutes matacus. Lineage (NCBI taxonomy): Eukaryota > Metazoa > Chordata > Mammalia > Cingulata > Chlamyphoridae > Tolypeutes > Tolypeutes matacus. Next base: position 58 of record JAKSZT010017813.1, on the reverse strand, counting down.
AAGCAAGGTAATTGTTTAATAGGATACTATTTACTTCTTCTCTGTTACAATCAATGAA
>JAKSZT010017801.1:0-15622 GCA_026826555.1 Tolypeutes matacus | reverse complement strand
GCTGTTGGATTTGATTTGCAAGTATTTTGTTGAGAATTTTTGCATCTATGTTCATGAGAGAGATTGGTCTGTAATTTTCTTTTCTTGTGGAATCTTTATCTGGCTTTGGTATTAGGGTGATGTTGGCTTCATAAAATGTGTTGGGTAATTTTCCCTCCTCTTCAATTTTTTGGAAGAGTTTAAACAGGATTGGTGTTAATTCTTTTAGAAATGTTTGGTAGAATTCACCTGTGAAGCCATCTGGTCCTGGACTTTTCTTTGCTGGGAGATTTTTAATGACGGATTCAATCTCCTTAATTGTGATTGGTTTGTTAAGTTCTTGTATTTCTTGTAGCGTCAGTGTAGGTTGGTTATGAGTTTCTAGAAATTTGTCCATTTTCATCCAGGTTGTCTAGTTTGTTGGCATATAGTTTCTCATAATATCCTCTTATGATTCTTTTTATTTCTGTGAGGTCATTTGTAATTTCTCCCCTTTCATTTCTGATTGTATTTATTTGCATCTTCTCTCTTTTTTTCTTTGTTAGTCTAGCGACGGGTTTGTCAATTTTATTGATCTCCTCAAAGAACCAGCTTTTGGTTTTGTTGAATTTCTCTATTGCTTTTCTGTTCTCATTTTCATTTATTTCTGCTCTAATCTTTATTATTTCTTTCCTTCTTTTTGCTTTGGGATTGGTTTGCTGTTTTTTCTAGTTTTTCAAGTTGTTCAGTTAAATCTTTTTTTTTTTTTAAAGATTTTTATTTATTTATTCATTTACCACCCCCCCTTGCTGCTCGTGCTCGCTGGGTCAGCCAACCACGCCGTGCGGGCGGGCCTGCCCTCACCAGGAGGCCCCGGGAACCGAACCCGGGGCCTCCCATATGGCAAACGGGAGCCCCACTGATTGAGCCACAGCCGCTTCCCCAGTTAAATCTTGAGTTTAGCTCTTTCTTGTTTCTTAATATAGGCATTTAGGGCTATAAATTTCCCTCTCAAGACTGCCTTTGCTGTATCCCATAAGTTTTGAATATGTTGTATTCTCATTTTCATTTGTCTCAATATATTTACTGATTTCACTTGCAATTTCTTCTTTGACCCACTGAATATTTAGGAGTGTGTTGTTCAGTCTCCACACATTTGCAAATTTACTTTTTTCCTGTCTGTTATTGATTTCTAGTTTCATTCCATTATGATCTGAGAAGTTGCTTTGTATAATTTCAATATTTTTATATTTATTGAGAGCTGTATTGTGACCTAACATGTGGTCTATCCTGGAGAAAGATCCATGGGCACTTGAGAAAAATGTATAACCCACTGAGTTTGGATGCAGTGTTCTGTATATATCTGTTAGGTCTAACTTGTTTATCATATTGTTCAAGTTCTCTGTTTCCTTGTTGGTCTTCTGTCTAGTTGTTCTATCTAATGATGTGAGAGGGGTGTTTAAGTCTCCAACGATTATTGTAGAAATGTCTATTTCTCCCTACAGTTTTGCCAGAGTTTGTCTCATATATTTTGGGGCACCCTGGTTAGATGCGTAGATATTTATGACTGTTCTATCTTCCTGGAGGATCATCCCTTTTATTAATATATAATGGCCTTCTGCATCTCATCACTTTTTTGCATTTGAAGTCTGTTTTGTCTGATATTAGTATAGCTACCCCTGCTCTTTTTTGTTTACTATTAGCGTGGAGTATCTTTTTCCAACCTTTTACTTTCAGCTGGCTTGTATCCTTGGGTCTGAGGTGAGTTTCTTGTAAGCAGCATATGGATGGCTCATGTTTTTTTATCCATTCTGTCAGCCTGTATCTTTTGATTGGGGAATTTAATCCATTCACATTTCAATGATATTACTGAAAATGCACTATTTATTTCTTCCATTGTATTCTTTGGTTTTCATATGTCATCTTATTTTTGTCTCTCTTTTTACTCTTTTGGTTATCCTTTCTGCTTTTCTTTCTTCTATACTCTCCTCCAAGCCTCTCTCTCCTGTCTTTTTCTTTCAGGTTTTAAGGCTTCCTTTAATATTTCCTGCAAAGGTGGATTCTTTTTTGCAAACTCTCTTAGTTTTTATTTGTTTGTGAATACTTTATATTCACCTTCATATTTGAAGGAAAGTTTTGCTGGATAAAGAATTCTCGGCTTGCAGTTTTTCTCTTTCAGTTTCCTAATTGTATCATACCACTGTCTTCTTGCCTCCATGGTTTCTGAAGAGAAATCTGCACTAAGTCTTACTGGACGTCCTTTGTACGTGATCATTTGCTTCTCTCTTGCTGCTCTGAGAATTTTCTCTTTATCTTTTACATTTGACATTCTGAATAATATGTGTCTTGGTGTAGATCTATTTGGATTTATTCTTACTGGGGTACGGTGTGCTTCTTGGACATGTAAGTTCATTTCTTTCGTGAGAGTTGGAAAATTTTCAGCTGTTATTTCCTCAAATACTCTTTATGCCCCTTTTCCTTTCTCTTCTCCTTCTGGAACTCCCATGGCATGTATGTTCTTGTGTTTTGTGTTGTCATTCAACTCTCTGAACCCCTGCTCAATTTTTTCTATTCTTTTCTCTCTCTGTTCTTTTCTCTCTTCAATTTTAGTGCTCTGTCTTCAGTATCACTTATTCTTTCTTCTATCATTTCGAGTCTGCTGTTGTATGCTTCAAATGTATTTTTGACTTCACCTATTGTGTCTTTCATTCCCATGAACTCCGTTACTTTTCTGTCCAGGATTTCAAATTCTTCTTTGCGTTCACTCAATGACTTCTTGATGTCATTGATCTCTTTAACTATATTCTCTTTCATCTCATTAATTTGATTTTGGAAATTTGTGCTCATCTCACTGATTAGTTCTCTCAAATTCTGCATCTCTTCTGGGACTTTGCTGTATTCCTTTTCTTGGGCCATGTCTTCTATTTTCTTAGTATGGCCCATAATTTTTTGATGGTGCTTAGGCATCTGGTTAGTTTGTATTTTACTTAGATGCTCTATCTCTTTCTCTTTCATAGGGTTTTAGTGGCAGGAGGCTGTGAGTTACCACAGCTCTTTGATTTTGGGCTCAACCTTGATTGTTAGGATTGTTCTGCTGGTTGTTCAAAACTGGGCACTGGACCCAGTGATTGGTTGTAGAGTCGTTTCTTAGGGCCTTGGGCAGGGAGGCTATAGAGGCCAGGAAAAGCCTCTCTTACTTATTAATTTTCTTATGTGCAGTTCCTTGGTCTGCCAGGAGATGGCGCTTGTTGGCAGCTCTCAATTCAATGCCTGGTCGGAGCGTATTTGTTGTGACACAGGCCAGATCAATGTGATAGAGCTTCCTGTCTGGGGGCTAAGAGCCCTGTGATTCAAACTTTCTGAGACAGTTCTCCAGACTTCTCTCATAGCGCCCCCCTTTTCCCAGCTAGGAAATATTTCCACTCCCTTCTGAATCCTCAACAATCAGTCCCTGTTAGTAGAGGAGGAGATTGGGAGGTTTGTATATCTTTAGCCCCTTGCAGGCTCCAAGGCAAACAATGGCACAGCCCCACCCTGCCTGGAAGGGTTCTGGGACAGGGCAGACCAAACCTGGGAGTCAAAAGCAGGGTCAGCCCCAGGCTCTCTCTCCCCGCTCCTGTGGAGTCCTCAATAATTAGTCCAGGCTAGAGAGAGGGAGGTTGCGAGGGTTGGATTTCTCCAGTCCTTTCTAGGCTCCCAGGGCAAACCGCCGTGTGGAAGGGTCCGTGGGGCTCTGCAGCCCAAATTTCAGGTCAGAACCTGAGTCAGCCTAAGGCTGTGTCCCTCTCTCTCCCCTTTCCGGGAGTGGCATATCCCTGAAGCCCCCTTCGTCTGTGGTTGCAGGCCCAGAGGCCTGAGAATTCTGAAGGGTGTGGCGGAGGGTGCCAGCAGCAGCAGAAGCTGCTACTTGCAACTCAGTGTTCTGTTGTCGCGATTTCCCTCTTCTGTCCCTCTCTCCTCTGGGTGGTGTGCAGCCTTCACCTGCTGTCCTAAACCCTAGAAGATCTTTTTTGGGGCTGTTTCAGCTTGTCCTCTAGCTATTTTTCAGAAGAGATTCCCGTGTCTTATTAGTCCGCCATCTTCCCGGAAGTCTACCGGATTAATTCTTTTATTTATTTATTTATTTAAATCAGATACTATTAGAGAATTTGGATGGGCTTCTGGTTTTGTCTAGGGTGTGATGCATAAAGGCTCTACCAGTACAAATGTTTGTCCTTGAAGGAGAGTCAGTCAGCTGCAGGAGGGGAGATGAGTATATTACCCCTCTTTGGCTCTTGCATACCTGGATGGGCTGGGGATGCCTCCTTGGTGGGTTCTGGGGAGTTGATAAGCTGATGGGGTTGCTGCTGGATTCAGCCTTAACCCCCTGAGATGTACTAGTCATTGATGGTTTAGAAGAAAATCCAGCAGAATGACTTGAATGATGGGTGGAATCTATAAAATCCATGAATAGAGAAAGTGTTTGGCATTCCAGAGAGAGCTGCAATCCTGGCCTTCTATTTACCCAGGGCACAAGGGTAGGGCCTTGCTTTCAGGGAAAGCACCCAGCATAGGCATTGTGAGAAGTGCTCATTTTCTTATCTGTGGATAGCTCCTTAGGGAGTCAAACCACCTTAGGGGGGACAGTGGGGCTCAGAGCCCGGAATATCAGGCAAGAGAGGCAGCCTCTGTGGACATCCACAGGTGTTCAGGGAACACTGCTCAGGAACTGCTTTCAGCCCAATCATCACAGAGAGATGAGAAGTCCCATCTGAAAGGATAAAGTCTACCAGACAGACCCTGTGCACAACAGCCCTTTCATGGGAGAGAATTCCCCTCACTCTCCTCATCATGGCTCACCTTGGGTTCAACAGTATGTATGTGCAGATGGAGGCCAGGGTGACAAAGGTGACTCAGACAATCAGGAACAAAGCAATGCCACCTCCCCACTGAGGCCTGTGCTCAGCACTGGTCCCAGAGCCATGTTCAGCCCTCAACACACCAAGGTCAATCCATAAGGCCTGGCTACAGAGGTCTCCTCACAGCCTAGATAAAGGCAGAGCCATTCAGAAAGTGGAGGCTACCTGAGTGACCAGTAGAACATTCTTTCACAGTGGGAGTACTTGCTGACTATGTCCATGTCAGAGCAGGCTTCTGGCTCATCAGACAGGAAGGAGGTGCTGTGGGAGTCAGACAGGCCATGGCTACTGGAGGGGGTTAGGGACCAGGTGTCCAGCTTGGCTTGTAGGACTTTCTCACTTTCTCCTCCTCCTGCAGGTCTCTGCTAAGCCTAGTGAGGTGAGGAAGGGCAACAAATGGAACCAAGATCACCTGGACCAGCTACTGCTGGCTTAGGCTCATGGGAAAAACCACAGAATTTGATTATTTGTTTAAGTTCCTAATAAAGGGGTAGAGGGTAGGTGGACTGTAGAGGGAAAGCCACATAAGATGCTGAGGACTAGAGAAGGCTCAACCAGCTCACCAAGGCACTTCCCCTTAAAGTATGGCGCTGGAGCAGTTGCAGTAAAACTGCTACCAGTCCCCATCAAGGTAAATCCCGAAAGTGAAAGTAGGCATTTAAAAACAGAGCAATTTGGCATCACCACACAACTGAGAACAGGATGAATGGGAGGTACAGACAACATGTGTCTGTGGTGACTCAGACATGAATAAAAACAAAAACAAAAATTAAACACCTTGCCCGTCACCATAGATAGTTGGAGAAGCACTATGTGGCCTCAAGCACACTTCTTACAGAGAAAGGCTCAAGCGAGTGGCTAAAACTGGCTCTGAGCCCACATTTTATTGAGTACCATATGCAGAGACTCACTGAAAACTGGCATCTGAGGTGATACAACCTCCCAGGGTTCTGCACATCTAAGCCTCATTCAGGAGGTACTGTAATATGATTCTTTTTATGTCTAAGCAAAGGGGGTGGCTATTAAGCCAGCAGTCAACCCTACTCATCACTAACCTACCTTGCAAAAGCACAACCTGGTCTTTAAACCCACAGGGGGTTAACAGGGGAAACCCCTGGGCGTTCTGAGACCCCTGAAACCAGGTTAGGTCACTTGGGTCAGTCTGACTCAAGGTCACTAAGCCCAGGAAATTACTGTGTAAATGAAAATCTACAGAATTACATTGAAAGGGAATAGAGAACTCCATTAAAACCAACATTAAGATGGTGATGAGGGAGTGGATGTGGCTCAGGCAGATGGGCACCTCCCTCTCACCTGGGAGGTCCCGGGTTCAGTTCCCATGGCCTCCTAAAAAAGAAGACAAGCAGACAGCAAGTGCAAACAATGAGGGATGGGGGTGCAGAAATAAATAAAATAAGTCTTTAAAAAAAAAGATGGTGAATGAATAAATGAATTTATTTCAGTATGCCTTTTTCTCTTTTACCCTGATATGAAGGTACAGCCATTAGGTCTGTTTTTTATTCCTTTACCAGATTCTCTTCTAAATTACCTGAGAGCCAATGGCTAGAGTCTGGCTTGATCTTTCTCACTTTTAAGATCCTCTGCAAATCAAATTCAGAAAGAAACTGTAAGAAATTACACAAGTCCCACCTCACATATTACACACTCAGGGGCCCTCGGGACCAGGAAGAGTGATGACACTGCTGTGCATCCAGGACACTCTGGGGGAACTACTCTGGGAGGCTCAGATCATGTCTTTAGAGAGGTGGCCCCGTAGGCTTTCCTGACACCACCGGGCAAACTCTCCCTGACTTCATGGATCAGCATCATAACTTCCTCTGCCCTGAATCAGGGCAAACAGTTTAAAATGTCTTTTGACCCATTGATGAGAGCTGCCCTCTGGAACACTCCAGCCTCCAAGTCTTGCCTCAAGGCTGGTCCCCAGGGGCATGGCTGTGTGTCCCTTCACAGCTTTCATGAAGAACCTACTTTCATCTCTGAGGAGATGACAGAATCCTATCATTCCTGCCACCAGGAGATGAAATAGTTGATCCCAAATCTGTTACTGCTGTGGGCCCTCAGGTGCTCACAGGAAATTCTCTCCCATTAAAGGGCTCCAAAAATAACTTACATTCCTAGCCCTGGTCTTACAACACCCAGTGCCTAAATCCTGTCTGAAAGAGCATGGTGCTTTATCCATATTTGAAGTATGTTCATGGACATTACCATACAGCAAATGGGGCTCATGCAACCAGTGAAGACACAGAGACACTGAAAGGATAAATCACTTGCCCAGAGCAAGTTGATGGCAGCAGCCAGGCCAGACCTTGGGTCTTGCCATTCTTAGCTCAGGCTCTTTCCACTGTTAACAAGCTCCTCCTATCTCATCTCCCTCTCTGCTCCTTAGCAAAGAGGCACATTCCACAAGTGAGGAAGTTTCTGCCATCGTAAACACAGCATCTCCAGCCCTGTGAGTTCTTCCTCAGTGCTTCCCACCCACCAGCCCTGATCCTGTAATGGCCCCCAGGAGATGAAGTGGAAACAGAACCCTGAGTTAAAAGGCGGCTTGTGGAGGTACAGTGGCCCTTGGGCTGGGGACTGTGGGAGTGACTGAGCATATTCCCAATCCCTGTGGCCAACTTACTGTTGCTGAGTTTGCTGGTGAGCCTCTCTGCCAGCTGGCTTCCCTGGGTGAGCTGCCTCCGAAAGCTCTGCCCCAGGAAGTAGTCAATGTCATTGCTTCTTAGGAGGTCCTCAAAAGATTTTACTGTGTCTTTCATATGCTGGGTGAGAAGGTAACAGATACCTCTCCCTTCTTGTATTTTCTGCTGTATGTAGGACAGTTCTTGAGCCTGATGTAGGAAAGAAGAAAGAGTAAAAATAGAAAAGTGTGAATGATAAGATATAGGGGATTCTGTAGAAATTACTATGATATCAATTCTGGCATATAAGCCTTAGCGAATATTTAAGAAATATAGTCTATGCAAAGCTATTGTATCAAAGAATTTTATATGTTAGTCACAAGTCCAAAAACAGCTCCTAAGTTCTGGGAGTAAAAACAATGCCATATTTTGTATCTCTTATAGCACCAACATAGTGTAGACTTATAGTACACACTTAATAAAGATTTAGAATTACTTAATCCTAAATCCGGATGGGGCCTTTCATGCCTTCTGTATCAAACACCATTAACTGATGCTGGAATTACTTCTATGTGATGATACCATGGCAGACAGTGTTTTCCAGTTCGGGGCATTCCTTGGTTTTCCCTGGAGCTTCCTGAACTTGGCCTGAAGACCATTCTCATTCAGACACCCTTTGGCTACCACAGTCTCTACCATTGCTTTGCCTTTCTCTTTGTCTTCTTCCATGTCCTATCCATCCGACCTTGCTTCTCCCATTTGCTCTTTCAGCTCTGCATGCTCAAGGCAAAGGCTCAGCATGATGTTCTTGCAGGAAACACATAAAATCAGAGGCCAAGATCTGGTCTCTGGTACCTTTAACTCACATCTCCTTCCACCATAAACTCAGAGAAACCCTAGAGTAGGAAGCAAGCTCAGAGACTTACAGTTCTATTAGTTCTTACTAGACAGTTTTCATCACTGCATGAGAAATTGGTATCTCAGTACACAGAGGAAACAAATAATACTAATCACAAGTAAAATTAACATGGAATTATGTAATTTGCTTCATGTCTGGTAATTCTGCTAGGAAATAATCTTCAGGAGAACTGAGACTCTATCTTATTTACACTGAACCCTCAGTGCAAACTCAAGTGCCTGTCACATAAAACATTCATATTTGATGAATAAATATTACTAAGCCAAGTAATTTTCACCAAGACCTTCTAGACTTACCCTTTCCTCCCACCAATAAAGACATGGCTTTCACAAGGTGATTCATGGAACCATTTTGAGCCTCAGTGTCCTTTTATATAAAAGAAGTATTATAGCTTTACCTAGTGGAGTTATTTCATGGATGTTTAAATGAAATTACACTGCGAATATTCTTGCTGTCCTGATTTTGTGATAATCAGGGTAGGCTAAACATTTGCTGTATTAGAAACCATGCATGTGTCCCCAGACCTAGTTTTTCTCCCTAGGTCTGGTTTTTAGAATGCTGGTGATAAACTAAGCCTGATTTATTATATGACCATTGTGTATGGGAAAAGACTGTAACTTTGAGTATCTTTGGTCAACCTTAGAGAGCAGGGGAAAAAAATATAGCAGGGGGACAGATGTGGCTTGGGTGGTTGAGCATCCATCTCCCATATGGAGGGACCTGGATTCGATCCCCAGGAGTCCCAGTAAAAATTTAAAAAAATATATATATATATAGAAGGCACGTGGGCCACCAGGCCCCATGTGTGGGTGCGCCACCAGGCCCCGTGAGCCATGCAGCAAGATGATGATGTAACAGCAGAATGACACAATGGAAAGCCAAGACGACTCACCGAAAAACCAGGTGGCGCAGGCAGTGGAATGCCTCTCTCCCAAATAGAAGGTTCCAAGGATCAAATCCCAGTGAAGACACGAGGAAGATAAGAAGAGAGGGCAGTAAATAAATAAATAAATAGATAGATAAATAAATAAATTCTTTTTAAAAATGTATAGGGGAGGAAGATACGGACTATAGTTGGTAGTAATACTTTGGCAATGCTCTCGTGATTTCTTAACAAGTGTTTCACAGCAATGCAGGGTGTTTGTGGGGAATGATGTGTGGGAGCGCTGTATGATGATGTTATGCATGTTTGCTTTGTAAGTTCACTATGTTTACTGAATGCTTATGGTTTATGTATGTTCATGTATGAATGATATACTTCAATAAATTTTTTTTTTTTTTAATAAATAAATGAAATTACGTAGATAGTGTCATTAGCTCAGAGTCTGCAACAGAGAAGCCATTCCATTCCTGCTTTACTACCCATGGACCTGAGGAGTCCCTACATCAAAATCCCATTTGTTGTTCATTAAAGAAGCTTTAGGGATAAGACCTGTGAAGCTACATTTTACTCAAGTTCCCCAGGTGATTCTTAACCATGCTAAATTGAGAGACCCTGAGGGAGAAGATGCAAAAGAAATAGATAAAACTTAACCTATAGGATCTGCTATTGGCTGTGTGCCCAGACTGAGTTTCTCAGAATTCTGAAGCATTGGAATTGGAAGAGTCTTTCTAGTATGAATTGAGGAAGAAAACACTTCAGGACATGGTAATAGAATAGATATAGATTCTAAATGGAGAAAAATGGAGCCAGTATTGTACCAATATTGGGGAAGAGGAGAGAGTGAAAGGTGTACATATTTAGTTTGTAAGATGTTTAATATTATGTTATAACTTTATGTTTGGAGGAAAACCCCACTGTTTTCATAAAACAAACTAAAGAAAGCAAAGCTCAACAGAATCTTCTTGAAATGTGGGACTGTGTATGATCTTCTACAACGTCAATGATTGTTAAGGCTTGTGTAGAGGGTTGAACAAGTCAGAGTTTCATACTAGTAATCCTGGGGGGATAATAAAATAATGAATGAGGATTTTGACATATGGTTCAACTGCAGAATCAAAAAGGATGTACTGTTTTTACCCATGGTGGCTCAGCTAAGGTTACACATCCCAAAGTTTAATTAGAAGTTAAGCCAGGGAAAAAGTATTGCGATAATTCAGAGGAAAAGAGCTGCTGTTAAGAAGGATCACAAGAATTTTTAAAACATTGTTTGGAAAGGCATACAGTATTAAAGAAAGAGCTTCGGTTTAAAAAACTGGGAGGTTAAGCCATAGACAGTCTTGAGCAAATCACTAGAACTTTCTTGTCCTAAGTTTCCTCAACTATGAAACAAGGACTTTAAAATAGACTCCAATGTCCTCTTCAGTTCTAACATTATTCTATGGTTCAGGGAAGTTAAAGTAGCACATAATAGGCAGAAAACAATAGGGCAGGAATTAGACCTTGCCACTTGCTCAGCAGCACAGTCCATGCTGATTATAGTCCTGAGAGGCCAACGAGTAAGTGAATCAGCTCTATGTCATCAGCATGTTCCTCAAGCATCTTTTGGAAAACAGTCATTAAAGACAGAGAAATGAGTCTGGCCAATGGATAAGCTATTTGACACTTTTGTAAAGTCGACTATCACTGGTTTGAGTCCTGATACCTCCTAAGAGAAGGGATCCAGGGAGAGATAATGCACACAGCCAGCACCTTATGATAGGGAATTTTTAGACTGAGTTTCTATTGTTTTGTTTTACAGTTTTTGGATTTTTTCCCTTTCTTTTTCCTTTATTTTATTTACTAAAACTGGATATATCACCTGTAAAGGGCAAGCTGCGGGGTGATTAATTGATGAGCACCAGCAGCCTGAGAAGTTTCCTAGGGCCCTAAGAGGGAAGACTGTTTTTCCTGGGTTGCTTCTTTGTTGCTGTTTTGGAGGAGATGCAGAATGTGGAACAACTAAGCAGGGATATCCCAAAAAATATCATGAATCAACTTAAGGAAGTGAAGGAAGAGATAAAGGATATTAGGAAGACACTGGGAGAACATACTGAAGAAATTGTAAACATACATGAAAAGATAGTGGACCTGATGGTGATGAATGCCTGGGAGAATATACTGAAGAAATTGTAAACATACATTAAAAGATAGTGGACCTGATGGTGATGAATGGCAAAAGGCAAGAAATCAAAAGTACACTGGAAGCACATGAGAGCAGATTTGAACAGGCAGAGGAAAAAAATCAGTGATGTGGAAGACAGTAGAGCTGAAATCAGATAGATAGAAGAACAGATAGATAAAAAGATAGAAAAAATCCAGCAGGGACTTAGCGATTTAAATGACAACACAAAACACATAAACACAGGCATCATAGGCATCCCAGAGGGAGAAGAGAAGGGAAAGGGGGCAGAATTCACTATTGCCAAAAGTAAATCAAACCAAATATCCATCAACAGATGAATGGATAAACAAAATGTGGTACATACATACAATGGAATATTAGTTCAGCTGTAAGAAGGAATAGAGTACTAACACATGGGATAACATGGATGAATCTTGAGGGTCTTATGTTGAGTGAAGCAAGCCAGGCATCAAAGGACAAATATTACATGACCTCACTGATATGAATTAAACAAATTGAGCAGACTCAGAGAGCTATTGTCTGGAAGACAGGTTTACAGGAAATAGAAAGGGAGAAGAAAGTTGTGAGCCAATGCCCAGAGAGGCATAATCTATGATAAGATGGAAGTGTGTAGTTGGGCATTGAAGGGATATGACAGAAGTATAGTGATACTATTGGGTTGGGCAGCGCAGGTTTGACAGGTGGGTAGAGTGGGGAGGGTGGGTTTGATGGTCCATGGGACTGGGGGGAGGATTGGGGGAGGGACCACATGAACACTGGAGATTGGCAGGTATGTGGTTGAAAGTACAAAGTTTGGAACACTCTTATGGCAATATGACAAGGAAGGGTTACTAGTTTAGGGTGTTGGATGGGGGCGGGGCATTTGGGACAGGGCACACCTGGGGTGTGCTTCTAGGGAGTATGCAAGTGATCATTTTGTCATAATGTGTTGTATCAGTGGGTGAAGACAAGCATAATGAGTGGGAAGGAGTTGGACTCCCATCCTGAGGAGGACCGATAATTTCTCAAATAGAGGGGCAGGAGTTTCTTGAGCGCATGGGCGGTTCCTAATAGGGGAGGACAAACCAGTGTGTCAAGACCTCAGTGTTGTTGCTAGTAACTATGAATGTTGTCATACAAGGAGTGAAGCCGGGTGGTCACCGTGGGCCCCGATGATTGGGGGAGGTAGGAATAGAACAGAGGAAACAAGGAGTATTTAGTGGGTAAAGCAAGTGTTCTACATGATCTTGCAATGACGGACACAGGCCATGTTAAATATCATAAAAATTTATAAAAATATATGGTCTAAAATGTAAACCATAATGTAAACCATTGACCGTGGTTAGTAGCTAAGTTTCACTATTTGTATATCAGTTGTAACAAATGTACCATCCACATATCAAAAGGTATTAATATGGGAAGGAGGAAAAAGGGGAGGATGTTGGGTATATGGGAGTCCCCTGCATTCTGTATGTGACTTTACTGTGACCTAAAATTTCTTTGAAAACAAAATGAAAAAAAGTAAGACACTGGGGAATAAATGGAAGAAAATGTCACTGCACATACAGGATAATAGATATTACAGTGATGAAAGGTAAAATGTCAAAAAAATTAACATTTTTCATTATTTTTTAATAACCCAATTTTTAAATTTTATTTTATTTTTAGTTTTAAAAAAAATTATGTATTTTATTTCTTATATTAAAACATATGATTATTTCATTTTCTTATTAATTGTATTTGGCTATGTTATTGGTTCCATTTTTGAAGAAGCTTTAGACCACAGAAGGGTTACAACTGGGGCAGAGGAGGATCATTGGTGTGGGGTGTCAGTGATGGGGGATACATGGGAGGAAGTTCACCTGGACATACATATAAGGTATATAAAGGTGTTCAAATGTTCATGGGGCATTGTCACAGTGGGTGGAAATTCACAAAATAACTGAGAGAATATTGGATTCTCATCCTGGAGAGCTCTGGCACATTTTCTAATGGAGCAGTAATAGTCCCCCAAGGGCAGGGGCAATGACAGGTAAAGGAGGATGGTCCAGTGATGGACCCTTGATATTGAAGACTATACTTGTGAGCCTTTGCTCTTGAAATTGCAACCTAGTCTAGTGTTGTGGGGTGCCTAAGAGTTGCTTCCTGAGAGCCTCCTTGTTGCTCAAATGCGGCCTCTCTCTAAGCCAAACTCAGCACATAAATACACTACCTTACCCCCAGCATGGGACATGACTCCCGGGGATGAGCCTCCCTGGCAATAAGGGATTACTACCAAGCACCAACTAGCAAAGCAACTGGAAAAAGACCTCAAATAAAATGGAGAAAAGGTAAAGACAAATGAGTTTTTAATGGCAAAGAGACTTCAGAGCTGGGCAGTCATCTCAGAGGTAATGCTTATGCACATCTCAGTAGGATCTCATAGACTGCCAAAGTGGATACTACCTTAAACAGTGGGGCTCCTGAGGGCTCTGGAGACACCGAAGTCCTATGGTCAGGGCAGAAAGGTCCAGAGTTTGGTGCCTTGAGGAGCCCAACTTTGGAGGTTGTGCTACTGAGAGTGACAGGGTTAGACTCGGTTATGGCTTCCCTACACTTGGCTCATCTGTCCCTTCTATTTGAACCTATACTTGGTGCTGGAGTTGGCAGGTGTACGTCCAAGAGACTTGGATCTTTGGACTGTCCATGTGCCAGCTGGGCCCTTAGCCTCAATGGAGTTGCAACACCTACTTTCCAGTTCATTGGACTCACCCAGGAGAGCTAACAAGGAGGTGAGGATTGACAACCACCATACCAAGAAAATGAGAGAGCCTACAACTGCAAGCAAGACAGTTCCATCCATCAGCTGTATGGGATCTCAATTAGAGGTGGAGTGGACATCACCATCCCAGAACTCTCAGGGTTGGAGAATGAACTATGGACTAGAGTGGGCTTACTGGTATTCTACTATAAACTTATTGTGATTCTATCAATGGAAGAAATTACAACACTGATGTGGAGGCAGTGGCCTCTGGAGGCTTGGGGACAGGGGGAGGGAAAAACAGGGGCAATATGAGGGCTTTTTTGGGACTTGGGAATTGTCCTGAATGACATTGCAATGAGAGATATAGGTCATTATATATCTTCCCATAACCTGGAGAATTGTGTGGGAGAGAGTGTAAACAACAATGTGAACCATGGTCCATGCTCAGTGGCAATGCTCCAGGCTGCATTTATCAATTGCAATGAATGTGCCACACTAATGAAGGATGTTGTTTATGTGGGAGGGTGTGTGAGGTGTGGGGAGTGGGGCATATGAGAATCCCTATATTTTTTGCATAACATTTATGTAATCTAAGTATGATTTAAAAAATAAAAATATACTTTAAAATATAAATAATTAATTAATTAAAAAACTAGGCAGCCTTAAGAGACTTAAGTGAAAAAATGGGATGATAGTTAGAGAAATTAAATATCTCTGCAAGGTAAGGAAAAAGGAATGGAAAGCACTGAACTATTGCTCTTGAACTGCTGAAGCATTGTATATAATAGAAATAAAACAACATTTTCAACTTAAAAAAAGAGAATTTCCATTAAAAATAAATTTTAAAAAATAATTTTAAAAAAGAAAGCAGTGGTATGACATACTTAAGGTGCTAAAAGAAAAACTTCCAGCCAAGAATTCTCTATCCAGCAAAGATGGCATTCAAAAATGAGGGAAGAGTTCAAATATTGACCGTTAAACAGAAATTAAAAGAGTATGTCAATAAGAAACCTGCTCTTCAAGAAATTCTAAAGGGAATTCTGCAGGTGTAAAAGAAAAAACAAAGAGAGAGAGAGAGAGAGAGAGAGAGAGAGAGAGAGAGAGAGAGAGAGTTGGAGGATATTGTAAAAATAACTAAAAAGATAAAAAGAGAAATAAAAACAACATATAAATCAGCACACACCACTCAGAACTGAGTGGGAGAGAGTGTGGTCTACAGTGTGAACTGTGGTCTATGGTTGGTGGCAAGGCTCCAGGATGTGTAAGTTCATTGAGGGTGGTGGGCCACACTGTGGGAGATGTTTGTGTGGGATGTGGTGGGAGGTGTGGGAGGTGGGCAACATGGGAATCCCAGTGGGTTCCGTGTAATATTTTGGGTAATCTAAGCACCTCTTAAAATATATGTATATATATATAAA
>JAKSZT010017795.1:0-11649 GCA_026826555.1 Tolypeutes matacus | reverse complement strand
TTGTGTTTTGTGTTGTCATTCAACTCTCTGAGCCCCTGCTCAATGTTTTCCATTCTTTTCTCTCTCCAATTTTAGCTGCTTTGTCTTCGGTATCACTTATTCTTTCTTCTATCATTTCGAGTCTGCTGTTGTATGCCTCAAATGTGTTTTTGACTTCACCTATTGTGTCTTTCATTCCCATGAACTCCATTACTTTTCTGTTCAGGCTTTCGAATTCTTCTTTGCGTTCGCTCAATGACTTCTTGATATCATTGATTTCTTTAACTATATTGTCTTTCGTCTCATTAATTTGATTTTGGAAATTTGTGCTCATCTCACTGATTAGTTCTCTCAAATTCTGCATCTCTTCTGGGACTTTGCTGTATTCCTTTTCTTGGGCCATGTCTTCTATTTTCTTAGTATGGCTCGTAATTTTTTGCTGGTGCTTAGGCATCTGGTTAGTTTGTATTTTACTTAGATGCTCTATATCTTTCTCTTTTATGGGGTTTTAGTGGCAGGAGGCTGTGAGTTACCACAGCTCTTTGATTTTTGGCTCAACCTTGATTGTTAGGATTGTTCTGCTGGTTGCTTAAAACTGGGCACTGGACCCAGTAATTGGTTGTAGAGTCGTTTCCTAGGGCCTTGGGCTGGGAGGCTATAGAGGCCAGGAAAAGCCTCTTTCACTTATTAATTTTCTTATGTGCACCTCCTTGGTCTGCCAGGAGATGGCGCTTGTTGGCAGTTCTCAATTCAATGCCTGGTCGGAGCGTATTTGTTGTGACACAGACCTGATCAATGTACTAGAGCTTCCTGTCTGGGGGCTAAGAGCCCTGTGATTCAAACTTTCTGAGATAGTTCTCCAGACTTCCCTCATAGCGCCCCCCTTTTCACAGCTAGGAAATATTTCCACTCCCTTCTGAATACTCAACAATCTGTCCCTGTTAGTAGAGGATGAGATTGGGAGGTTTGTATATCTTTAGCCCCTTGCAGGCTCCAAGGCAAACAATGATGCAGCCCCACCCGGCCTGGAAGGGCTCTCGGGACAGGGCAGACCAAACCTGGGAGTCAAAAGCAGGGTCAGCCCCAGGTTCTCTCTCCCCTCTCCTGTGGAGTCCTCAACAATTAGTCCAGGCTAGAAGAGAGGGAGGTTGCGAGGATCGGATTTCTCCTGTCCTTCCTAGGCTCCCAGGGCAAACCACCGTATGGAAGCGTCCATGGGGCTCTGCAGCCCAAATTTGTGGGTCAGAACCTGAGTCAGCCTTAGGCTGTGTCCCTCTCTCTCCCCTTTCTGGGAGTGGTAGATCCCTGGAGCCCCCTTTGTCTGTGGTCGCAGGCCCAGAGGCCCAAGAATTCTGAAGAGTGTGGGGGAGGGTGCCGGCAGCAGCAGAAGCTGCTACTTCTAACTCACGGTTCCGTTGTCGCAATTTCCCTCTTCTGTCCCTCTCTCCTCTGGGTGATGTGCAGCCTTCACCTGCTGTCCTAAACCCTAGAAGATATATTTTGGGGCTGTTTCAGCTTGTCCTCTAGCTATTTTTCTGGAGAAGAGATTCCCGTGTCTTACTAGTCCACCATCTTCCCGGGAGTCCCTCCAGTGGTCTTAATTTCATTCACAATATTGTGCTACTATCACCACCATCCATTACCAAAACTTTTTCATCATCCCAAATAGAAACTCTGTATCCATTAAGCACTATCTTCGTATCCTCCCTCACCTCAGCCCCTAGTAACCTCGAATCTTTCTGTCTCTTTGAATTTGCTTATTTGAGGCATTTCATATAGGTAGAATTATGCAATATTTTTCTTTTGTACCTGGCTTATTTCACTCAGCATAATGTTCTCAAGGTTCATGTGTGTTGTAGCATGTATCAGAACTTCACTCCTTTTTATGGCTGAATAGTATTCCATTGTATGTGTACACCGCATTTTGTTTACCCATTCACCTGTTGATGGACACTCGAGTTGTGTCCACCTTTTGGCTATTGTGAAGAATGCTGCTGTGAACATCAGTGTGAAGGTATCTGTTGAGTCTCTGTTTCAATACTTTTATGTATATACCCAGTGGAATTTGCAGTCATATGGTAACTCTATGTTTAACTTTCTGAGGAACTGCCAAACTGTTTTCCAGAGCAGCTGCACCATTTTACATTCCCACCATAAAGTACAAGCATTCCAGTTTCTACACATCATCTTCAAAACTTGTTATTTTTTGTTTTTGTTTAATAATAGCCGTACTGGTGGGTGTGCCACTTCTTCTTAATGTAAGCTATTTCTGTATTTAAATGAAAGTGGGTTTTCAAAGATACAAGAAACTCATTTTTGAGACTAATTTCAGGATTTCTTGACACTCTTTGGGTTAATTGAAGACTCTAGGAGAGAAATAAGACAAAAAATCAGGATTGGGAAAAGTGCACTAGACCAGCTGGGAGCTATCTTTCCCACTGTTCAGAAATGATCAGTGGGTGTTGCAAGTAATAAAGATCAATTATCCCCAGCTCGCTAACGTTCTAGTGACTTAGATTGAAAGAGGCAGTTATTCAGGAGAGCAAGTTTCTTCAGGTTTAACAAGTATTGGTTAGAACCCCTAATGACCTTCTCCTTGCTTATCTGTGTTTCTGCTTCATTGGAATGATTTGATTTGAAAGCATTTGACTCACATTTTAGTCATCTTTGGTTGTTCCACCATCTGAACCATTAGTTAGTCTGAAAAAAAAATCAGTGCAGCTCCAAGTGACAGCATTTATTTTATATTCATAGACTTTTCCCAGCTCTCCCTTGTAGGCTGGCTGCTGGAGAAATCACTCCCACACAGCTACCTCTCTTTTTTCAGTAACTATGGATCTGTCCACCTGCACACACTTCTCTCAACAATTGGGGTGAAGTTCTGTGATATTAGCTGTGGAATAATCCTGTCTACATATCACCAATATATTTGTCCCTGTTGCTTCCTCTGTAATCTATGTGGATTTATGAAACTATCTTTTCTATTTGAACTATGATAAAGACAATAAATAAAAGCTTTGCTATTTGGTAAGTGATGGAAAATAGAGGTGCCTTCATGTAATCATTTTTTAAAAAATAAAAAATCTAAGTAAACTAAGAAATAATTCATGTTATTTCTTTCTCTTATTTTTTCTTCCTAAATTTATGTAAGTGAATCATAGAGTGATGACTTTTCAAAATCCCTGTTTACAAAAGTCATGTGAGGGGAAGACCTACTTTAACAAAAACTCTGGCATGTCCAATTGTTCTTTCTGTTTCTCTTCTTCATCAGAGCTTATTATGAGATTGAAGATCTGAATTGGTAGCATACTGGTTTCTGGAACTTCATCATTATTGAGGAGTCACAAACAAAGTAATTGTTTTTTTCTTTTTTACTGTGATTAGAAGTGGTCAGTTTCTGAAAATTTAGTTAACTGCCTCATTATTTAAAAATTGTACTGTTAAAATAATAACAATATTATATGATCATTGAAAAAAAGTCAAATTATGCAGAGGTTTATAAGTAGAAATTGTTATCCTACCATTTCTGTCTCATTCCCATTCCCTAGAGAAAACACTGTTGGTGGTATGGTTAATAGCCTTGCAGTTCTTTTTAAACACAAACACATACATGCACACACATACAAATGTTTTGCTTTTTTAAAAAAATAAGAACTAATATATGAGTTTTAAAAATAACTGATCGTAGTGTGTGTACTGGTCTTTTATGTACCATTTTTAATCAATAATGTATCATGGGCACCATTCCATATTATTAAATGTAGAGGCATCTCAGTCTTTTTATCAGTTGCATAGTATTTCATAGTGGAGATGTATATCATATCTAACCATTTCCTTATTAGTGGACTTATTCATTTATTTAACAAATATTTATTGATGTGCCTTTATGTGCCAAGCTTGGCACTTGGGATATGCTGGTAAAAAGTAAGCATGTTTGTTGACATTTTGGAGCTTACAAATCTAGTGAAGTAGACAGATATTGATCAAAACATACAACCACACCAAACCAGCACCCTATAAAGTATAATGGGAGAGTATGACTCCAGAAGATCAGGAAAAATCCTTGATCTGGGGAAAGATCCTTGAACTTCTATCTGAATAGGGCTAAGAATTGAAATAAGTAGAGAAGGAAGGGAAGAATGTTCTAAGGTCTTGTGGCTATTGAAAGGATGGTGAGTAAAATGGCCTGAAAGAAGGAGCTCCAGAAATGAATGTGAATATTGCAAATGAGGATGGAGGTAGGAACCAGATTAGGCAGGGACTTGGAGATCAGTTATGGAGTTTTATCTTTATCCTAAAAGCAATAGGATGCTAATAAGTATTCTAAATAGGGTTAAGGAAGGGACTTCACAATTAGAATAGCATTTTGGAAGAATCACTCCAGTTGTAGTGGGAGAAGAGTTTGGAGAGGAGTCTGATTAGTTGTAGGTGGACCAGTTAAGGGATGATGCAAATGAGAGATAGTGGCAACTTAAGCTGTGGTGGTGAGGATGGGGGAAGGAGAGAAATGGACAGAATGGAGAGCTATGTAGAAACTCTTCAAAAAGTGAAACGACTTGGTGTGAGATTGGATATGGGGGTCAGGGAAGGGAGAGGGAAATGTCAAGATGACTCCTAAGTTTTGGGGTAGATGGTTGAGAAGAGGGATATCAGAAGAAAATTGGGTTTTGGCAGTGGAACAGAGGGCTGAAGGGAGGTAAAAGGTAAGTTTTTTTTTCTTTTTTTTTCTTTTTTCTTATTTAAAAAAAAAAAAAAAAAGAGGGCTGACTTTCAATAGATCGCAGCGAGGGAGCTTCTCTGCTACGTATGAAACCCCGAAAAGATTAAGTTTTGTACATGCTGAGACATCCAAGAGATATCAAGTATGCAGTTTTATTACCTGTCTGGTGCTCAAAAGAGAGGTGTGGGCTAGAGATACAAATCTGAGAGATGATATTGATGCATGTGGTATAGCTGAGATTACCCAGGGGAAAGATGTAGAATGAGAAGAGAAGAGCATCTAGACAAGCCTTGAATGTCTTTTCTTTCAATAGAACTATTGGGTATTTTGGACGGTGCTGTGGGCTACTGAAAGAGACTTACAGAGGGGTATTTTGGTGATTTAAAATAAGTGATATTTTCTGCCTTGCATATTTCACGTGAGGGTCAAATGAGATAATGTATATGAGGTGCTTTGCTAGTTGTCATTTTCATAATAGATTACAAGGTTGCGTAGTACCACTGTTTTCATATTCATTTCAGAGTGGAAGCAAAAATGTATATATTTTTGGCATATGTTGGGTTGACATGGAGCAGAAGAATGGTTGGATAGGGGGTCGGATGTGGCTCAACTGGTTGGGCGTCCGTCTCCCATATGGAGGGACCCGGGTTCGATCCCCGGGAGCTCCCGGTAAAAAAAAAAAAAGAATGGTTGGATTTTTAAAAATGTCTCTAAATATTTTTATATTTGATTTTAGCTGAAATCATTGTGCTCTCTTATACAGAATAATAGACAAAGTGATAGGGTCCCCATGATCTGGTATACCTCAAAGATATAACAGAGCTGATGAGGTCAGATGAGAAAAACCATGGGGACTATTTCTTGGGATTTCTCATAGGTTTAGGCTTTAAGGGAGAGAGAAAAATTGGACCATGAAATTTCCTTTCAAGATGGCCATTGTAGTTTACTATGGCAGGAAAGCCAATGGAGACCTAGGGGAAGAGGGAGCATGTCTTGCCTGGAGGGTCCCCTGAATTCCATGTTGTATGTCTTGTCAGAGGGGATACAGCAACAGCGGAAAGAACTGATAACAAATAACCTACTATTTCCTCCATAGCAGATTTATCTGCTTTGCCTGGATTTCAAGCTGTCTGCCATTCAATCTCATTTGACCTTATTTCTTGTGTGATATAGTGGAAAGAGAATGACTCGTGGGCTGGGCAGCCCTGGATTTGAATCTCGGTTCATATCCAATGTGGGTTCAGTTTCCAATCCATAAAACGGTGATAATAGTAACCACCTTACCAGGGAGTTGCAGTGGAGATGAAATGAGCTGTATCTGTGAAGCAGTTAGCATAGTGCCTGGCACCTCATAGGCCCTAAATGATGACGGCACTGGCCATGACCTGCTCTAACGAGATTGGTTGCTAGACAGTAAGTGCTGCGAGAGCAGGGACCAGTGTGTGCTTTGCTTGTGTTTGCAGTGCATGCCCAGCACCCGAAGGAACGCATTTCTGTGGCCTGAACATGTCATTCTCTTTCTGGGCAAGTTGTAGCCCTTTCAAGGCCCGGCGGAAGGCTCATTTCCTCAGTAAAGCCAGCTCCTCTTGATCTTGCTGTACTCAGAACTCCCACAGTACACAATTCAGCCCTCAGATAGCCATGGCTTTGTGCAGTTGTCCCGTTGCATCCTATCGGTTAGTCTTATCCTTCCACGATGTTCAACAAATGTTTAGTGAGTACTTGCTATGACCCAAGTAGTGAATTCCTTAGACATTGGACCCATCTCTGAACTTGTCCTCCTGCATTGGACCCAGTGCAGGACAGGGCCCGTTTTGCCTCAGAATTGAGGGAAAGCTTCTGTTCCTACATGCTGCTTTTGACACATGACCCGGCGTGGTGCTTCACAGGACCCTCTCACTTTGAAGTCCTGGGAGACGTATTTTCTGGCTCTTACAGCTTCCTCATTCCTGGTATCTTTGAGTTGATGGGAATATTGTGCAGAGGGTTTGTTTTATTGCTTATTTGTCTCAAAAAACAGAGAGCAGCGCTCAGAATATCTTTCTTTCTCATAAGAACAGCATTCACATGTCAGTTGGTGCCACTTTCATGTAACATTGGGTGAGTGCTTAAAAGATTCTCCTTCTTTTTCTTTTTTGTGCTAAAAATTGCAAAAGCCAGTGGTAAAAGCTGGAGCAGGTCCACTGAATTTCTTCCCCCCTTTCTTCTCTGAAGAAAGGATCAAGGGCACTGTCTTTCTGAAGGCAGGTACAGAGAAGTGGCACTGGTGTCTCCTGCCTTATGCCTCTGCTTCTCTCTCAGGTCCACTCTCTGATGTCCAATTCCATTCAGTTCTGATGGATCCAGGAACCACTGTGACCCACCAGGGACCCTTCCTGCAGCTTCCAAGGTAGGGTCAATTACTCCTACTAAACAGTTCCCTTTTGACTTTGGCTTATAAAATGTCTGATTTATTTTTACATTTGTATCCTCTCCTTTGCTTTAAAAGATTTTTTTTAAGTTAAAAATAACCACAAGGAGACCTTGTGATCTTCTTCTTACTGACCCAGATATTTTAAGAGCTGGAGGATTGACAGAAGCTTCTCATCTGGGGATGCAGGCCGGCTCTCAGGAGCCAATTAGCTAAATGTAATAATAAAATACTAATCCTATTTCCCACACATGAAGTGCTCTCCTTGTTTTTCCTCACCTATCCAAACCCTCTTTATCCTTCAGTGCATTGTAGATAAAGCCATGGGCTTGGGGAAAAAAGATTTGGGCTCAAATCCTGACTTGGAACTTATAAGCTATCTGACCTTGGTCAAGTTGCTTCCTGTCTGTGAACCTTGGTTTCTTCATCTGTAAACTAGGGATGCCAGTAATCTCACAGAGTGAGGGTTGAGGGTTAAAGCACAGCTCAGGGCCTGGAATACACAGGATAGACCCCCCAGAAATACTTATTGTTTTAGTTTGTTAAGGTTGATGATGCAAAGTACCAGAAATGGGTTGGCTTTTATAAAGGGCAATTATTTGGGGTAAAATCTTATAGTTCCAAGGTTGTGAAAATGTCTAAATCAAGGCATCATCAGAGATGCTGTCTCATGGATTCCTTCCATGTGGTCAGGCAAAATGGCAGCAGGTATCCGCCGAGGTCCCTGCCTTCCTCTCTAGGCTCACCTTCTCCTTGAGCCCAGCTGTGGGCAATCAGGCATATGGCTTGCCTCTTTCTAGGGCCTCCTGTCTTCAGCTTCGGCTGTTCCACTTTCTCAATGTACTAGGGTCTGATGGTGGATAGGTGTCCTCTTTGCTCCTTTGCCACTCTTGGACCATTGTTCCTCTCTACTCCCCACCCCACATCGACTTTGAAGCACAGGCCATCGGAGTATCTATCCACAAACCTCCCACTGCTGCTCCATACAACGTTCACCCACAAACCTGCACTCACTCTTCCTCATTCAGTGAGGATTTGACCCCCTGCTGCCTCACTTTTGCTCTTCATCACTTGGAGAATGTAAAAATATTTGAGGTGGGACAAAAAGAAGCATGTTCTTAAACTGAATCCATTCTTGTGGGTGTGGACCTTTGTAAATAGGACCTTTTGATGAGGTGACTTCAGGTAAGGTGTGGCCCAGAACGGATCTTAATCCTATTACTGAAGGCTTTATAGGGAAGGTCACAGAGAAAAAAAGCCAGATGAAGCAGCCAGAAGCTGAAAATCAATGGAACCCAGTAGAGAAAATGTGTGACAGAAAAGCCAAGGACCAAGGATCACTGGTAGCCTGCCCCAGAATGCCACAGTCTTGTGGGAGAAAGCATTGCCTTTATGAAGCCTTGACTTTGGACTTCTCCTAGTCTAAAAACCATAAGCCAAAAATTCCTGTTGTTTAAGCCAACCCATTGCATGGTATTTGCTTGAGCAGCCAGGAAACTAAAACAACCACTATTCCCATCTTTCACTCTTAGTGATTGCACAGTCCACTTAGATCAGTTGGTCCCAGTCCTCGCTGCATTTACAGATTATATGGAAAGCTTTTAAGAAGCCCAGGCATTGCCCCTACCCCCATTACTCTACACCCACCCCAAACGTTTGAGCCAGAATCTTTTGAGAACCACATAGGCATAGGTGATTCAAGTAGCATTCTGACGTCTCAGATCCTAACCTCTTTACTTCCAGTTATCTTTTCTCCCACCTCAGGAACGCATTCTCACAGTCACACTCTGGTGTTTGTCATAACCAGCACTTGTGCCACCTCAAATATTTTGATTTCCAGTATCTCACTCTGACCATCACCTCCTAACTTCCAGCTCACTCCCTCTAGAATCCCAACTCCAACCATTCTTTGGCCTCACCAGTCCACCAATCCATCACCACTATACCATTTTCACTGTCCATCATGAGCCTCAGGCTTTACCTTCCACCTTATCCACCCTAGAGTCCATGGTCCATGCTCAACTCCCTTGTTGCTTTTTCCCTCCATTGCCTTCATCTGGAAAATCCCTGGACCTACTAAACTCTACCTACCTACCCACATCTGCATCTAAGCACCAACTCTCAGAATGTATCTGGAGAAAAGTACACAGCTGGCTTACTGGTCTTACTTTTATGATCACAGAACTCAAGTGGATTCTCAGTGCTGCCTCATTTTCTAGTTAATTCACATTCCCATCATCTGAGAGGCTATTTTACAACTTCACTCTCCAAACATCCAAATCTCCTTTGAATATCTCTGGCTTTCTCATCTCTCCACTCCAGCCTTGTTTCTGCCTCAAGACATTTGTGCTTCTGGTTTACTCTACCTAGCATACTTTCCCCAAATGTCTGTATTTGGAAGCATATCAGTCATTGCATTTTCTACTTTTAATTCAATTGTTTAGTTATGTTCAAACAAGACTAGTAACATCCTCAATTTATCTGAGATACCTGAGCCAAAGAAAACACGGGCTTATGAATATGTGCTTGTTTGCACATTTTCTAAATGTGTATCTTTTTAAGTAAGGGAAATGCATGGAAAAAAAACTGCTATCTTATCTTAGAATTGGGGTCACATGTTCCATGTAAATTAACCACAAGTACTGTCAATAATAGCTTGAACAGTAGACGTGTTCTTAGAACATGGATAATATTCACAGATAACAAACCTCATCTTTTAAAATATTCCTATCTCTTTTATCATTAACTTTTTTTCTCCCTCCTTGAATTTAATTTGAATTCATTTCCCTCTCCTGACCTCTCATAGCACTTATTGCTGACATTACACATTTGGCATTTAATTACATTCTGCTATTTATGGCTGTCTATATATATCCTTCATTTCATCTAGCTGAGTGATTATCAACAAGAACAGATTCTGCCAAACTTGGTTTATCATAACTAAAGAAGTCATTCATTATCATCTTCCTGCTTTGTATACAACAATGACCTTCTAAGATTAATGCAAAGAATAGTCAAATTTGGCTGTATTTGCCATCTTGTCTTATGATTAGTTTGCTCCATTATGTATATATATCACATTTTATTTGCCCGTTCATTGGTCGATGAACACTTGGGGTATATCCATCTATTGGCAATTGTGAATAATGTCACTATGAGCATTTGTGTGCAAATATCTATTTGAGTCCTGGTTTCAGTTCTTTTGGATGTATACCTAGTGGGATTGCCAGGTCATATGGTACTTCCATGCTTAACTTTCTGAGGAACTGCCAAACTGTCTTTCTCAGCAGCTGCACCATTTTTTAAAAAAAAGATTTTATTTATTTATTTATTTACTTATCCCCCCTTGCTGCTTGTGCTCGCTGTGTCCATTTGCTGTGCATTTTTCTGTGTCTGCTTGTCTCCCTTTGTTGGGTCATCCTGCTGCATCAGCTCACCACGCCACGCGGGCTGGCTTGCCTTCACCAGGAGGCCCCGGGAATCGAACCCAGGGCCTCCCATATGGTAAACGGGAGCCCTATCGATTGAGCCACATCCGCTTCCCACCATTTTTTTTTAACTTTATTTTGTACATTTAATGATTGAAAATATAAACAATTAAAAACTAAAAAGTAAACACAGATGAATAAATATATACATTTCTCAATTAAATGTAATGGTTACATATAAATTTTTTTTTGAATCAAACAATATGTTACACAATATATTTGGTTCATAGTAACACATTCATACAGTATTTGTCCTTTTGTGTCTGGCTTGCTTCACTCAACATAATGTCCTCCAGGTTCATCCATGTTACCATATGCTTTATGACTTCATTTCTTCTTACAGCTGCATAATATTCCATCGTGTGAATAGACCACAGTTTGTTTATCCATTCATCTGTTGATGGACACCTGGATTGTTTCCAACTTGTGGCAATGGTGAATAGTGTTGCTATGAACATTGGTGTGCAGATGTCTGTTCATGTCACTGCTCTCAGTTCTTCTGGGTATATACCCAGTAGTGGTATTGCAGGGTCACGCAGCAAGTCTATATTCAACTTCTTTAGGAAGTGCCAAACAGTCCTCCATAGTGGCTGTACCATTCTGCATTCCCACCAACAGTGAAGAAGTGTTCCTATCTCTCCACATCCTCTCCAACACTTGTAGTTCTCTGTCTTTTTAGTAGTGGCCATTCTGATAGGTGTGAAATGATATCTCATTGTAGTTTTGATTTGCATTTCCCTAATCATGAGTGATATTGAGCATTTCTTCATGTGTTTTTTTGCCATTTGTATTTCTTCTTTGGAGAAATGTCTGTTTAAGTCTTTGGCCCATTTTTTAATTGGGTCGTTTGTCTTTTTATTGTTGAGTTGTAACATCTCTTTATATATCCTGGATATTAAACCCTTATCAGATATGTGATTTCCAAATATTTTTTCCCATTGAGTTGGCTGCCTTTTCACCCTTCTGACAAAGTCCTGTGAAGTGCAAAAGTGTTTAATTTTGAGGAGGTCCCATTTATCTATTTTTTCTTTTGTTGCACGTGCTTTGGGTGT
>JAKSZT010017782.1:0-18966 GCA_026826555.1 Tolypeutes matacus | reverse complement strand
CTAATGCTGCTTCAGTTCGGCTTATCTGCTCCCCAAAGCTATGGGGCGGTGCAGGCAGCCAGATCGATGTCTAAAAATATAAAATACCCTTCCCTGTCTTCCAACCGAACCCTCCCTTCTTTGGGAAGTGTCCCTTCCTCCTGGCTCCACAGCGGCCCGGGTCTTATCCCTGGGTGGCTAGGGAAATCAGCTGCGTTCCCCGACCAAAATCCCCCCTCCGGTTCACCAGGTGCTGACTAGCTCGTTTGCTCTGTTCACACAAGGTCCAAGGGGCGCCAGGCAGCCAGATCCCCAGAAAATAAAACTTTTTCGCCCCGCCCGCGGCTCCAAATGGCCGTTTTATTTTTTTTTTTCGGTAACCGCGGGGCTCAGCCGCCTGTGCCAACCTCCACCGGCAGCCTCAAAACTCACGAATCTCCACCGTTCGGTTCACGCCGCCGTTCCGCGCAGATAGATGTCCCAAGCCTCTCACTCCACGCGTGCACAGCACAGACCCCCGGGCAGGACCCCGTCCCCAATCCGCCTTGCTCTGGGAGCTTGCAGTGTGTGTCCTCCTTACGCCAACGCCATCTTGCCCTCTCTCAATCCTGTTTCTCAAAAGTTTTTAATTTTGAGGAGACCCCATTTATCTATTTTTTCTTTCAATGCTCATGCTTTGGGTGTGAAGTTCATGAAACCATTTCCTATTACAGGGTCCTGTAGATGTATCCCTACATTATTTTCCAGTCTTTATGGTCTTGGCTTTTATATTTAGATCTTTGATCCACCTTGAGTTGATTTTTGTATAAGGTGTGAGATGGTGTTCATCTCTCATTCTTTTGGATATGGATATCCACTTCTCCAAGTACCATTTGTTGAAGAGACCATTCTTTCCCAGTTGAGTGGGCTTGGTGGCCTTGTTGAATATCAGATGACTGTATATGCAAGGATCTATATCAGCACTCTCAGTTCAGTTCCATTGGTCAGTATTTCATCTTTGTGCCAATACCATGCAGTTTTGAACACTGTAGTTTTGTAGAATGTTTTAAAGTCAGGTAGTGTGATTCCTCCAATTTCATTTTTCTTTTTCAATATGCCTTTGGCTATTCGAGGCCTCTTGCCCTTCCAAATAAATTTCATAGTTAGTTTTTCCAATTCAGTAAAAAATGCTGTGTTGATTTTTATTGGGATTGCATTAAATCTGTAGATTAGTTTGGGTAGGATAGACATGTTAATGATGTGTAGTCTTCCTATCCATGAAGAGAGGATATTCTTCCATTTATTTAAGTTTTCTTTGATTTCCTTTAAAAGTGTTGTGTAGTTTTCTGCATATAAGTCATTTATATCTTTAGTTAAATTTATTCCTAGGTATTTGATTCTTTTAGTTACTATTGTAAATGATATTTTTTCCTTGATTTCCTCCTGAGATTTGTTTATTATTGGTCTACAGAATTGCTACTGATTTTTGCAAATTAATCTTATAACTGCAACTTTATTGAACTCATTTATAAGTTTTGGAAGCTTTATTGTAGATTTCTCAGGGCTTTCTATACATAGGATCATGTCATCTGCAAATAGTGAAATTTTTACTTCTTCCTTTCCTATTTGGATGCCTTTTATATCTTTTTCTTGCCTCAGTGCTCAAGCAAGTATGTCTAAGTCAATGCTAAATAGGAGTGGTGATAGTGGGCATCCTTGTCTTGTCCCCGATCTTAGAGCAAAAGCTTTTAGGATTTCACCATTGAAGATGATGTTAGCTTTGGGTTTTTCATATATACCCTTTATCATGTTCAGAAAGTTTCCATCTATTCCTATATTTTGCAGTGTTTTTATCAGAAAAGGGTGCTGTATTTTGTCTAATGCTTTTTCTGCATCTATAGACTGATCATGTGATTTTTTTCTTTTGATCTGTTTATATGGTGTATTACATTGATTGATTTTCTTATGTTGAACCATCCTTGCATACCCGGCATGAAACCCACTTGGTCATGGTGATAATTAATTTGATGTGTTGTTGAATACAATTAGCAAGTATTTTGTTGTGGATTTTAGCATCTAGGTTCATTAGAGAGATTGGTCTGTAATTTTCCTTTCTTGTGGTATCTTTGTTTGGCTTTGGTATTAGGGTAATGTTGGCATCATAGAATGAGTTAGGCAATGTTCCCTCTACTTCTATTTTTTGGAAGAGTTTAAGCAGGATTGGTGTTAGTTCTTTCCAGAATGTTTGGTAGAATTCACCTGTGGAGCCATCTGGTCCTGTTCTCTTCTTAGTTGGGAGGTTTTTGATGACTGATTCTATCACTTTACTTGTGATTGGTCTGTTGAGTTCATCAAATTCTTCTTTTGTCAATGTGCTTGTGAGTTTCAAGGAATTTTTTCATTTCCTCTAAACTATCCTCCTGTTGGCATATACTTTTTCAAAGTATACTCTTATGATACTCTTTATTTCTGTGGGGTCAGTGGTGATATCCCTTTCCTCATTTCTTATTTTGTATATTTGCATCTTCTCTCTTTTTTTCTTTGTTAGTCTAGCTAAGGGTTTGTCAATTTTATTGATCTTCTTGAAGAACCAGCTTTTGGTTTTGTTTATTTTTTCTACTGCTTTCTTATTTCCATTTCATTTAAGCCTGTTCTAATCTTTATTTCCTTCTTTCTACTTCCTTTGGTGCTAGTTTGTTGTTTTCCTAATTTCTCCAGGTGGGCGTTAGGTCTTTGACTTTAGCTTTCTTCTTTTTTGATATATGCATTTAGGGCTATGAATTTCCCTCTCAGTACAGCTTTTGCTGGTATTCCATGGGTTTTGATATGTTGTGTTGTCATTTTCATTTGTTTCAAGGTAATTACTGATTTCTTTTGAGATTTCCTCCTTGACCAACTGTTTGTCTAAGAGTATATTGTTTAACTTCCATATATTTGTGCATAATCTGGTTCTTTGGCCCTTACTGATTTACAGCTTCATTCCCTTGTGGTCAGAGAAATTAGTTTGTATGATTTCAATCTTTCTAAATTCATTGAGCATTTTTCTGAGGTCTAGCATGTGGTCTATCTTGGAGAATGATCCATGTGCACGTGAGAAGAATGCATATCCCACTGTATTTGGGTGTAATGTTCTGTATATGTCTATTCGGTTCAGATCTTCTAATGTACTATTAAAAGTCTTTGTTTCTTTTCTGATTCTTTGTTTAAATGTTCTGTCTAATGGTGATAATGGTGTATTAAAGGCCCCCACTATAACTGTAGAGGCATCTATTTCTCCACTTAGTTTTTCCAGTATTTGCCTCGTGTATTTTGAGGCACCTCGGTTAGGTGCATAAGTGTTTGTGATTGTTCTTTCTTCTTGAAAGTTTACCCCTTTTGCTAATATATAGTGTTCATCTTTGTCTCTTACAATGGTTTTGCATTTAAAGTTTATTCTGTCCGATATTAGTATAGCTACTCTCACCTTTTTTGGTTATTGTTAGCTTGTAAGATTGTTTTCCAGCCATTCACTTGCAGCCTCCTTTTGTCCCTGGGTCTAAGATGGGTTTCCTGTAGACAACATACAGATGGGTCATATTTCCTAATCCATTCTGTCAATCTCTTGACCAGTGAGTTTAATCCATTAACATTCAGTGTTATAACTCTCAAGGAGTTACTTACATTAGCCATGTTTTCTTTGGGTTTATGTATGTCATATGTTGTTTTATTTCTCTTTTTTGTCTTTTTGGTTGTTCTTACAGTCTCCTCCAACTCACTCTCTCCTGTTTTTTCCTTTCAACATGCAGAACTCTCTTTAGTATTTCTTGAAAGGCAGGTTTCTTATTGGCATACTCTCTTAATTTCTGTTTATCTGTGAATATTTTGAATTCTCCTTCATTTTTGAATGCCAACTTTGCATTAAAAAATGCAGAGAATTCTTGGCTGGAAGTTTTTTTCTTCTTTTTGTACTTTAATTATGTCATATCACTGCCTTCTTGCCTCCATGGTTTCAGAAGAGAAATCAGCACTTAATCTTTTAAGCTTCCCTTGTATGTGATGGTTCTCTTTTCTTTTGCTGCTTTCAGTATTTTCTCTTTGTCTTGAACATTGGACAGTTTGATAAGTATATACATTGAGTAAACCTGTTAGGATTTATACTGTTTCGGGTTCACTGTGCTTCCAGGACATGTACATTCATCTCCTTCAATAGGGTTGGGAAGTTTTCAGCCATTATTTCCTCCAACACTCCTTCTGTCCCCTTTCCATTCTCTTCTCCCTCTGGGATGTATAGAATGCATATGTTTGTGCTTCTTGTGTTGTCATTCAAATCCCTAAGTCCCTGCTAGATTTTTTCTATCTTTTTATCTTTCTGTTTTTGTCTATTTAATTTCAGATGTACTGTCTTCCACATTACTAATTCTTTCCTTTGCCTGTTTAAATCTGCTGTTATGTGCTTCCAGTGTCTTTTTGATTTCTTAGATTGTGCCATTTATCACCATCATATCTGTTATCTTTTTATGTATGTTTACAATTTCTTCAGTATGTTCTTCCAGTGTCTTCTTAATATCCTTGATCTCTTCCTTCACTTCATTAAGTTGTTCCATGATATTTGTTTGGACTTTGATTAGTTGTTCAATGTTCTGCATCTTTTCCTGGTTTTTAATTTGTTCATTGGACTGGGCCATGTCTTCCTGTTTCTTGGTATAGTTTGTAATTTTTTGTTGGTGTCGTATCATCTTTTTATCTTGCTAGGTTTATTCAGTTGATTAGCTTCTCTCTCTACTCTAGGGTTTATTTAGTTGCTGTTTTTCTGTGTGTGTTAAGTTTTCTCTTTGACACTTTGTTCCTCTTTTTTGATTTCCTTGCTGTTGTCTATGTTCCCATGAAGGAAAAAGATTAGGGCCAGAGAAAGTGAGAGATGGAAGAAAAGAAAAGGGGTAATAGTAATAATAATAGTAAAAGTTAGAAGAACCATATAAGGCCTTAAGAAATGAATATTTAACTCATGTAAGCAGCGTAGAGTAATAGGAATAAAAAAGTGGAGCTCCAACAATGAAATGGGAAACCGAGTAGAGAAAAATATATAGAATGAATTAAAAAGCTAGAATGATGAAGAGAGAGGGAAAGAGAAAAGTAAAAACATAAAGGAAAAATGTTAATAATAGAAAGAAAGCATGATAAACAAGATAGAAATAAAAACCAGAAAAATTGAGGACTAAACAAAGAGAGGTGGAATGTAAGAACAACAACAGAAAGCAGAAGATAGAAAGATGAAGGAAGAAAAAGAGATAGCATTGGTAGACAAAATCGGTATACACAGAAAAAGGAAAATCAAGGAAGAAACACAGCAAACAAGAAACAAACCAGCAGCACCTAATTAATAAAGAAAAGAAAGAAGGGGGGAGAAAGAGGAAAGAAAAACAAGAACACACACACACACACACAAGCAAGCAGTCAAACACAAAATAAGGAAAAACAGCCTTCCCTCTTAGGTCCCTGAGAAGCTTCTCAGGCTACCGGTGTTCATCAATCAATTACCCTGCAGCCTGCCCTCTGCATGTTTTAAAGTGGGTTTTAGTGAGTAAGTTAAATTTTTTTTAAAAAGTAACCTTTTCTTAAGGAAAAATAAGAGACCCAGGAGAAGCTAATATAAAAATAATGTCTATGTTCTCCCTGTCTTAAAGTATCAGCTGGATGTTTGATATCCTGGTGTATCACTGCTCTAAGTGGAGCTAGGAATTGAACTAGAGACTTTAAATATTCAATCTCCTCCACTGAGCTAACCTTTTTCATTGGGTCTGTTAGCTCTTCAGAAAGCTATCCAGTCACTTTCCCTCAAGCAGGTTTGATTGTTTGCAATTGGGTAGATTTCTGCTCATTAGGAGTCTGTCTGTCTCAGCCCCTTTTCTATTCTTATTGATTTCTCTCCCAGGGTGGCAGGATGCAATAGCCTGTGTGAGCAGATAACCCCCTCACCTCTCCTGGTCAGGTTTAGTTCCCTTCTGAAATTCAAATGGGATCCTGGTGACTGAACTCATCACAGAAAAATGACTCTCAACCCTCTTCCAGACCACCACCCCCTCCCAGGGGACCCTAAATAAGCTCTTGGAAGGTTATTAAGTGCTTCCCACTGCCTCCCTCCCTTAGGGGAGTTGAAATTTTGATAGTTTTCAGCATGGGATTAATCAATTGCCTGGCTCCTCCCCCTCCTAGGCCAAGTTTCTCTATCCCAAGGTGGTTAGATAAATTAAGCTTCCTCAGCAGGTCACCTCTCCCCTCTTCTTGGTGCCACTCTGAGCCAGCCAGTATACACCCCAAAGCTCAAATGGGGTCCAGGTAACCAAACCCACAGAAATGAAACACCTCTCCACACCCTGCCATAACCCTTCCATTATCAGAGAATGCTCTGTCCCACTGGGTGGCTGGCAGGTGTCGGGGCTCACAGTGGCTTCCTGCCCTGAGGGTGGGGCTTAGCTGTCCACAGTTTGCAGCCACAAAGTGAGAAACTCACAATTTTACCTTGGGCAACCTATTCTCCTGTCCAACTCCCTCCAGATTGATGCCCTAAAGCCTCCCACTCTGTGGGTTCCCAAAACAGCCCACTCAGGCAGGATCTTACCCCAACTCAGC
This sequence comes from Tolypeutes matacus, assembly GCA_026826555.1. NCBI lineage: Eukaryota > Metazoa > Chordata > Mammalia > Cingulata > Chlamyphoridae > Tolypeutes > Tolypeutes matacus. The sequence goes on along the minus strand of JAKSZT010017782.1, from coordinate 12,399 downwards.
CATCCCTTGTGAGAGAGATGTTGAGCAACCTTTTAAACTGATGTCATCTTACCGCTTCCTCTCTATTGATACATATTAATAAAGCATAAAATTCAACCAAAGTGTACAATCAATGATATTTGGTATAATCACATAGTTGTACATTCATCACCTCAATCATCATTAGAGCATTTTCATTATTTCAATAATAATAAAAAAACAAGCAAGAAAATTCTTCACCTCTAGAGCTCTCTATGCTTCCCCCACTGTATATAGCTGCTTTTTTCCTGCCTATTCTTGCACAATCACTTATTTATTTATTAAGCAGTTTTATTGAGATATATTTATATACCACATGATATATCCATAGTGTATAATCAATGGCTTTTAGTATAATCACAGTGTTGTGCATTCCTCACCACAAAAAACTTAGAACAATTTCATTACTACAAAAAGAAAAACTCCACACCACTTAGCAGTCCTTCTCCAGCCCTACATAACCCCTAAACTAACTTCATGTTTATAAATTAATTTATATTTATATTTTATATAAATGGAATCATACAATATGTAGTACTTTGTATCTGGTTTCTCTCACTTAGCATAATTTTTTGTCCAATATTAACATCATGTAGTATTAACAAACATTTGTTCAATTTCTAAGAAAAATGGTCATATATGCAATTTTACCCATATTCGTATTTCACATGCAATTTTATAATGCTATACAGTTCCATGTCACATTTTCATATGTCACATATTTAATAAAAAGAGAGAAATTTTAATAAGGAAACAAACAAAACTATTGGAGTTAAAGACCATAATAACTGAAATTAAAAATTCCCTAGATGGTTTCATGAACAAATTAGAGTTGACAGAAGAATCAATGATCTTGAAAGATAAGACAACTGAAGTTCTTCAGACTCAGGAGCAGAAATTTAAAAAAATGAGAAAGTGAACAAGACCTAAGAGATATATGAGATAACACCAAGTTTACAGTATATGGATTATTGGAGTCCCAGAAAGAGAAGAAAGAGGGAAAGAAAGGAAAAGAAATAATATTTGAAGAAATAATGGCAGAAAACTTCTCAAATTTAACAAAGAAATTGAATATACACATGCAAGAGGTCCAACAAATCCCAAACAGGATAAACTTGAGGAGAACCACACACAGACATATAGTAGTCAAACTGTTAGATGCCAAGGACAAGGACAGCATTCTGAAAGCTGAAAGATAAAAGCAATGTGTGATATACAAGGGATCCCAATAAGATTAAATGCTAATTTCTCTTCATAAACCATGGAACCTTAGAATGTAGTGGGATGAAATATTTAAAATGCTGAAAGAAAATAACTGCCAACCAAGAATTTTATATCTTGTGAGAAGTCTTTCAAAAATGAAGAAGGGATTAAGATATTCCCAGATAAACAAAAGCTGAGGGAGTATGTGATAACTAGGTTTGCCATATTGGCAATTATATACACCAGAACTATTATATTTTATTTTTGATATGTAATTCCATTTTTCACTTCCTAGAGGTCCTAAAGTACAAATGCATAAAAAGTAATGATAAATCTAGGGTTTTAGATGTACAATAAATATATAATTTGTAAAAAACTGAAACAAAAAAAATATATATATATATAATTTGTAACAAAAACAACAAAAGGTGATTGACATAGGGATTAGGAACAGTGTATATGCTATGGAATTTAAATTGGAAAAATCAAATATGATTTTTACCAATTTGTGAAAATAAATTTAAGCCTCATGGTAATGTGAAATAAAATATCTGAAAAATATGTGCAAAAGGAAATGAGTAGAGCTTAAATATTTTACACTACACAAAACTTTAAAAAAAATATGAAAGTAGGCATTAGCAGAAAAATTGAGAGCCAAATAAGGTGTATTAGCCAGCCAAAGGGGTGCTGATGCAAAATACCAGAAAGCTGTTGGATTTTATAAAGGGTATTTATTTGGGATAGAAGCTTACAGTCACAAGGCCATAAAGAGTAAGTTACTTCCCACACCAAAGTCTGTTGCCACATGTTGGAGCAAGATGGCTGCCCGCCTCTGGGAGCATTCAGCTTTCCTCTCCCAGAGGAATAGATTAGTTTACAAACATAGTTTTTTATCACTTGGGGATTCATAAAATAATCTCAAACTGCCACACCAACCAAGAATTTTACATCCAGAGACTCTCTCTTTCAAAACTAAAGGACAGATTAAGACATTCTCAGATAAACAAAAGCTAAGAGTGTTTATCACCACTTGACCTGTCCTACAAGCAAAACTCAAGTGAATTGTTCAGACTGAAAGGATAAGACACTAGACATGTGGTCAATGTGGCATGAAAAATTAAGATCTCTTATAAAGGCAAATACCTGGGTAATTAATTATAAATGTCAGTACAATTTTATTATGTTGATATGTAACTCCATATACAGAATATACCATACAAATTAATTAAAGTAATGATAAATGTATGGTATGGGACTCAAAAGGAATAAAGACTCAATTTGTGACAAGAACTTCATAAAGAGGGGGAGGATGGAGGAGTACAGGAACAAAGTTTGTGGATGATATTGAAGTTAAGTTGGTATCAAATATAAATAGATTATTATGGATTTGTTAAGTTAAACCCCATGGTAACCACAAAAAAATACCAGAAAAATATGCAAAAAGGAAATGAGAAGTGATTCTAATCAGTTCACTACAAAAGATCAACCAAATAAAAAAGGATGCATGAAATAATTGAGGTACAAAAAAGGTATAAGACTTACAAAAACCAAATAACAAAATGTAATAATTTTGCTATTATCAGTCATTATTTTAAAAGTAATTGACTTAAATTTTCCAGTCAAAAGGCAGAAATTGGCAGAATGTATAAAAAAGCATGACCCAACTATATTCTTCTTACAAGAAGCACACCTTAAATTCAAAGACATAAGTAGGTTAAAAGTGAAAGGATAGAAAAATATTCCATGAATGTAGTAACCAAATCAGATTTAGGATAGTTAAATTATCATCATACAAAACAGGCTTAAAGTCAAATACTCCTAGAAAGACAAGGAAAGACCCTATATATTGGTTTTAAATTTTCAATTATAATAACATATGTGCATACTATTGAGGCACAAAATATATGAAACAAACATTCACAGATTTTATAGGAGAAGTAGGTGGTTCTATATTGATAGTAGGAGACTATTAACGTTCTTTCACTTTTAATAATAGCTAGCAAATTCACACTGATGGCCAATAAGGAAACAGAGGACTTGAATAATACCGCGTACCAACTAGACTTAGCAGACATACATAGATGAAGATAACATATAGAGAGAGTGTGAAAAATATATTACACAAATCTGTTTGAAAACAACAGAGTGCATATTCTTCTTAAGTGCACAAGGATCATTCCCTAGGATAGACTATATGTTATATCATAAAACAAGTCTCAATTATATCACAGAACAAATCTCAATAAATTTGAAAAGATTTAAAGCATATAAAGTATGTTATATAACCACAATGAAATGAAACTAAAAATCAGTAACAGGAGAACCAGAAAATTCACAAATATGTGGAAGTTAAACAGTATACTCTTAAGGAACCAATGGGTCAAAGAAGAAATCACCAGGATATTTGGAAATACCTTGAGATGAAATAAAATGAAAACACAAAATACCCAAGCTCATTACAAATATTACACAGACAAATAAAAGAAAGAGAGGTTGCAAATAACAAAAATCATCTGCAATGAAAGTGGGAATATTACTGCTGACCCTACAGAAATAAAAAGGATTGTAAGAGAATAATCCTTTTTATCCTCTTATCCTTTTATCCTGTTGGATGTGGGGGGCATTCAGGACAGGGAGCACCTGGGACAGGTTTCTAGGGAGAATGTGAGTGTTCATCTTGTCATAGTGTGTTATGTCAGTGGGTAGAGACCCACATAATGAGTGGGAAGGTAGTGAACTCCCATCCTGGGGAGGCCCACTATGTTCTCAAATAGAGAGGCAGTAGTCTTTCAAGAGCATGGGCGGTGCCTAATAGGGGAGGACAGACTAATGTATCAGGCCCTCAGTGTTCTTGCAAGTAACATAAATCTTGTCCTTCAAGGAGTGAAGCCTGGTGGTTGCTGAGGGTCCCAAAGGAAAGAGAAGGAGGAGTGGAATAGATGGAACAGGAGGCATTTTGGGGGCAATGGAAGTATTCTACACTATCTTGCTATGATGAATACAGGCCATGTTAAAATTCATCAAAATTTATAAAAGTGTATGGTCCAAAATGTAAACCATAATGTAAACCATTGACCATGATTAGTTGCTACATTTCAATATTTGTATATCAGCTGTAACAAACGTACCATCCACATATATAATGTTATTAATAGGGGAAGGGAGGAAAGGGGGAGGATGTTGGGCATATGGGAGTATCCTGTATTTGGTACATGACTTTTCTGTAACTTAAAACTTCTTTAAAGGGGGATGGATGTGGCTCAAATGGTTGGGTGTCCGTCTCCCATATGGAGGGACCTGGGTTCGATCCCTGGGACTTCCCGGTAAAAAAAAAAAACTTCTTTAAAGACAAATAAAAAAAATAAGACACTGGGAGCATAAACAGAAGAAAATGTCACTGCACATACAAGACAACAGATCATACAGTGATGAAAAGCAAAATGTCAAAAAAACTTTTTAAATGTTTTTTCATTACTTTTTATTACTCCCAATTTTTTATTTTTATTTTTAAAATTTTTTTTGCATTTTATTTCTTATTTTTAAAACTATCATTATTATTTCATTTTCTTATTAATTGTATTTGACTATTTTATTGGCTTCATTTTTGAAGAGGTTTTGGATCACAGAAGGGTTACAACTGTGGCAGGGGAAGATCATTGGTGCAGGTTGCCAGAGATGGAGGATACATGGGAGGAAGCTCACCTGGGCATACATATAAAGCATATAAATTTGTTCAAATGTTCATGGGGCATTGTCACCGTGGGTGGAGATTCACATAATAACCAAAAGAATATTGAATTCCCATCCTGAGAGCTCTGCCACATTCTCTAATGGAACAGCAAGAATTCCCTGAATACAGGAGCAATGACTAGTTAAGGAGGATGGTCCATTGAGGGGCCCTTGATATTGAGGAATGTGCTTATGAACCTTTAATCCTGAAATTGAAACTTAGCCTAGTATTATAGGGTGCCTAAGAGTTACCTCCTGAGAGCTTCCTTGTTGCTCAAATGTAGCCTCTCTCTAAGCCAAACTCAGCATATAAATACATTATCTTCCCCCCAGTGTGAGACATGACTCCTGAGGATAAGCTCCCTGGCACCGAGGGATTATTACCAAGCACCAACTAGCAATGCAATTAGAAAAAGACCTTGAACAAAAGGGGGGAAAGGTAAAGACAATTGAGTTTATATGGATAAGAGTGAGTCAAGAGGTCATCCCAGAGGTTACACTTATGCACGTCTCAGCAAGATCTCATTGGATGCCAAAGTAGATACTAACCCAAATAGCAGGACTCCTGAGGGCTTTGGAGACATCCGGACACTATAATCAGGGCAGATAGTTCAGGAGTTAGGTGTCTTGTCAGTGGGCCCTACTTTGGAATTTATGCTCCCCAGTGTGACAGAGTTGGACTCAGATGTGGTTTCCCTAAACATGGCTCTTCTGTCATTCTATTTGAACCTATAATTAGCACTAAAGTTGGTAGGTGCACATCCAAGAGATTTAAATCTTCGGGCTGTCCATGTGCCAGCTGGGTCCTGAATCTCAATGGAGTTGCAACACCTACTCTCCAGTTCACTGGTCTTACCCAGGACAACTAAAAAGGAGGTGATGATGGACAACCACCATACCAGGGAATTGAGAGAGTCTATAACTGCAAGAAAGAGAGTCTCATCTATCAGCCCCATGGGATCAAAGCCCCCTCTCAATTACAGGTGGAGTGGACATTGCCATCCCAGAATCCTCAGGACTGGGAAACAAACTATGGACTAAAGTAGACTTACTGGTATTTTACTATGGACTCATTGTGATTCTAGCAATGGGAAAGGCTATATCATTGATGTGGAGGCAGTAGTCACTGGTTATTCTGGGGGCAGGGGGAGGGAAAAACAGGTGTAAGACAGGAGCATATTCAGGACTTGGGAATTGTCCTGAATGACATTGAAATAACAGATATAGGCCATTATATATCTTGTCTCTCCCACATAAAATTGTGTGGGGGAGAGAGTGTGAACTACAATGTAAACTGTAATCTATGCTTAATGGCAATGCTCCAAAATGTGTTCATAAATTGCAATAAATATACCACACTAATGAGGAATGTTGTTAATGTTGGGAAAAGTGGGAGATGTGAGGAGTGGGGTATGTGGGAATCCCCTATATTTTTTATGTAACATGTATGTAATCTGTCTTTAAATAAATAAATAAATAAATAAATAAATAAATAAATAAATGAGCCACTGTATGCTAACAAATTAGATAACTTAGATAAAATGGATAAATTCCCAGAAACATGCAAATTGACTAAACTGACTCATGAAGAAATAGACAATCTCAAAAGACCTAGAATAAGTATTATATCAGTTTTCTAAAACCTCCCAATGCAGTAAACTTTAGGACAATATGGCTACACTAGTGATTTAGGTAGAGTTTCTCCAAAAAAATATATACAAATAACCAATAGGACATGAAAAGTTGCTCAACATCATTAGTTATCAGAGAAATGCAAACCAAAACCACAATGTGATACCACTTCACATCCACTAGATGGCTATTACTAGCAAAACAAAAAATAGTAAATATTCGTGAAGATATAGAGAAATAAGAATCCTAAAATATTGCTAGTGTCATTGTAAAATGGTGCAGACACTCTGGAAACCAGTATGGCAATTTCACATAAGGTTTAAAATAGAACTACCATATGACCCAGCAATCCCACTTCTTGGTATATACTCAAAAGAACTGAAGGCAGGACTCAGATAAATATTGGTACACCAATGTTTACAGCAACATTATTCAAAGTAGATAAAAGGTGGAAGCAAACTAAGTATCCATTAACAGGTGAATTAATAAATAAAAAGTGGTATACACACAATGGAATATTATTCAGCTGCAAAAAGGAATGGAATTTTGTTGCATACTACAACATGGATGAAACTTGAAGATATCACATTGTGTAAAATAAGCCAGACACAAAATAACAAATATTGTATGAACTTGTTTATACAAAATAGCTAGAAAAAGGAAATTTCATAGAGGCAGATAGTAAATTATATGTCATCAAATGCTAGAGGACAGGAGAGAAAGATGTTATTGTTTAGTGGGTATAGAGTTTCTGTTTGAGGTGATGAAGAAATTGGAGGTAACAGATATTGGTGATGGTAGCACAATATCATGAATGTAATGAATCCAACTGAAATGTCCACTTGAAAGTGGTTAGTTGGGAAATTTTGAGTAGTATATATGTTACCATAAGCACAAAATTTTAAAAGCAATGATATAGCACCTTACTCATGAGAATGGCTATTATTTAAAAATAAAAAACAAAATGAATACTGACAAAGATTCAGAGAATTAGAAACCCTTGTACATTGTTGGTGGGAGTATAAAATGATGCAACTACTGTGGAAAACAGTTTGGAGGTTACTCAAAATGTTAAACATAGGAGCAGATGTGGCTCAAGCAGTTGGGCACCCATCTCCCACATGGAAGGTACCAGTTTTGGTTCCCAGTGTCTCCTAAAGAAGATGAGCAAATGCCACAACAAGCAGATGCTGCAACCAACAGATGCCACAACTGCCACTACCAGCAGACACTGCAACCAATAAATGCCATAAGTGCTGCAACCAGCAGACCCCGTAGCCAGCAGACACCACAACCACCACAATGAGCAATGCCACAACCAGCAGACACTGCAATCAGCAGATGCTGCAACCACTGCAATGAGCAGAGGATGCAAATAGCAGACAATGAAGCCAGCAAATGACACAGCCAACAGGGAGTGAACGTGGCTCAGGCAGTTGGGCACTCGCCTTCCACATGGGAGGTCCCAGGTTTGGTTCCTGATGCCTCCTAAAGAAGACAAGCAGATGCTGCAACCAGCAGATGCCACAACTGATGCAATGAGCAGATGCTGCAATGAGTAGAGGATGCAACCAGCAGATGACACAGCCAGCAGACGATGTAGCCAATGGGAAGTGGATGTGGCTTGGGCAGTTGGGCACTCACCTCCCAGTGGGAGGTCCCAGGTCCAGTTCCCAGTGCCTCCTAGAGAAGATGATCAGACACAGCAAGCAGACAGTGAGCAGACAGACAAAGGAGCCATCTGGAGGGGGGGGGCAGGATTAAAAATAAATAAATCTTTTTTTAAAATGTTAAAAATAGAACTATCATATGACCTGGCATTCTACTTCTAGGTTTATTCCTCGAAGTAATTTGAACAGATATTTGTATACCAGTGCTCATACAGCATTTTCATAAAAGACAAAAGATGCAAGCAACCCAAGTATCCATCAACAGATAAGTGGATAAAAAATGTGGTGTGTGTGTGTGTGTATACACAGTGGAATATTATTCAGTTGTAAAAAGAATGAAGTCCTGATATATGTTACAACATGGATGAAATAGAAAACATAGCATTGAGTGAAATGTCAGACACATAGAGACATATTACATGATTTTACTCATTTGAAGTAAGTGACATATGCAACCTCAGAGACAGAAAACAGATTATAGATTACCTTGTGCAGGATGGAAGGGCAACAAGGAGTTAATGCACAATGGGTACAGGGTTTCTGTTTAGGGTGATGGGAAAGTTCTAGTAATGGATAGTGGTGAGCATAGCACAAGAATGAAATTGTAATTAATCTCACTGAATGGTATGCTTGGGAGTGGTTAAGATGATAAAGTATATATTGTATTTTATTTTTTACAATTTAAAAAAGAACAACTAAAGAGTCAATGACTTGTTTCACTCAACATAATGTCCTTAAGTTTCATTGTATGATCTCACTAATGTGAACTGAATACAATGAGCAAACTCATGGAGTTAATAGCTAGAATATAGGTCACCAGAAGATAGAATGAAGATAGAGAATGGGGAGCTGAGGCTTAATTTGTGGCAAATTTGTAATATGGTTGATTATAAATATTTAGAAATGGATAGAGGTGATAACACATTATGAATGAATTAGCAACATCAAAATGTGGGCAACAAAATGTGTCTACAGTGTGAACTGTGGTCTATGGTTGGTGGCAAGGCTCCAGGATGTGTAAGTTCATTGAGGTTGGTGGGCCACACTGTGGGAGATGTTTGTGTGGGATGTGGTGGGAGGTGTGGGAGGTGGGCAACATGGGAATCCCAGTGGGTTCCGTGTAATATTTTAGGTAATCTAAGCACCTCTTAAAATATATGTATATATATATATATAAATAACATTTTTGTAAGCAAATACACATATATGCACATATATTTATATATCATTTTGCAAATGTTTGTATGTATTGTGAGAATTTTGATTTTTACCCATAATAAAAAAAAAAAATTAAAAAAAAAATGTGGGCAAAATTGTAGTTGACAGGGAAAGTTTAGGACCATGTCTGTCACTAGAAGAAAAGCTAAAGGATGAAACATGGGACTGTATAGAATAGTGAATGATGTTGTGGACTATAAATGTGGTTAATAGTGTAAAAAGAAGAATCTTCTTCCATGAATCAGAACAAAATGTATGTTAATATTACAAGATGTTAAGAATAGGGTGGTTTTTGGGCAAAAATACACTTAAGGTAAACTATGGACTATAGTGAATAGTAATATATTAATATTTTTTCATTAATTGTAAAAAAATAAGAATTATGCTAAGTGAAAGAAACTAGATGTAAAGTACTACATATTGTTTTACTCTATATAAAATGAGAATATAAATAAATTTATAGACATAGGTTTAGAATAGAGGTTTTATATGGCAGAGGAAGGATAGAGGGATTTTGAGATGTGACTGCTAATGGGTAGAGGGTTTTTCTTTTTGGAGAAATGAAAATGCTCTAATTTGGATTGTGGTGATGAATGCACAGCTCTGAGATTATGCCAAAAGTCAATAAATGAACACTTTAGATGGATTGTATGGTATGTGAATATGTCTCAATAAAATTGCTTTAAAAAGTCAATGACAATTAAATGAAATACATGATACTAGATAGGATCTAATAATGAGGAGAAAAGACTCAAGAAGACATTGGGACATATTCAAAAATTAGAATATAAACTACATTATAACAATATCAAATGTCTTTAACTTAACTGTACATAAGGCATTTACATTGGTGAATATCCTAGTTCTTAGAAAATGTACATGGAAATATTGTGTTCAAGGAGCACGGTGTATCCAACCTACTCTCAAATGTTTAGGGGACAGGGAGGAGGGAAGGAGGAGCAAGAAGGGGGAGGGGAAAAATAAATAAGGAAGGAACGGTAAATGTGACAAAGTATTAAAAATGATGGATCTGTGTATAAGAGGCAGGACTATGTTTGTATTCTTTATTTTTGCAACTGTCCTGTAAGTTAGAAATTATTACAATAAAGAAAAAATAGAGAGAAAAGGAAATGAGAAGGGAATTAAAATAGTACACGACAAAAATATCAGTTAAAAACACTAATGAAAGAATTAAATAACCAAAAATACAGATAGAAAACAAATAAAATGGATGTTTTTAGCCTTTCATTGTAAGTAATTTTATCCATATTCTAATTCCTTTTCTAATTATTTGGTTTAATACTTTTTCATTTAAAATCATTATTTAATTAGAGAAAAGTTTGCAATAATGGGTAAAAGATAATGCAACTTTTGGCTAAAAAAATAAAAATTAAAAAAAAAAAGTGAGGTCACCTCAACAAATGAAAAATAAATTCTTTTTAATTTAGTTTAATAGCTAAAAGCTGCTTCAGGACCTGCATATAGAACCCTGTGGGGAAATTCATTGATAAACACAAGTAGGCAGGAAGGATCCACGTGGACCCTAGGGGAATCATTGACCCCCACTTAGATCTGTTTGACTGCTTGCCTGTGTGGATCTTTGGCTTCTCTCTGTTACTTTCTGGTCTATTGCTATTATTTCCTCTTTCCTCCCCCTTTCCTTTTTCCTTCTATTTTTTTTTAATAGGTGCTGCCAGCTTGTCGCTTATTTGCTGGGCTTCTTTTTCAGTAATTTCCCACTCGCTGTATATATTGATTCTGTATTACAAACTATCACTTATCCTTCCTGCATCTTTCTGTCTTCTGTTTTCTTTTGTGGTTCTTAGAGACATTTTTTCATAGGCCCACAACTTAAGGGTGTCCATTTCTATTCCATCTATTTTGTTTTCTTCTTCTTTTTTTTTTTTTTTTAATCAGTATTAACTTTTTCCTTTCAGACCTTTCTTTACTATTTCCCTCCCTCCTCATAATTCCATCCTTCTAAATCACTATATATATATTCCTCCATTTGTTTTCCCAGTCCATTGTAGGAACTCCATATTTTTTCCTAGTACTCTACACTGCCTACACAAGTTAAATATTCATCTCATTAACTCTCATTTTGCCCCTCTTCTAACTTTTATCAATATTTCTATTATCCTTCTGCATTCCTTACATCATTTGATTCCTCAGGCCCTAACCTTTTGCCTTCAAGGAAACATATAAAGAAGCAAGGAAATAAAATAAGAAGAAAAACTGCCAAAGAGAAAACTTAACTCACACACAGAACCAACAGCTAAATAAAATTCTAGAGCATAGAGAAAAGCTGATCAACTGAACAAACCCATCAAGATAATATGATGACCAGAGGGCAACAGAAAAATACAAATGACTCTGAGAAACATGAAAATATGGACCAGTCCAATTCACAAAATAAAAACCAGGAAGCAATGCAGAACATCAAACAATTAATCAAAGCTATCCAAACAAATATCATGGACCAACTTAAAGAACTGAAGGAAGAGATTAAGGATATAAAGAAGACACTGGGAGAACACACTGAAGAAATAGCTAACACGCATAAAAAGGTAATGGATATGATGGTGAACAAAGGCACAAGTCAAGAAATGAAAAAGTCGCTGGACTCACATGGCAGCAGATTTGAACAGGCAGAGGAAAGAATTAGTGATATGGAAGACAATACAGTTGAAATCAAAGAGATTGTAGAACAGATAGACAAAAAGATAGAAAAAATCCAGTATGGTCTCAGGGAATTAACCGATAATACAAAATGTACAAACATACGCATTATGGGCATCCGAGAAGGAGAAGAGAAGGGAAAGGGAACAGAAGGAGTGTTGAAGGAAGTTATGGCTGAAAACTTCCCAACTCTATTGAGAGAGATGGATGTGCAGATCCAGGAAGCACAGCGCACCCCAAATAGTATAAA
>JAKSZT010017779.1:952-28587 GCA_026826555.1 Tolypeutes matacus | reverse complement strand
TTCTAAGGCTTCCTTTAATATTTCCTGCAAAGGTGGATTGTTTTTTGCAAACTCTCTTAGTTTCTGTTTGTTTGTGAATACTTTATATTCACCTTCATATTTGAAGGACAGTTTTGCTGGATAAAGAATTCTCGGCTGGCAGTTTTGCTCTTTCAGTTTCCTAATTGTATCATACCACTGTCTTCTCGCCTCCATGGTTTCTGAAGAGAAATCTGCACAAAGTCTTACTGGACGTCCTTTGTATGTGATCGTTTGCTTCTCTCTTGCTGCTTTGAGAATTTTCTCTTTACCTTTCATATGTGACATTCTGAATAATATGTGTCTTGGTGTAGGTCTATTTGGATTTATTCTCATTGGGGTACAGTGTGCTTCTTGGACATGTAAGTTCATTTCTTTCGTGAGAGTTGGGAAATTTTCAGCTATTATTTCCTCAAATACTCTTTCTGCCCCTTTTCCTTTCTCTTCTCCTTCTGGAACTCCCATGACACATATGTTCTTGCGTTTTGTATTGTCATTCAACTCTCTGAGCCCCTGCTCAATTTTTTCCATTCTTTTCTCTCTCTGTTCTTTTCTCTCTTCAATTTTAGCTGCTGTGTCTTCAGTATCACTTATTCTTCTATCATTTCGAGTCTGCTGTTGTATGCTTCAAATGTATTTTTTACTTCACCTATTGTGTCTTTCATTCCCATGAACTCCCTTACTTTTCTGTTCATGATTTCTAATTCTTCTTTACGTTCGTGCAATGACTTCTTGACGTCATTTATCTCTTTAACTATATTGTCTTTAATCTAATTAATTTGATTTTGGAAATGTGTGTTCATCTCATTGATTAGTTCTCTCAGATTCTGCATCTCTTCTGGGACTTTGCTGTATTCCTTTTCTTGGGCCATGTCTTCTATTTTCTTAGTATGGCTTGTAATTTTTTGCTGGTGCTTAGGCATCTGGTTAGTTTGTATTTTACTTAGATGCTCTATCTCTTTCAGCAGGAGGCTGTGAGTTACCACTGCTCTTTGATTTCTGGCTCAACCTGGATTGTTAGGATTGTTCTGCTGGTTGCTCAAAACTGGGCACTGGACCCAGTAATTGGTTGTAGAGTCGTTTCCTAGGGCCTTGGGCAGGGAGGCTATAGAGGCCAAGAAAAGCCTCTCTTACTTATTAATTTTCTTATGTGCACTTCCTTGGTCTGCCAGGAGATGGCGCTTGTTGGCAGCTTTCAATTCAATGCCTGGTTGGAACGTATTTGTTGTGACACAGACCAGATCAATGTGATAGAGCTTCCTGTCTGGGGGCTAGGAGCCCTGTGATTCAAACATTCTGAGACAGTTCTCCAGACTTCTCTAGTAGTGCTCCCTTTTCCCAGCTAGGAAATATTTCCACTCCCTTCTGAATCCTCAACAATCAGTCCCTGTTAGTAGAGGAGGAGATTGGGAGGTTTGTATATCTTTAGCCCCTTGCAGGCTCCAAGGCAAACAATGGCGCAGCCTCACCCAGCCTGGAAGGGCTCTAGGGACAGGGCAGACCAAACCTGGGAGTCCAAAGCAGGGTCAGCCCCAGGCTCTCTCTCCCCTGTCCCGTGGTGTCCTCAACAATTAGTACAGGCTAGAAGAGAGGGGGGTTGCGAGGGTCGGATTTCTCCAGTCCTTTCTAGGCTCCCAGGGCAAACCGCTGTGTGGAAGGGTTTGTGGGGCTCCTCAGCCCAAATTTCAGGTCAGAACCTGAGTCAGCCTAAGGCTGTGTCCCTCTCTCTCCCCATTCTGGGAGTGGCAGATCCCTGAAGCCCCCTTTGTCTGTGGTCGCAGGCCCAGAGGCCCGAGAATTCTGAAGAGTGTGGGGGAGGGTGCTGGCAGTAGCAGAAGCTGCTACTTGCAACTCACGGTTCTGTTGTCCCGATTTCCCTCTTCTGTCCCTCTCTCCTCTGGGTGGTGTGCAGCCTTCACCTGCTGTCCTAAATCCTAGAAGATCTTTTTCCGGGCTGTTTCAGCTTGTCCTCTAGCTATTTTTCTGGAGAAGAGATTCCCGTGTCTTACTAGTCCGCCATCTTCCCGGAAGTCCCCCTTAGCTTTTCACTGTTTCCTGTAAGCTGTAAGGCTGTGATTGCAGGTCAGAGCTCTGTTGGCCGCCCCAAATAAAACAAATGGCACGCCCCCCTGCAGGTGTGCTTGGCAGGGTGGGGACTTCCCTCCTCAATGGGGAAATGGGGCCTACGTCAGGCTTAGAAAATGAGAAAAATGCTTAAGAGACGTGACTGATGTCTCAACTGTGCACTGCACTGCATCAACCCATTATGCGCTTTAATTTAATGTTCTCTAGAAAGACTCAGGATCTGTCAGTAGAAGGAAAGAAACAAGCAATCCATCTTCAGTGAATTGTGAATAGATTTTTACATTTTTAAAAATACACATTCACCTGAAATATACTTTTCCCTTCATTCCATTTTCTAGTCTGGCCCCTTTCCTATTTTGCACTGCCACTACCTAGACTGCTTGTGAATTGTTTTTTTTCAGTGAAATAAGGCTAATGTGTTAGATATTTAACATTGCTAATTGATTCAATGTAAAGGAAAAGGGAATAGATGCAGATTGCCTAGGGTCTGTGCCTGCAGACTTGAGCAAACAGGACTGTGGGCAGTCTGAACTGAAGATGATTCTTCGAGGAGACTTCAGGCCCTCTGGGTAATAGCGCATTTCTTGCAAGTGGTGATTGGACCAGAATAGGGGGAAAAATTAACGTACACTTGGAAGCCAGGAAACTCTTTCTATGGAAACTTTGACTACCCCTCTCCTCGCCCCCCACCCCCAGCTTTTTGTTTTTAAACTTCAGGTACAGATTGGGAGCTGACCTGTGGAAGTGGTATTTCAGTGTGTTACCTCCTTTGTATGTTGGCAATGTTAAAACACTAATCTGCATTTCACTAAAGCAAGCTGGAAGTTTGCTGATGGTTTTAATTGATGAGTGAGGAAGTAGAAATCCCAGTGGGTCAATGAGAATTTTTCCATTATTAAAACATAACCTTTCATAGAGTACTCAGTGGCAGTGCAATTTTGGAGACCTGAGTTCTTACAAAGGAAAGGCAGGCAAAATCTTAAGTTTCCTATAATACACTTGAATGTACATGTGTACCCCATTCTCTTTTGAAGTTTTTTTGTTGGCTGTCTATAGGTGAAAAGTAATTCTGACAATGACATAATTTTTTACTTTGACTTGATTTTTTTAAACTGGAGAAGGCTGCTGACATGTTAAGAATTACTTAAGTTAGGAAATATAAATATTGTAGCAAATGTTGACATTGGAAATTAGTCTTAGCTTTTGTTTTTTCTCTTGGAGGAGTGACATTAGTAAACTGAGGTGGGGATAGAATTGTTGCTTTAAGGGTTATGGTGAGAGGTGTGAAGGTGCTAAAAAAATAAGTTTGATGAGCTAAAGCATAGGGGGCTCCCAACGGGGGTCTGTGGGATCCCTCAGGAAATCCATAGATAGGCATCAGGGGGTCCATGAATTCCCTGAAATTGCATGCAATATTATGTGCATTTTTCCTTCTGGGAGGCTCCTTGTTAAAAGGGCTAAAGAGACAGCAGCTAAACAGCTAAGTGCCTGTTTTACAGATTAATAAGAGCTTTCTATGTCATGTTATTCTTTTCCTTCCCTCCCCATCACCACAGCCTTTCTTAATGCCCCGTTCCTCCTTTCTTCCCTTTTCATCTTTCCCCCACTGCCTCTCTTATGTGAACCCTTTAAGAGAGAAAGATCTAGGTGCTCACCATATTGACTGGCTACAAACTTGAAGGGTCTTTCTTAAACCTTGCTTGCCTTAAAGTTAGGGAAATAGACTCCCTGGCTCTATCAGGACAGAATAATTAGGTCTTGTTGTGATTATAATCCCTATCTCGATACTCGGATTCTTCTCCACATATTGATGGTTTTCCAACTTCCCTTACTTTCCTCTCTCTCCCTCCTCCACATCAAAAATAAATTACTTGTGGAGTCTTTAATAGGTTCACGGGGCCCTGCTCTGGTGTTAGGTGTTTTAATTCTGGATGAGATGAGATGCGGCACTCGTCAGCAGAGGCTGCTGTTGATGTGGGTGCACCTTGCTGAGCACAGGTCACCAGGGCCTGCAAACGGAAATTGGGTGCTTCAGTGGCGGGAGCAGCACCTGCTGAGGGAGACGCCGAAGCCATAACCCAGGTGCTCATGCTGAGCTGCTGGATGTTTCGCGGTGATATGCAAAGCTGTTCCCTTCCGATTAACCACTGCCGTCCTCTGCTGCTCTTCAGCCATTGATTTGTCGGGCGGAAGCCGACAGCCTTTTGAGATAGGTCTGGCAGTTTAACTTCTGCCCCCTCCGCTGTACTGAAATGATACTTTTTGAAGGTCACCATGGGATCAGTGGCACTTAGTTAAGCGTCATCTTCCTTGACTGCCCTACAGCCTTTGGAACCATTAACTCCTCTTTCCTTTTAAAAATTCCTCCATTTCTCTTCTGCAGCACCGCCTCTTTCTGCCTTTTTGGATGAATGTTTTGATGATGTGTACTGGTTCTTTTCCTCCTCCTAGCTGCTAAACGTTGCCTAATGTTTTGTCCTTACCCATTTTCTTCTCTGTTTCCATAGGCCCTCTTTGGTGTATGTGATCTCATTTGTGCCCACAGCTTCAAGTGTTGCTTTTCTCTCCAACCTGACTCCCCCCCACACACACTTTCTCTTCTCCCTGAACTGTTTGTCAACTGCCTTCTGTTCTTGCTACTCCTTGGAATCCCATTGTCTCCTCAAACTCTTGTTTAAAACAGAACTTATCTCCACCTATTCCCCAACTTGCCTCCCAAATAAATATACAAGTAAACCGACCAACCAAACCCAACCCTAAACCCCAAATTGTAAAAGCTTCCTCCACAAGCACTATCAAAAGCAAGCCCCTAAACCAGTTGGTCCTCATTAATTCCCTTCCTCCTTTCAAAGCTCACCACCATCCTCCTCGGCGGTCCCCGGGCCTGAATCTCTGTAGACACCCTCTTCTGTCTGTGCTTCATGTGCAAGTGGCCTTTCTAACAAAAAGTTTCTTATATCCAGACTTCCATTGCCATGACTCTGGGTCAGCAGGCGTTTCCTTAGGCTTTCGTTTCAACATCCCCTGGCCATCCACGTATTACAGACGGCGTTCTCTTCCTTAAACATGCTTTTAATCACCACCTGGCCCCAGAGCTTCAGGGTTTAAAAGCTAGATTTGGTGGCTTGCTGGGCTCACTGACTGTTTCTCAGTCCGAATCCAGTCTCCCAACTTGCCATTAGCCACAGTTTGCAGTTTCTCAACCCCCCAAAATTTGTTAAACCTTTGTCTTCTCTCCTCTCCATGGTTTGAAATATCATTTACCCTTTATATTGCCGTAGGAAGATGAAGCCTTCCTGACTACCTCTGCTTTATTGGAACTACTATTCTTTATGAGACGTATAATTCCCAATTTTGTTTGGAGTTATTTGTGTCCCGTTTTATCACTCTGCTAGAATGTAAAAAGTGACAGAGTAGGAGCCTTATATATCTTTCCTCAATTTGTATGCTACTCAGCACAGTGCCATGTACGTAGTGGAGGCCCAATAAGTATTTATTGAATAAGGTAATACACACTCCTACGGTGAAATACTATTTCAGGTTAGCAGGCTAACCTGTAGTTACCGAAGATCTCTTGCTACTAAAGATCACTTGACTAATTGTTTTTGGAGCCTTTCTCTTTTGCTATGCAAATTAACACAGGTTCATAGGCCCAGGACCTGAAATAATTAATCTGTACTTGAAAGCAGCCAGGCTGTGCCTTTCTCAGGATTTTAGTAAAAGAAAAATGGGAAACGTAGAGCCAGTGACTAGTTGTCGATAGAAGTATTATGGCTTTTTTCCTTTTTTTTTTTCCTGGCACATGGGCAATATCAGATGATTCCACTTCCAGTCACTCAGGCCAGAACCACGGTGGTAAGGTTCAGAGGGAGAGGGAGAATAAGAGCCTAGTGTGACAGAGAAAGCACAAATGCCTGCCCATGCTAATTACTCAGTAAATAACTTCACAGTTATTTCTGCTGCCCTCACTTCTGCTTCACCAGTTACTGCCACTCTTTTTAAATGACCGGCTACGTTGCATTTAGAGGTCTTCAGAAGGAGTTGGGTAAGCCCAGGAGAGAAGGGTTAACGCAGGTTCGGGTGTCAGTGCTCGCTGCTGCCGGATGTATTCCTACAGCACTTGGTTAAATTTTGTCAAGTTTACTGGTAAAGTTGTGTGTGTAGCTGAGTTGTATTTTTTCGGGCTATTTGTAAATATTAAATTGTGTGACACACTTCCAGGACCTGGAAAGCCTGGCCTCTGGGACTGTTCTTTTTTTTTTTTTTTTTAATTTATTTATTTTTTATCTGGGACTGTTCTTAAGAGGTATTTTCAGTTGCGGCAAACCAATACCCGTGGCAGGAGGGAAAAGGTTTGCATTGGGAGTCAACTTAAAAGGGTGGGTGTGTGGCTGCCTTAACCCTTGTGTAGACTGACTTGCTGTGGCATTTGCTGCCAGGAGATAAGATTTTGAAAAGCTTAAGAAAAGCTAAGCATTGGTGGGAGGCTTTCTCTTTAAACAGAATCTTCTTTGTGAGCTTACCTGCCTCCTGGTGCCAGGTATTCAAGGGCTGCTTTGTAGGTACTGAAGCACCCAAATATGTGTACAGTTCTAAAATTTAAATCTGTTTGTGGGAAATCAGTAGAGGGTTTAATAGAAGAGTCAACAAATTATACATATACACACAAAAATAGCCTGGCCTAAGTATGGAAAGGCCAGGCAGTCTGAATGTTATGGTGAAGTTCTAGGAGGTAATTTATTTTAAAAATTTATTGAACCCACTGAAGCATAAGTGTGAGGATAAGAGAAACCATATGCACATATGGTCTAGAATGAAATTCTTCAGATTTCTGAGATGGTAGCAACCAGTGACTAAGCCATTTTGAATTAACTTTGTGTGTGAAAGTCTTTCCAATTTCATTTCTTCAGGTTTGCTCGGGGTGGAAAAACAACTGTCAGTGCCCCCGTTGGACTGGACTGCCTGGAGGAAAATATGACCCCACTTATCCTGGCTCTAACATCCCTCTGTTGGGGAAAAATTAAAAGGAAATTTCTACATTTCTTTTCTGGAGAGAAAGTCATATCTGAATAAAACTTTATTCATGGCTTTGTGGTTTCTCCCAGGAAAATGTAATTGTGACATTGTTGCTGTAAACTTTATGTTTAAAAAGTACAAAACCATGTCAAGGGAATATACTTTTTGTTTGTTTGTTTTAAAGATATGTATTAAAGGTAGATCTTTTGTTGGGTGGAAGGAATGAAGCAGTAAATTTATAGTAGAGGGTAATCTGCAGTAAGATCTAATCAGAGGAAGACTCTAAAGGAATCGGACAAATCACCAACTGGAATACAAAAGTGCATTGTGCAGCAGTAACACTCCTTTCCATTCATTATTGCAGTTATAATTATGGAAACCAACATATTTAATTGGCACGGTGTTCTCTTCCCTACTGAATAGAGTGCATTGTTCCTGTTTAAAAAACCCTTATGCATCATGAATCCATGCACATGTTGCTCTTTGGCTCTCGAGAGGTTTCTTTGTTTTCATGGTGAGTGATTAACTGAACTGTGGAGCCTCACTATGCGTCATATCGATGATGAAGAGGAAAGGGCTATCTTCTTGGCCCTTTGAAGGGCTTTGTGAAATTAAAAAAAATCTACTAGATCTTTCTGAATACGTGTGCCTTAACCTGGAAATATGTAAATGGAGATATCAGTTGAGTTTGATATCTGGGCTGGTCTTTTATTTGATACCATAAGAACTTTTCAAGGAAATGATGTCTGGTGGGATGATTTGAAGTAAAAAAAAAACAAACAAACAACATATTCCTAAGCAGGTATGTGGTTACAACTGTTACAAACCCTTCTAAATGAGAGCAGTGCTAAATATGGATGGGGAAAAAGAGACCTTTTATACAAGTCTTTTCGGTGAATACCAGGGACTCTAGAGTAGGCTTGCAAGATGAAATGTATGCATGGAACAAGGACAGGGTATAGCATAATGATAATAATTACAACTAGCATTGCAGTGCACACTGCCTGCAAACATTTTATAGACATTGTCTGATTTAATTCTCACAGCTATTCTATGGCTACTAGTGTCCCCATTTTACTGACAAGAAAACAGAGCCTTGGATAATTTATGTCATTTATGTGTTTGAAGATCACACAGCTAACAAATCTGGGCCTTGTTCCCATTTGTCTCTGACCGTGAAACATGGCTGTGTTTGGTTTTTGCTATAGAACATAATGGGAAGACAGATCATATTGTTTTAAAGCCTGTATAATTTTGGTTATTGTTGTTCCTCTCTACATATAAACATTTATAATGTTGAAGACTAACCAGAGCTGGACTTCGTTGGAAAATCTCTCTGTCTCTATCTCTCTCTCTCAGCTTTAGAACCCCCAGAACATCAGTTTATTGCTCCCACAGCTAAGACTGACAAGGGGAAAGAGAGGAGCACACCCGCAAAACCATTTTCTGTGAGCGCCACAGATAGTCCCGCTGCTCTTGGATGCAAAAGGTCTCTAGTTCAATTTCTTGCTGGAATGGATTCTTCACAAATAAGGATAATCCTTCATTTGATGTTTACTCACATGGATTCCTTCTGTATTCTGTACTGTCCACATCGGGCTTTGCAATTTTTATATATTCTTGCCAGAATGCACTTATTCATTAGCTGTTTTTATTAGTGTTCCGGTTGAGATGACATTTTCCATTCTAAACTCCAATTTTCTGTGACTTTTAATTTTACAAAACAATTACCTATCTGGCTGAAACTCCTTAGACTGTTTTTTCTCTCAGAGAGGAGGTTTAGGGGGAGGTTTTAAAGTCTGTTCCACTCTTCTTGGCAGCCAGATATTTAGATTCATGTAAGTGGTCTTTAAATGAAGTTGCAATTGCTTAATTATTTAAATAAACCAGGGCTGAATTATTTAAGGATTTCCTGTCAAGACAATAGGTTCTGAATTTTCTTTCCTGCCCCTCACTCAGATTTTTTAAGGCCTGTTTTTGTGCTGGCCAACTAAGAATGGATTTCTCAGCTATGTGTACGTGTGTGTTTAACTTTTTATTTTGAATTAATTTCAAATTTAAAGAAAAGTTGCAAAAATAGTATAAAAACAACATAGAATTCTGATATACCCCCTACCTAGAAGCCCAGATTTACAAATCTATCTACTCTATCAATTAATCTATCATCTGTTTCCTAAACATTTGAGAGTAGATTGCATGTATCAATCTACTTAATACTTCCATATATATTTCCTAAGAACAAGGTTGTTCACTTGTGTAACCACAGTAAGTATAGTTATCAAAGTCAAGAAATTCAACATTGATACAAAGCACAAAGTTTATATTCCAGTTTTTTCAATTGTCTCAATAATGTCCTTTGGGCATTTTCTCCTTCAATGTTAGATCCAGTCCAGGATCATGGATTGCATTTACTTGTCATTGTCTCTTTAGTCTCTCCCTCCTTTTCTATAATTGTGATAACATATATACAGCATAAAATTTCCCATCTCAGTCACTCTCAAGCATACAATGCAATGGCATTAATCACATCCACGATGTTGTGCTGCCATTTGAATTTGATGGTTAGCTTTTCCATTTCTGCAGAAAATACTTTTGGAATTTTTACTGGGATTACATTGAATATATAAATTACTTTCGGTTATATTGACATCTTAATGATAGCAGTTTTTCTTTTCCATAAGTACATGGTAACTTTCCACTTATTTAAATCTTAATTTCTTTCAATAAAGGTTTTTAGTTTTCTATGAACAATCTTTTATATCCTTGCCTTAAATTTATTCCTAGATAGTTGCTATTATAAATGGAATTGTTTTCTTGATTTCCTTTTTGGATTGTTCACTGATAGTATATAGAAACCACTGATTTTTGTGTGTTGATCTTGTTTTGCTGAATTCATTTATTGGCTCTAGTAGCTTTCTTGTAGATTATTAGGGGTTTTCTTTATATAGGATCATGTCATCTATGAATAGGGACAGTTTAACTTCTTCCTTTCTAATTTGAATGCCTTTTATTATTATTTTTCTTGCCTAATTGCTCTGGCCTAGACCTTCCAGTATAATGTTGAATAACAGTAGTGAAAGCCAGCTGGCATCCCTATCTTTTGGGGAACACTTTCAGTCTTTTACCATTGCGTATGATGTTAATTGGGGTTTTTCTGAGCTGTATTTTGATACATCTACATATCCAGATTTATTTTAGGGGGGAGATCTAACCCAGGCTAAGCCTATGGATTTTAAAAGTCAAGTTTGAAATTTTAGTTTATATTGAAATGCTTGCTTTGAATAATTCTTTTTACATAATACTATGGTTTAAAAACATTCTTTTAGCAAATTTAATTTATTGAGCAGCCTCAATATGAAAGGGAGAGTAATAAAGTTGAAAGAACACAGTTTTAGAATTAGAAAACCTTGGATTTGGATCCTGACTCTGCCATCCATGTGGCTCTGTCATCTTTGCAAATTATTTAACCTCTCTGAGCATCAGTTTCTTATTCTGTATCATCCCTACCTCATAAGGTTATAGAGGGGATTAAGGATATGTATGTAAAAGCCCTTAATATAGTACTTGGCACTTAGTAGGCCCTCAATACATGGTGACTCTCAAGTCTGTGCCAGGCACTTTCCTCACCGTTGGGAGTTACGAGTGGGTAAGACAGGGGTTCTTATCTTTAAAGAATTGGTAGCATGGCAGCGGGGAAGCATTCCAAGCAGAGAAAACAGCATGAGCAGAGGTAGTTTTTGGAATCCTGAAAGTTCTTCATTTATTTGGGAAGCTGACAATGTTTCAGTGTCCCTAATCTTAACATTACTATAATTGGAAATATTAAATTGATGTGGTGTTTTAGAGGTTTGTAAAACACATGACAGTCATTATTTTATTTGATCCTTGCAAAAACCCTACGTGGCAGACAGGGATTACTGTCTCTAATTTTATAAAGGATTTGAGTGATTTACCCAAAATTGCATAGTGAATAAAAGAGCCAGGGTGAAAGTCCAGGTTTTTGCATTTCCTGTCCAGTGTACTTTGTATAAGTACAACTTAAAGTTGTATAAGTCAACTAGTTGTATGTCTTCTCTATATATACAGATGCTTAGCCCTTAATAATAATTTAATGAGACGTCATACCATTCCTTTTACTTACATAGTTTTACTTATACTCATCTGACTTAAGCTACACAATTGTATACAATTAAAATGGGGCTATACCTTAGCCTCTATTTTTGTATACCACTTGTGACCTTGTAATAAAAAAAAAGGAAGTTTAGTTATTTCTTCAGGAGTACTGTAAAGTCAAAATGTCAGCTCCTAATTTTACTTTACGTGCAGGTTGTTTTTGTATCAGTCTGTTTAATGATATTTTACAGATTGGACAAATCATATACGTATACACATTCAGATTTGCTGAGTATGCCATTAATAGCCCTATCTACCCGGCTCTTACTATTCATCTGATTTATGATCATAAGACTTCTTTGAGGGCTATTCTTTTAAAGACCCTCATTTGATTCACTATAGTTGATTCACACATATTGGATTTTTGCTGTAACTGTTAAGATTTTAAAAAGCAAATGCGTGAACAAGAAAGTAAGCACCCCAGACAACAACTTCCATTCTCTTTGCTCTCTAGGAAGTGTGCCACTGTGCCAGTTGTAGGATGTTCAACATGAAAGGCAGAAGCACAGCTCCACTTCTTAGAGGGTACTTACTTGAACCCCAGAGTGGCTTTTGGATCCTGCCAGTTATTGGCATTTCCAAATAAGAATGCAGAGCATGCCTGTGCTGTCAACTTGATCTTTGAATAGGAAGATGTTGTGAATGGATAGAAATGCTAATGTGCTAGGAATCTGTGAAATACTTCACCCTGTCGGGCACACAGCAAATTAACAGGTTCCTTCCTCTCATGAGGAAGAGAATTTGGAAGGACTGCTTTTTGGTTTGCAGGGAAGATTTTTTAAAGTTGCTCCTTTTAGTTAGGGAAGAGGCTGCTCAGGTGTAAGTGTTAGGTACACTGGTCAGAAAACTTGCTTGGCTTTCCTGGAATACACAAAGATTTTAAGTGAGTTGACAGTATTGGAATCTTTTCCACAGTTGAGAGTGTCATGGAACGTTCCAGGGGCATTGTTTATATTTTGAGTTCTTATACATTATTAGAGCTGTGTATGGAGGTTTTTAACTAAACATCATATTTATTCTTTTCTTTCATGTGATATGCATGAAATGCTTCTACTCTGTAATTACAGATATGCACCTCCCTCACCCATACATGTGCTTTGCATTGAGGATTTGGGAAAAAAAAAAAAACTATTGAATATTTTTTTTGGGGGGGAGGTGTTTTTTGTGATTTTTGGATCTTCATGTGTAAGGCTTTTGAGTTTTCTATTTTGTTTTTGCAGTTGGTTCAGAAGAAGGGAGGGAACCTAAAGCTAGTAGTTGGCAAGATCCAAGAAGGATTTGTTGCATTTATAAAAAGATCTTGAAAAAGCTAGCTCAGAAAGGGCCAACTTCCCCTCCATCTATGCCTTTTACAGTTTCACCCTTTAGAGAAGTCCCTCCACCACCACTGGGTGGAAGGAAGGCTGGAAACTTTCTTTCCAGTTCTTTCCAGTTTTCACCTAGAAGGTGAAAGTTCTTAACTTATGAGTTGGTAAGAAGCCTGAAGGGAGGTGTGGTGGTAAATGGTTTCTTCCTCAAATATTAGAATATAGGGTACAAGACTTGTCTCTAAAATAGACAGATGGACAGACATACAACAGAAGGACCACGGAGAGACACAACTTTTGGAATGAAATTTGCCTAAAAGAATGGTCTTTGAATCTGTCTTGTGGTGCCTATCTAGGGTGAAGTCTTGAAGAGACCTGAAGTCTCAGCTTAACAAAGAGCAGGGGAGGCCTTTCCAGTGGGCAGGGGTCCTTGGCCCTCAGTCAGGGATGGGAGGCGTGCATCCTAGGTCCCATTTCCTACTGCAATTTAATGTGCTTTTTTGTTTGTCATTTTGCCATGAGCTTTCAAGGGATTTGAAAGGGAAAACAATGTCGGGTCTCTCCATTTTATGAGGTTACACGGAAAGGGGTTTCATTGACCCTGTGGCAAAACCCTCTCCTTAGGGCTTGGAAATACTTTAAAAAATATATAGCACAAGAGTGAAAATGAAACACTGAAAAAGAGATGTTGGCCAGGCAAACTGATTCTGCCCCAAGAGGTGTAGTTCACTTCCATGTTGATTTACCTGACCATGAAAGTATCTTTTGCAGACACTACCCCGAAGTTTTTGTTGCATTCCTCTGCATTGAACTGTGTCTCTGGGAGCCGTTCATCTTTGTCACCTGCTTTACTTCTGCTATTTTTAGCTAGCTTCCAAAGACCTTACAGCTTCCTCAAGTGAAGGATAAAGAATTAAGATCTCTTGTAAACAAAGGCTCATCACTGCATTGTTTTTTGCTGTGAGAGCTTCCTTCAAGTTTTCCTTTGAGTCAACTTTAATTGCTTAGAACTTGGAGGACTTAGACTCTCTAGGAGAGAGATCTTTGTCAATAGTACTTTCAAATACATGGAGAGGCAAGGCCTTTAAAAAAAATTCTAGAAGAATTGTTTTAAATTTAATCAGTTAAAAATAAATATAGTGATGGACTACCTTCTAGTCATATAGGAAGATATATCTTATAATTTGATCCATGTAAAAGCAATCCATTAAGTCTTGGTACTTAGGATTATAATGTTTAAATTTCATTTTTTTTAAGCTGTTGCGTGGGGGAAAATAGTTGATTTTGTGGTTATGAGGGTTTGCCTTTTGGACTTGGGTTTGTGCTTAGAAAGTAAGTTTCTTGGAGTAACATGCAACCATCTTTTGGAGGAAAAGAACCAGTTCAAAATACGTGATCTAGTGATGAATGCTTCTCTTTTTATGGGCTAGTACATTTATATCACTACTAGAATAACTAGACAAAAAAAAATGTAATGTTATCTAGTTAATTCATTAGATAAAGCTAATCTAATTAAATAATGCAATTTTATCATGCAAAATATTAGAGGCCTATAGGTTTGGCTTTTCCCTTTAAGAAAGTGTGGATGCTTCCTGAATCATTTCTTCCATCTTCTTGTCATTCACTCCCGTCCTCCCCCCTTAAAAATTATTTTGGAGACTGAAGTGTAATAAACATTTCCCAGAAGTGATATTTCTCACCAATATGAACTTTGCACTTTATTTTTTGAAAGATAAAGAAAAGTGCATAGTGAAATGTTGTATATGCAGAGACCAGAAATTAGATTTTTTTCTACTCTTCTTCCAAGTTGAGTTTTGTGCTGGTCTTACTTTTATCTCTCCATCTATGTTTGCAGGGCTGTCTGTTTCCCCCAAGTGTTAATGTAAACATATTATATTTTGAGAGAGATCAGTTCACTTCCCTCTGGAAATCCATGCCTATAATGTGGTAAACCTCAATATAACTCTCTGGTCCGAATGACATTTCATAACTGTGTACAAATCAAACACACTGTTGATATTAAATGACAACATTTAATGCCTATGTCAACAATTCACTTAAGTCTCATTTCATTAAAATACTCCTGATCTGGGGAGAAGTCGCCTGTCTGAGTAGATATAGCACTAGACTTTCACTTCTGATTTCAGGGTTAAAGTACAGCTGGTGAGCTGTAATTCAAGTGGATTTTATAGGTTCTGGCCAAGAGGAATGCAACAAAAAATCCAGCTCACATTGTCGGAGGAAGTCTTGGGTCACCTACACAAGAGAACATCCAAAACAGTGATTTTTGTTTGATTCCCTGTGTAAGTCTGCTGGTCTTTGGGGAGGATTTCTCCCCAGTTCTCAGAAATTTAAATAAGAAATTAACATGGGTAAGAAAGTTTACACAGTTCACTACCTGACTTATTCTCCCTCCATTTCTTATCTGTCACAGCCAGCTTTGGGCCCTCACTCTTGCCCCAAGACTATTTTGTGAACCTTTCTCTTCCCTGGGCCGTCTTTGGAAGACTGGCTTTTAATGTTTCCCAGAGTGTAATGCTAATTTATGCACCGGTCTTTTATGCACAGTAGCTCTTTGGGATCCCTTCCCTGTAGTTATGAAAGAAGCCCAGCCCACTTAGGAAGCTCCTCTTAAGCCTAAGGTAGCCAGAAAAGGATTTCCAACACTTCCATGGTTATGGTTTCTTTATTTAAAGAATAACCTCTTTGTTGGGATAGCATGTGTTTCTGAAGCTGAAGCTAGGGAGTAGTCTAAACTTATGAGTGAGTGGTCTGTGAGGACATTTGAATAAATAATAGTGGTAGCTGCTGCTGCTTGGATAATCCCGTTATGCTGTTGTTTCATGTAAGTCATTGAAGTTTAGGGCTTGGCTGAAAATCATCATCTAAACCCTTTTTGTGTTGCACCTCCTGCATTGTAAGTGCCCAGCAAATGCAGACGAATGCAGAGGGGGACCATAACGGGGAGGGCAGGCTATCCTTGTGGTTGTGAGTAACTGGCATCTCCAGATGGCTGCAAGTGTGCTAAATTTTTACACACCTGAGTAAATGCAGAAAGACCATGAAACAAATGGCAATCCTTTCCATAGGAGAACAACCATAATGGGAAGTAAGTAGCTGTTAGGCTTCTCTCAGACCTTGATAACCTAGGGAAAGCAGAAAATACAACCGAGATGACAGAGGACTGTAATTGGCTGCGTATTAAGAAGTTTAGACATTTCCCTCCCTTCTATCTCTGGGAGAAAGAAATTGCTGTAACGTGTGTAGAAGACATAAAACTTGCTACAGCGGTATTTTTATTTCCAAATTATTCTTAAAGCTATTTAAAAGTCACCACAGAATGTGCTTTACAGAAGCAATTTCATGGCCCTTGTAGGTTTTTGTGTAAATCCAGATAACTGAAAAGTTGGTCCTGATTCATTGTGGAAAAGGAAGGAAGTACACCAGAGCTGATGGTGAAGTCTAGGTTCGGTATAAAGGAATTTGGTTTGGGGAGAAAGAGCTCATCATAGCCTCCCCAGTTCTTTAAAAGAATTTCTGCTGTGATTGGTAATGTAAAGAACATTTGAAAACTAATCATTATTTGAGAAATCTTTCTGAACTAGAAACTTGCTAGCTTTGAGTCCTGTTAATACTCACTGGCAATGAAAGCCATTTTCCATTCCATGAGATCAATTTGGAACTTGAGCATAATTTTATTTCTGCTTCACAGTTCTTAAAATCCTGTTTGGAAATGCCATTAGGAGGATAAGGGATGTAATGAAAAATACGTTTTCTCATGTACCAAATCAAAGTGTATAGTTATGGAGCTGGCTATCTATACTGAACAACAGTTAACAAAATGAATCGGCTGCTTTCTGCAGTTGAAGTTGTATAGTATAAAATTCAATGAAACATTCATTAAATGGAAAGATCACATCAGCATCAAGGATGCATTTAGCAAGTTTCCTCCTACCACATTACTGGGGTGGAAGCACGGTTTAGACCTAGGAGTAATGGCTATGGATGGCGTTAAGTATTGTGGGAGGCCTTGGGATAGAAAGATAAATAGGAGTGACTATGCCTGGAAACCCAAAGTTTGGATGCAAGTGGAAGGAACTGTCAGAAAGATGGGCCTTTGGGCCAGTATATTACAAGAATGATACCCTTGTCAGCATCTTTCATTGAAACCTACAAGTTATCTTTTGAAACTGGCATCTGTCAGACCCCTCCTTGGGGGTAAAGGACCTCATTTTTGTGGCTGAACTTGTAGGTCAAATGGAGTGTTTGATTCCCCTGTTGTACGGAATGATAGGGGGTATGGTGAAAAGAGATTTCTTTCCATCCAAGTTTTTAAACAGCTTCTTAGAGTGGGGAGTTATTCCATAAATGAATGAGCTGAATAAATGAATGAGTGAAAAAAAATTAACTAAATGACAAGATTTATTTTTGCTGGCAAGGTTTATTTTATTTGCTATAAAGAACTTTAGTATAATCTCATTTTCCCTGGTAGAAAATGCAAAGTAAAATAGGATAAATGCATACTTAAGATCTGTGTGTATGTGTATTTCACTATTATTTATAGTGAGATTGTTGATTTCACTAGAATGTTTGGAACTATAAAGTTAAGCCATTTTGAAATATTGCTCTGTTACACACTGGCTTAGGGAAACGTTTTCATATAAAACTAAGACTATTAAGTGATGACACTGCTAGGAAATGCACCTGACCACCCCAAGCAGTAGATGCAATTTTTAAGAATGCAAACGTGAAAAACTGACAGTGGAAAATGACAAGACGCTCACATATTCTTGAATTTTTTTCCTTTAAGTTTTCAGTTGGCTGGTGCTAGGAAGGGCCTGCTTCCGATTATGACTCGTCTAGGGGGAAAAACAGTTTTACAGGACTGACCTTAAGTGCAAAATGGATAATAATTCAAAGCCCTGAGGGGGCTTAGGAAATGAAGGTAGCTTATTGGTTTTGGCAGGGAAAGGGTTGGGTTGGTAAGGCCATTGAGCTCCTTAACTGAAAATGCTGACAAGCGGAGCAGAAAGCCTGCGTGCTATACCAGGCACAATCATTATTTTCATTGGCAAAATGTATTGCTTACAGTCTTGGGTAGTCTGTCCATTTTGTCAGTAATTTAATCTAGGTGAAAAAGGCAAGGCGTAGCGACTGCTATTGTTGAGCATCCCTGCAGGCGTACCTGGCAGGTTTCATTCCAACTTTTAATGAGGAGCCTTGCTTTATGTTGGTGTTCTGCTGGTGGCTTGAAATATCTATTTTGGGGTGTTTTAAGATAGGGGTTAGCTCTTGAAACTGGACAAGCTTCCTGCCTGAAACATGAAGGGATTCCCCCCCACCCCCCCCCACCCCCTTGTCTCTGCTTCTTGGTAAATTGATAATTAGGTGAGACTTTTAGGCAGAAGTAAAAATACAGATGCTATTGGTTTGTTTTGAGGGTGATCGCTTTCCTTTCAGAGGAAGATTTCTCAGGATTTGAAAGAAAGAATTTGAAGACAGAAACTTAATTCATTTGAGATAGTCTGTATTTTTCTAGGAATTTTATATCACAGTATGTGCCAACAATATATGACACCTTGCATAATGTATTTTTATATTCCTTTACCCAAGAATTAAGGAGGTACTTTTACAAGATCAGGAAATATATGTTGCTTGCAATATTGCTACTAAACCCATTATTTTTCTTTCTTTCTCTGAGCATAGTGCTTTCTCCACTGAGCTCCCCATGCCTTGCATTCATTTGGTTATTCTTGTATAGGTGAATGAATGGTCCAGGTCTTCTATGATGTTTTTAAAAAAATGTTGTAGTTTATGAACTTGAGGGTGAGAAAGTAAAATGATCACTCTTAAACTTTAAAAAGTTCCATATATTAATAGATTTGGTTTTTAAGGTAATTTTGGGAGTATCCTTGGCAAGAAAGAGAAGGCCTTTTCATGCTTTGTGGACATTCTCTTTAGGTCAACCACAGAAGTTGCAGAAAGAAAATTCTAAGCTGCATGTCAAGTAAGGGCACAGTTTTGAGGCTGCCCAGTTTGTTTGTTTTTAATTCAGATTTTTGGCAGAGAGTGTTGGGACATCCTTTTCCTAACTTACTCATTACTTCATTTATACCATAACGGGATTTATGTAGTAAAAATAGGGTTATGTTCTGGTCAAAATAGAATGTGGGGAAGGGATGGAAATGGTCTTTTAAGAAGAGAGATAAGAGGAACTCATTCATAGTTATTATGATATGTACAGTTTATTGAACACTACATATCAGGTACTATTCTAGAAAACTCTTATCCTGGATGCTATTAGGAGAGAGAGATTGCAAAGTAATTTGAACAAGGAAAGTTTAATATAAAGACTAAATAACTAACAAAGGACTGGAGTATTGAGGGCTTGGCTAATAAGTAAAGGGAATGCTAGAGAATATGGGAGTAGAGGTAGGAAGGGGCAGCCCCTACACTGAGGCTGAGGTAGAGCACCCATGGAAAAGCCCCCTCCCACTCACCTTGGGCTGAGATTCCGATTGTACTGGAGAGTTCACAGCTGTGGCTCACTGAATGGCAGAGAAGTTGCTATGGTTCAGTGTTACTTGCTGGAGGTCTCCCTTTAGGATGCTGGGGAAAACTTCATGGAAAAGTGTTTTCATTGGAGAACTTGGGTGTCAGGGAAGTTGCTGGCTGCTGCTGGCCAACCTGCTCTGAGGGACCTGGGCACTGGGGAAGCTGCATGCACTGCCACAGCTGGACACTGAAAAAGCCCTGTTCCTCGACCAGTGTCCCTCCAGTACCCTCTAATGGCAGAGCTTAATAGTGTGCCAGCTGACAAAGTAAAAGTACATAAAGGTCCAAGATCCATTTTTCACAGAGCAGACAAAAAGGTTGTATTTCGAGCTGAGAGCCAATAAATGGATAAATCTATGCTGCTGCTTATTTAATCCTAAAGCAACTAGAAGTAGGTATGGTTTATTCCTCTTTACATGCAAAGAACTTTATTTTAGGTCCGAGAGATCAAATGACTTGTTCAAAGCTGAATAGCTAATAAATGGCAGATACAAGTTTCAAACTTAGATTTGTCATTTTCTAAAGGCCGTGTACTTTCCACTGGTCTATTTGAAATACAGATGCTAACAGTCAAGTCTAGAAACTGACAATTGTATCAATACTCTTACCTACATATTATATCAGATATCACTATTTAATTCGTTATTTAGCTCACTTGCCACTGGCTCTTCTGTAGATTATTAAATTTTGGTATTAAAGGAATAAGTTCTACCTATTTGAGTGCAGTTTCTGGAGCCTTTTTTGACCCATATCTTAGCTGTGCTCTTACTCATCAATTAGAGTTTGAGCTCTATGCCTGATTGACAATTTAATAGCTACCAGGGGTCTCAACTGGGCTTCCTGGAGGTAGGGGCAGAATATGATGGTGCTTGGTTTTTCCTGATATCCTTTTGTTCTTTTTTGTGTTTTCTTTTATCTCCTTGAGCACATTCAGATCATATTTTTAAGGTCTTGGTCTGATGTTCAAAGTCTGATCATCTTCATTTATGGCTTCTGGATTTTTGTTCTTCTTTGGATTGGCCATCGTTTCCTGTTTCTTTGCCTTGCAATCTTTTGTTGTACAATGTACATTTTAATATTGTAAAGTGTTAACTCTGGGATTTAGCCCCTGAGCTATCTGCTCCTTAAGTTTTTATCTACCTAGTGATATGACAGAAATTTCCTTGAATGTCAGGAGCTAACAAAAACAAACAAACCAATGCAAAAAACACCTTTCACAGTCTGCAAATTGGCTTTTTGTTGGCTGGTGCTCTCCTTCAGAGTTTAGCTCCCCCATCAAGAAGATCACTCTGAAGTGAATGCAAACTGCAGGGTCCCCTCTGTCTTTTCTGAGCCTGTGTCCTGTGTTTGTGCTTGCTCGTGGACTTAGGAATCCCCCTGTTTACAGGAATTTGAGTGCCTTCTCTACTTCCTCTGAAATAGACTTTCTTCCCCTCCAGGGTGTTCTGTCCTATGATTTAAAGCAGTGTCCCAGGCCTGTTTGACTTGATTGTTTCTTGCACTGCTTTAGCTGTCCTCAAGCTGCTTCCACCTGTAGGGCAACTTCTGAGAGGGCGAGCCAGAGATTAGTTTCCTGATTCAGTCTTTCAGGCTGCCACCTGGTTGATTGGCATCGACATCCTGGCACCCTACTATGTTCATAAGGGTTACTCTGCTCCCTCTGGAACAGGGCCAGGGGCCCACAATGGGAGTGCAGGCTGGCTTCACACTGTGCAGGGGGGCAGTAAGGCAGTGCAACCAGCAAGGGTGCCATGAGCTTTTACCATTTTTAAAGCTGAATTTTCTTGATTCTGCATTCACCCAGTTACTGTAGCCCTTTGACTGTTTTCCAGAGTTTTGAGGAAGATGGCTTAGCCAGTTTTTGCTAGTTTTCAAAGCTTCTGTGGGAGGAATGGCACTCTGGAGCATTTTACACCGCCATCTTGGTTGGCCAGAACTTCTGTTTCTTGTTTTTTAAATTTGAAATGTTATCTTTTCACACCCCAGCCTCTCTCACCAAGACTGTCCCTCAAGGATACCCTGCATTTAATAGTTTCATGGTGAAGAATGACTGTGCAGTGGAGCGGATGTGGCTCAAGCCATTGTATGCCTGCTGCCCACATGGGAGGTCTTAGGTTCGGTTCCTGGTGCCTCCTAAAGAAAATAAAAGCAAACAACAAGCAAAACAAATGAAAAAAACCAATTCAGGGATTCTGAGGGCAGGGAGAGGGAAAAACAGGTATAATACAAGGGCATTTTGGGGACTTGGGGAATCATCCTAAATGACATTGCAGTGATATATACAGGCCATTATATATCTTGCCATAACCTATAGAATTGTGTGGGAGAGAGTGTAATATCCTTAAATTTTACTTAAATTAAACTACAATGTAAACTATAATCCATGCTTGGTGGCAATGCTCCAAAATGTGTTCATCAATTGCAATGAACATACCACACTAATGAAGGATATTATTAATGTGGGAAAATGTGGGAGGTATGGGGAGTTGGGCATATGGGAATCCCCTATATTTTTTAAATGAACATTTATGTAATCTAAGTATCTTTTTAAAAAAAATATATGGAAAAAAAAAAAAAGCAACAATTCAGGGAGGGGAGCTGATGTGGCTCAGTGGTTAAGCGCTGGCTTCCCACATATGAGGTTCTGGGTTCAATCCCCGGCCCCCAGTATCTCCAAAAAAAAGTGTGCAGATCTGCTTTTTTGGAATCTCTTATTATGCTATATATGTTTACCACATTTTGTGTAAAAGATTAATATTCTGTAAAATTTCTGTAAAAGAAGTGTCATTTTCATACCAATTTACACTATAATTTTTAGAACTACTTATATTTTGACTTTGGGTGAGTTACTTAACCTCTGGGGCTTAGTTCTTTTATCTATTCTTTAATCTATAAAGGTGGTTGGCCTCTCTAAAGCTTCTCTCATCTTAAAAACACTCAGTGGCTATTTCCAGTTTGACATCTTTTGGCAGCAGTTCCAAACACATGAGCTTTAAGTTTCCTGATCCTATCCCTGGCAAGTAGTTGATGAATTACAAATAAAAGGAAGGCAGTAGATGTGCTGGCAAGAATGTGGCTTTGGAGTCAGACCCTTAGGGGTTTGAATCTCAGTGCCACAACTTAGTACTGTTATTAGGTATTAGGTAGCTTACTCGTTTTTCTGAGTCCCAGCCTTTTACTTTTACTTTATAATGCCTGGCCCATTGTACTCTGATAAGGAGTAAGGGAAATTATATGTGCCAAGTACTTTGTGTAGTTGCTACCCCATAGTAGGTATTCTATAAATGGTAGATATTATTATTATTATCCATGAAATTGTAAGCTCCTTGAAGGCAGGACCCTGTCTTAGTCATCTCTGAATTGCCTGTAGTGCAAGGTATCTCTGTATACTCTGTAGTATTACCGTTTTGAACTAAAATGCTTACATCCACTGGGGGAGTCCTTTCCAAACTGAGTCTCTGTGAACTAAATCCTTTTCATGTGAATCAATCACCCTGTAGTTTATCTATTTCATAAGTTGAGATTGCACGTATTCTTCTCTCTTAAAGCAGTTCATCTTTATAATCTTACTGAATTCTTTTTAGTAATATTCTGTCTGACTACATAGATTTAAAAAAAATTTTTTAAAGCATTTTACAGGGCATAATAGCACTAGTAGTCACATTATTAAGGACTCACTATGTGCCAGTCTTTATTCCAGTCACTTCAAACATACTAATTCCTTTAAGGCTCATAACTCTCTTTATCATCTTCATTGTATAGATAACCTGCGCCTGCAGGTTTAATAACTTGCTTGAGCTCACTCGGGGGTGAGTGGGGGTGCAGCAGTATGGCTCCAGAGCCAGGGTTCTTCACCCTACAGTTATATTGCTTTGTTCAACTCTAGTTTTGAAACACCTCACCAGAGGTCACTGATAAAAATCCAATCAAACTCAAATCAGCCCGAGTCGAGAATGAAAGAAGAAGGCACATACTTCAAAGCAGCTTGACATAAATCTATTTTTAAGCCATTAAATACATTTTTGGGGGGGATTGCCTTCCCTTTCCATAAGTAAGAAAATAGGACTAATGTCATATTCTCAGGTTACATCAAGGAGACCCTAAAAATTGTCACCTGGCCCCCACCTCTAGTCCATGTGCAGGTAGAGACCTGAGAACTGTGGAACTTGAATGACGTGCCCATTCAGGTGCCAACGGCTTATTGCATTTCTTCCTTTATTTTAGTAACGGCATTATTTTCCCTGTTAGGAAAAAGATTGCCTTGGTGGACTTTAGGAACCACTTTAGTCTGCTTGGATAAATGGAAAAACACAAGTGATCAGCTTTCATCATGACAAATGGAAACTGTCATTTAATTTTTATCCCCAATTATACAGCTCCGGGACCAATTTTTCAGGTGGAATGTTGGAGCCATTAAAAAGAAATAAGTAAACTATGCCATATTCCATCATTTTTCTGGCAGCTAACCAATGATGTGTAGCCTTATTACGTGTACGTTTTTATAGAGATATTTTTCTCTTAAAAGAAGGCTTTATTAACTCTTTACTGATTTCTTCTGGAATGCATTTTTTTTCTTTTTCTTTTTCTTTTTCTTTTTATCACTGAGTGTTGTTAGGAGTTTACCTACGGTTTTGGTTGGCAGCCATACCTCTTTTCATTGTCTGTGTTCTTGGATTACTAGAATTGTACAGAACAATGTTTCTTTAATTCCAGTTGGAATCAGGTCAGTTGTCCTAATGTTGGCTACAGACTTTGTTCATTTGGATTTCAGAATGCAATTTATTAGAAATGTAATACACATATAAAACCTAACCAACAGCCACCTCGTCTGCTGCCTTAATGTTATACTGAAAACGCTTGGTTGGGTTCTCCCTCCTCTACTCCCATGGCATACTGTCCATTTTCCTGTTATCCTACTTACTATATCATGTTATAATTTATCTGATTTCATGTCCTTTTGGTTTCCCAGTAACCTGAAGTCTAGTGACTGTGAACACCTTATGATTTGGCTGTTTCATCTTTGTACCCACAAGCTCAGCACAATGTTTGGCACATATTAGATGCACAAAAATTGTTCTGAGTGACTGTTTAAATGCTTTCTTATTTCCTTTTTGTAGGTATTTTTAATTAGAAACACTTCAATAATATTGAGATCCACTGTCTTCTGAGGACACTAAAACCCTTTATAACAACATTTAGTCATCTTTATTCCATCTAGAAAAATTTTTCATGTGGCAGGTAGACTTTGAATTTTTGAGGTGAGAGAAATTGAGATCAAGGGTTACTAATGATTTGCCAGAGAGAACATAGCTGGAATTAGAACCATTGACTTCTGGTTTCCAAACCTTTTTCCCCCAAATTTCACTGCTTTGGGGCTTTGTGCTCAGTTTGCACAATCTTCCATTATTTGTATTATCAAAAATATCACTGGTTTATTTTTTATGTGTAATTAATATACAAAGTGATGGTGGGGCAATGGTCCAAAGATCAGATTGTTTGGTTTTTGGAGAAGTTGGTTAATGGATGAGGCCCATTAGCAGAGTATAATAGGAATTTATGGGAACCTTTGGCTCAGAGCCAGGGGATGTTTGCACATACTTGATTTCAAACTCAGAATAGTTAAATCTTAAAACTTAGTTTCAATAAAAGAGGTACTACAGTATATTATTGATAATAAGGGAACATTTTCTTCAGATATATGCTTTGGCATATGTTTAGAGGAGAAATGACACCCTCTTGTATAAAACTGTCATCTGGTACCGTTACCATTACAATATGCAAGTAAGTTTATAAACATGCTGATGATAGGATTCTTGTGACTTGGAACCTTGTTAAGTAAATGGTATTAGGTCATGTATTCTGTCCTCAGGGGTGGTAGACTAAACAGGTGCACCTATCCTTATTCATGCCTGTAACCTTTGCTTCTGAAGAAGCAAATGGCCTTTTGTAAGAGTTGCTACAACATGAAGAGTTACTTTCAGGCAAACTGTTTATTGGGAATATTAACATCTTAGTCTAGTTTGGCAAGCAGCGCGCGCCGCACACACACACACACACACAAAGTAGCAATTTGCAAATAGGTTTTTCTACTTTCTTTTCCCTACCAGTTACAGGAGGAGTAAACCCAATGAAATAAATATATATTATTGCAGATCTGTCATAAGTCATTGCTTGTGGTAGGTATCTATTTTTAAGGCTACATTAGGCTTTCCAATAGGAGGACAAGCTCTCAGATTTGGCTAATGTGCCTGCACTGATGGAGAGATGGTGATACGCTGTCTATTCTCTTGTGTTACAAATAGGACTTTCCTTGTGTGACTTTTTTGTGTGTGTGAGGGGGGGGTGGTTGTTGGTATTTGGAATTGCTCAATGATGGACTTGCAGAATTGGAAGGGAGATGCATAGTATAACATCTCCAAAGGCTTTGAAATAGGTGTTTTCATTTTTGGACAGCTTTAATATTAGAGTGCTTTTTCATATATTATACTATATATCATTCTCTGTAATTTCCACTTATTGGTCCCTTGCCTTGTTCAACAGAAACTAATCCTTGCTTGTCACTATCAATCTATGTGTGGCACCATTGACTGTGCACAGTCTTATTTTAAGTTCCCTTATCAAATGCTTTCACATCTCTGTGCTTTTGCATTTGCTGTGCCCACAGCCTTCTTAGCCATCCTCATCACTGGCTCACTCATTTCAAAAGTCAGTTCTTCTGTACAACTATTGAGCATCCTCCAGGTGCGTTTAGATGCTCTCTGCACTTTGCTCACTCTTCCTCTTCCCCTTTATTCCATCTCCCCACACACTTTGCCCATGCCTCTTATCTGTCAGTACTTACTGCATCCTGTATTACAGTTTCTATTTGTTCACCCAGCTCCTCTGCTGGACTGAATTCTGTGAAGGCAGGGATCACGGCTAAATGCATCTTACAATTCTGAGTATACTGTACATTGCCAGTCCTTAGCGGTATATGCTTTTCTGATCAGATTGACCAGATCCTTGTCTTACTGACCTGCTGCATCATTCCGTGGACTAAGTGATGTTTCCACCAAACTCCCCTTTGCTATCTGTGTGCAGTCCCCACAGTGATACCTGCATGTGAGGAGGGAGGAACAGGTCATGGCTTTGAAGTACTGAAGCATCCTGTTATGTTTATTTAATTACTTAAGATTTCCCTGAGTGGAAAGTATCACTTTCTTTGTTGTTTTTTTCCCCTATAGGTGTAACTTTTAAGACACCTGAGTACATGTTGTTCATCGAACTTAAGATCAGTTGAAATTCTCAGGGCTATCAGAGTTGGCTGATCTAAGGTTTTACATAGTTTTGGGGATTGTAAAATAACAAGAGGGGTGCTGAAGTGTTCCAGAACAATTTCTCATTGGTTTCAGAGTCCAGTTTCCTTCCTCAAAATATTAGCCTGCTGCATCCAGGTAGTTGGTGTGAGTGAGAAACAGTACTTAGCTTACTTTTTATGAAGTTTGATCATGTTCACAAATTTAATAGCATATTGAGCAATTTTCACACTCAAAAATCCCTCACCTGTCATTGTAAAAACCTCACATAGTATTCCCATTCACCTTTTCTCCACTGGATTTACAATTCCATGTAGGAATTACATTTACCATTATTAAATGTCTTGGTAAAAATGAAACAGCATTCTAGTTTAAAAAAAAAAAAAAAATTTTTTTTTTAAACATTTTTTTTTACTTTATTTTGTACATTTAATAATTGAAAATATAAACAATTAAAAACTAAAAAGTAACAGATGAATAAATATATACATTTCTCAATTAAATATAATGGATCTGTATAACTTTTTTTGAATCAAACAATATGTTACATAATATATTTGGTTCATAGTAACGCATTCATACGGTATTTGTCCTTTTGTGTCTGGCTTGTTTCACTCAACATAATGTCCTCCAAGATCATCCATGTTGCCATATGCTTTATGACTTCATTTCTTCTTACAGCTGCATAATATTCCATCATGTGAATAGACCACAGTTTGTTTATCCATTCATCTGTTGATGGACACCTGGGTTGTTTCCAACTTTTGGGAAAGGTGAATAATGTGACTATGAACATCGGTGTGCAGATGTCTGTTCGTGTCACTGCTCTCAGTTCTTCTGGGTATATACCCAGTAGTGGTAATGCAGGGTCACGTGGCAAGTCTATATTCAACTTCTTTAGGAACTGCCAAACAGTCCTCCATAGTGGTTGTACCATCCTGCATTCCCACCAACAGTGAAGAAGTGTTCCTATCTCTCCACATCCTCTCCAACACTTGTAGTTCTCTGTCTTTTTAATGTGGCCATTTTGATAGGTGTGAAATGATATCTCATTGTAGTTTTGATTTGCATTTCCCTAATCATGAGTGATGTTGAGCATTTCTTCATGTGTTTTTTTTGCCATTTGTATTTCTTCTTCAGAGAAATGTCTATTCAAGTCTTTGGCCCATTTTTTAATTGGGTCATT
>JAKSZT010017778.1:0-10556 GCA_026826555.1 Tolypeutes matacus | reverse complement strand
ACTTGTCCATTTCCTCTAAATTATCATTCTTGTTGGCATATAATTTTTCAAAGTATCCTCATATGATAGTTTTTATTTCTGTGGGGTCAGTAGTGATATCACCTTGCTCATTCCTTATTTTATGTATTTGCATCTGTTCTCTCTTTTTCTTTGTTAGTCTGGCTAAGGGTTTGTCAATTTTGTTGATATTCTCGAAGAACCAGCTTTTGGTTTTGTTTATTGTTTCCAGTGCTTTCTTATTCTCTATTTCATTTAGTTCTGCTCTAATCTTTGTTATTTCCTGTTTTCTACTTCCTTTAGGTTTAGTTTGTTGTTGTTTTTCCAGTTCCTCCAAGTGTGCAGTTAGGTCTTCAATTTTAGCTCTTTCTTCTTTTTTAATATATGAATTTATGGCTATGAACTTCCCTCTCAGGACTGCTTTCGCTGCATCCCATAGGTTTTGATATGTTGTGTTGTTGTTTTCATTAGTTTCAAGGTAGTTACTGATTTCTTTTGAAATTTCCTCTTTGACCCACTGTTTGTCTAAGAGTGTGTTGTTTAACTTCCATATCCTTGTGCCTAACCTATTTCTCTGGCCCTTATTGATTTCCAACTTCATTCTGTTGTGGTCAGAGAAATTACTTTGTATAATCTCAATCTTTCTGAATTCATTGAGTGTTGTTTTGGGGCCTAGCATGTGGTCTATTTTGGAGTATGTTCCATGTGCACTGGAGAAGAATGTAAATCCCGCTGTATTTGGGTGTAGTGTTCTGTATATGTCTATTAAGTCCAAATCTTCTAAGGTATTGTTGAGTGCCTTCGTTTCTTTATTGATTCTCTGCCTAGATGTTCTGTCTAATGATGATAGTGGTGTGTTGAAGTCCCCTGGTATAATTGTAGAGGCATTTATTTCTCCTCTTAGTTTTTCCAGAGTTTGCCGCACGTATTTTGAGGCACCTCGATTAGGTGCGTAAATGTTGATGATTGTTCTCTCTTCTTGAGAGATTACTCCTTTTACTAATATGTAGTGTCCATCTTTGTCTCTTACAATAGTTTTGCATTTAAAGTCTATTTTGTCTGATATTAGAATAGCTACTCCTGCCCTTTTTTGGCTATTGTTAGCTTGTAAAATGGTTTTCCAGCCATTCACTTTCAGCCTCCTTGAATCCCTGGGCTGAAGGTGGGTTTCTTGTAGACAGCATATAGATGGATCATATTTTCTTATCCATTCTGCCAATCTGTGTCTTTTGATTGGTGAATTTAATCCATTAACATTCAGTGTTATTACTCGTAACGAATTTCTTACTTCAGTCATTTTTTCTTTGGGTTAATGTATGTCATATGTTGTTTTGTTTCTCTTTTTGACTTTTCAGTTGTTTTTAAACTCTCCTCCAACTCTCTCTCCCTTGTTTTTTCCTTTCAACTTGTAGAGGTTCCTTTAGTATTTCTTGAAGTGCTGGTTTCTTCCTGACATACTCTCTTAATTGCTGTTTATCTGTGAATATTTTGAACTCTCCATCATTTTTGAATGCCAATTTTGCTGGATAGAGAATTTGTGGCTGGAAGTTTTTTTCTTTTAGTGTTTTGACTATGTCATACCACTGTCTTCTTGCCTCCATGGTTTCAGCTGAGAAATCAGCACTTAATCTTATTGTGCTTCCCTTGTATGTGATGGTTCTCTTTTCTCTTGCTGCCTTGAGTATTTTCTCTTTGTCTTGAGCATTGGACAATTTGACAAAGATTTGTCTTGGAGTTGGCCTGTTGGGATTTATACTATTTGGGGTGCGCTGTGCTTCCTTGATCTGCACATCCATCTCTCTCAATAGAGTTGGGAAGTTTTCAGCCATAACTTCCTTCAACCCTCCTTCTGTTCCCTTTCCCTTCTATTCTCCTTCTGGGAAGCCCATAATGCGTATATTTGTGCGTCTTGCATTATCAGTTAATTCCCTGAGACCATACTGGATTTTTTCTATCTTTTTGTCTATCTTTTCTACAATCTCTTTGATTTCAACTGTATTGTCTTCCATATCAGTAATTCTTTCCTCTGCCTGTTCAATTCTGCTGCCATGTGAGTCCAGCATCTTTTTCATTTCTTGACTTGTGTCTTTGTTCGCCATCATATCCATTACCTTTTTCGGTGTGTTAGCTATTTCTACAGTATGTTCTCCCAGTGTCTTCTTTATATCCTTAATCTCTTCCTTCAGTTCTTTAAGTTGGTCCATGATATTCGTTTGGATAGCTTTGATTAGTTGTTCGATGTACTGCATTGCTTCCTGGTTTTTATTTTGTGCACTGGACTGGTCCATGTTTTCCAGTTTTTCAGAGTCATTTGTATTTTTCTGTTGCCCTCTGGTCATCATATTATCTTGATGGGTTTGTTCAGTTGATTAGCTTTTCTCTATGCTCTAGAATTTTATTTAGCTGTTGGTTCTGCGTGTGAGTTAAGTTTTCTCTTTGGCAGTTTTTATTCTTATTTTATTTCCTTGCTTCTTTCTATGTTCCCTTGAAGGCAAAAGGTTAGGGCCAGAGGAATCCAAAGATGTAAGGAAGGCAGAAGGATAATAGAAATATTGATAAAAGTTAGAAGAGGGGCAAAATGAGACTTAATGAGATGAATATTTAACTTGTGTAGGCAGTGTAGAGTACTGGGAAAAAATATGGAGTTCCTACAATGGACTGGGAAAACAAATGGAGGAATATATATATAGTGATTTAGAAGTTTAGAATTATGAGGAGGGAGAGAAATAGTAAAGAAAGGTCTGAAAGGAAAAAGTTAATACTAATAAAAAAAAAGAAAAAAGAAGAAGAAGTAAACAAAATAGATGGGATAGAAATTGACACCCTTAAGTTGTGGGCCTATGAAAAAATGTTGTCTCTAAGAGCCACAACAGAAAACAGAAGGCAGAAAGATGCAGGAAGGATAAGCGATAA
The DNA here is from genome assembly GCA_026826555.1 of Tolypeutes matacus. Taxonomy (NCBI): domain Eukaryota; kingdom Metazoa; phylum Chordata; class Mammalia; order Cingulata; family Chlamyphoridae; genus Tolypeutes; species Tolypeutes matacus. The sequence continues at coordinate 7,646 of JAKSZT010017778.1, read as the reverse complement.
TTTGTAATACAGAATCAATATATACAGCCAGTGGGAAATTACTGAATAAGAAGCCCAGCAAAGAAGCGTCAAGCTGGCAGCACCTTTTTTAAAAAAAAAAAAATAGAAGGAAAAAGGAAAGGGGGAGGAAGAAGGAAATAATAGCAATAGACCAGAAAGTAACAGAGAGAAACCAAAGATCCACGCAGGCAAGCAGTCAAACAGAGGTAAGGGGGGTCAATGATTCCACTAGGGTCCACGTGGATCCTTCCTGCCTACTTGTGTTTATCAATGAATTTCCCCACAGGGTTGTATATGCACGTCCAGAAGCAGCTTTTAGGTATTAAACTAAATTAAAAAGAATTTATTTTTCATTTGTTGAGGTGACCTCACTTTTTTTTTTATTTAATTTTTATTTTTTTAGCCAAATGCAGGAACCAAAATAATTCCTCCTCTAGACCAACCCTCTTACGTAAGGGACCCTAGCTGGGCCCGTGGAAATTAATCAAACACGTCCCACCTTCCGGACTCCCCAGGTTAGCTGAAACTCTGATGTTAGTCAGTGAGGAGTGCTAAAGACGGCGGATTCTGCCCCTTCTTGCCCTGAGCTCGAGCATCACCAGGCTGCTCAGTAAATCAGTTTGAGTGCAGATTCGCGTCTGCTCTCAGCCTAATGTTGCTTCGGGTCGGCTTATCTGCTCCCCAAAGCTATGGGGCGGTGCAGGCAGCCAGATCGATGTCTAAAAATATAAAATACCCTTCCCTGTCTTCCAACAGAACCCTCCCTTTTTTGGGAAGTGTGCCTTCCTCCTGGCTCCGCAGCGGCCCGGGTCTTATCCCTGGGTGGCTAGGGAAATCAGCTGCGTTTCCCGACCAAAATCCCCCCTCCGGTTCACCGGGTGCTGACTAGCTTGTTTGCTCTGTTCACACAAGGTCCAAGGGGCGCCAGGCAGCCAGCTCCCCAGAAAATAAAACTTTTTCGCCCCCGCCCTCGGCTCCAAATGGCCGTTTTATTTTTTTTCCCCTAACCGCGGGGCTCAGCCGCCTGTGCCAACCTCCACCGGCAGCCTCAAAACTCACGAATCTCCACTGTTCGTTCCACGCCGCCGATCCACGCAGATAGATGTCCCAAGCTTCTCACTCCACGCGTGCACAGCACAGACCCCCGGGCAGGACCCCGTCCACAATCCACCTTGCTCTGGGAGCTTGCAGTGTGCGCCCTCCTACACTAATGCCATCTTGGCCCCTCTCAGAGGTATCACTTTTAATTGATTAAATTATGATTAGGACTTTGATTTGGCCACCTCAGTAGGGCATTGCGTCCTGACCCCTTGGTTGGCGGGGACTTACAGAGAAAAGACATGGCAAAGGACAGAGTTGGGAGTCTTGAGCTGGAGCCCCAGGAAGTAAGCGCACAGAGGATCTTGGTCGTGAGGAAAGATAGAAGGCCCCAGGAAGAGAAACAAGCCATTCATCTAATAGTCTACAGTCTGAACCCTGGCAGATGAGGCATCCATCTTGCGCCAACATGTGACATAGACTTTGGTGAGGGAAGTAACTTATGCTTTATGGCCTGGTAACTGTAAGCCTGTACCCCAAATAAATACCCTTTCTTAATCAGCACCCATTTGGCTGACTAATACAATGGATTTATGCTGTATTAATATGTATAAATAAAATTGATTTGTAAGTAAAAGTCTGGCAACAATTATGTTCAATTTGGTAGGGAAATTGGAAAAGAGGGAATGGTTCAAACAATTGGAATAAGATAAGAATATGTTAAGGAATATTGAAGAAGATATAATTATGCTTTTTAAAGGACTTATTTCACATTGGTTAATTTAAGGCAGTGTTTACAGAACTAGACATACACGAACCAATATATTTTCACTTGGATGGGAAAGAGACACTTTGTCATAAAGATGATTACATACGTTAAAAGATTATGTCATCTTAAGATGATTTATATATAATATTTTCCTTTTTATGTTACAGAGAAAGATTGCCTTTTTATTTTCTTCATAATATTCTTATTGTAGATGAGGCAGTTTTATTGTCATACTTTAGCAACAAACCATTCTTTTATGTTTTACTAGCAGAATGGTACAGCATTTCTTCTTTGCTACTTGTCATCATCATCAGATATTTCAATTGTTTGACTCTATGTGAGAACTGCATTTTCTTTTGGGATTATGCTTTTTGCCCTATAATTCTATGTACTATCTATTGAATATATATTGTATATTTTATAGACTTATTTTCTGTTTGAGTAGTGTGATTTCCTTATTTAGCATCTGGTCACATTTAAAAAGTACACAATGTGGCTGAAAAACAAAATTCAGAGTGCATACGACAGATCCAGTATTCTTGCTACTTTTTTTTACATAAGCCACTTATTTTATATATCTTTGCTAAATGAAACCTGTGTTTTGATTACCAAATTGTTCAATACTGGCAGTGTTTTGGTCACAGCAGTCCAATCCAAAAATATATTTTAATCTTTTCTTTTATCTCTTTTCTTGTGACTTCAAATAACTAGTCTTACCAACAATTGCATTTTCTCATTTAAGCCTTCTACTTGTATTTTGGAAATTTTATTTTATTTTATTTTTTTGTGAAATGAGAATGGTATTATAACTCTCCCATCCCCTTTCTAAATTCTTTCTATTCTCTTGCAGTCCCCAGATTAGTTCTCCATACTCGCCAGGATTTTTAGTAACTTCTGTACATTTTGCATAAACCATGGACAAATATCTAACTATATTTAATGCCACATGCAGCTTATAATCTGCAATTAATCGTTTCAATGTTGAAATAAATCATTATCACGAATTTCTCCATCACATTTGTCCTAGATTTCCTATATCAGTAACTTTTATTAGTTCATGTCTAGATTGAATATTTCTGCTCTGGAAAAATGCAGCATCCTGCATATTTGACTAAACCGCATTCATGCTCAACTTTTTTTTTTCTGCTCAGAGCTCCTAAATTACTCTATTTTCTGACTTATTTCAATTCTTCTAAGTTACCGTTTATAGCAGAAAAGCCCACTTTGTAACGCATAGACAAAATAGAAGTCATGTCCTGTAAGCTTCTTTTGCTGAAACTTTATTTAGCTTAACTCTACTGCTGACTACTTTTCTTTTACTATCTGTACTGGAGATGTTCTTTGTTTTCTTTAAGGGCAACCATTCAATCTCTGTGTTCTATTCTGTCCTTTCATAACCTCCAAAAGACTTTATTTTTTTAACTCACCCCTTTGCTTTAAACATCTATGACCATTTTCTCTGCACTATGAAGTAAATCCCTAATAAAAGGGATACTTAACCCACTCTTCTCTGGTGAATTTAATTTACAAAGGAAGAATTAAAGATCTTATTTTGCCCTCAACAATTGGGGAGATGTTATTATTTTTACCTTATAGAAGAGTAGTTGAGGCCAAAAGATTTTAAGTGGGATGTTCTGGCTGTCTATTACTGCTTAACAAACTGCCTCCAAACCTGGTGTCATTAAACAATTTATTGTTATCTCTAATAATTCTGTGGGTTAACAGGTCTTATATGGGCTGTTCTTGCTTGGAGTCTCATATAGTTTCAGCCAGATGTTGTCTGGGTTAGAGTCATATGAAAGCTTGACTGAGCTGGATATCCAAGATGATTTCTTTACTCACATATCTGTGTGACAGAACAACTGAGGGCTGGTCAGGAAACTTTGTCTTCATGTGATCTCTCCAGCTAGCTGGAGAGATTGATGGTCTCTGCGTGTTTATATATCTTCCGCAGCTGCTAGTATTCCACAGAGGGAGTATTCTAAGAAACCAAGGCAGTAGCTACAGGTCTTCTTTTGATGTAGCTACAGAATTCAAGCAGTGAGTCACAGAGCCAGACCAGACACAAGGGGAATGGAACACACAAGGGCATGCATACTGGAAGGGGATCCGCTTTGAATACTAGCTATCATATGAACTCTTTTTTAATGTCTATATATCCTGAATGATGTCTAGACATTTATATTTTTTTCATGTAGTCCCACTCCTAAAATTTTTTTACTTTGTTCTTTGAAGTAATTAACAATTTCACTTTAGGAATGGACTGCTTAATACATAGGCATTTTAAAATCATCTGAAAATTGTTGTTGAGGGTAATGTTTTATATTAGCATTTGGATGAGCTCCTTAAGTGAAACTGTACAGAAAGTGGTCTGATCTGTATATCCTGCATTTGAATAAATTAGTTTCTTTTGAAGCTTTCTTATAACTTTAACCTTTCACTTAGCTATTTCTCTTCCTTATTCCTTAAACCTATAAATATGTCTCTTGAAAAGACTTTGACATCACAAGTGCGATAAGATATTTCCTTTGCTCTTTATTGATGTATTCATGTCATGAGTAAGTTGAAGCCTGTAGTTTAACTGACTTGCTTTTCACTTCTTAAGCCTACTCCCACAAAATGCATTTTCTTACCTAAATAGTATATACAATTTTAATTTTTTTGAGGAATCTATGACATACTTTATTAAAATTACATTTTTTTATTTTAGTGTTCGAGTGATTTCAGGAAATATTTTACTGGAAAGTGTTTACTATTTAAGTTCTTAGTGGTTGTAGAATCCTTATCAGAAGGGAGACTATGCATAAGAATAGAGCCGAGCACTCCTTGATAAACAATGTGTCACATTTGTCATAGTTGTATGAGCACATAATAAAAAGTCATTGCAGAGATGAAATGGATATATTTTTATATATAGACAAAGACAAATGGATGTCATGGATAATTTATAAAAATCTGTATGTGATTAGAGCTTTAGACATTAAATAAGAGATAAACCTCTACTCTGAAAGCCACTGAAATAACAAACTGTTGTTTGTTACAGCAGTTAGCCTATCCTGGCTTTCATGGTTTCCAAATACCAGGACAAAAATACTGAGCTGTGTTCCTTTGGGGATTTACAGAGGTAATAGAGGAATGTGGTTTAACACATATATGAGCTTTGACCACAAAACGACTTTACTAGAATAAAGTCTGGTCCCACCTCTGCTATGGAACCATGTGTCTTTGGTCAGTATTTAACTTTTTTAAGTTTCAGTTTCTGCATCTCTATAAGGAAATAATGATAATACTGCTGAGAGAATTGAATGAAATTACCTCTCAGCACAAATATAACTGTTAATAAAATTAGCTATTATTACTAGAACTGACCAGAAATACATGCTAATTATTCAACAAAAATAGGAAAAAGAATCTGTTTGTGATGATGACAACATTTTTTTGGTGATTTTTTAATAGTAAAGATTATGTAGCTGCCGATTATGTTTGAAAGTTGAATTGATACATTGTGTCACAATTGTAAGACATTTATACAGAAAGCAAGGGTGCTCAGGGTCTGTTCATGAGGGAAGAGACCTGCTAATATATTCTGCATCAAGTAGAGTTCTCAGTAGAGTACAGCCTGAGTAGTGGGGCCAAATTAACTATACACTAATGTCTGTTTTGGACCCAGCTAACAAACCTTGGAAAGCCTTGCTTATCACTCTAGATATGTTGGAAAAAGATCTACCAGATGACATGCTCCTGCAGTAAGGAACTATACATTCTGGAATACAAAAAGCAAGTTCCTAAAGATCCTGTAGAGAGCAGAAAAACAGGCTCTGGTGGGAGGGGGTTTATATTTCCTTGGAATAGCAGTGATGAGAACTTTAGAAGTAAGTCACTATATCCATGGCTTCTAATCCAGGGCAAAGTGAGTTGTGTGGGTATGTGGGGTGCACTATGGTGGTAGAGGCACTTGTGGAAAACCCTACAGACTTTCTGGCTTGAGTGACCAGAAAAGAGAAGCCAGGAATCCACAAATTCTTAAGAGAGGAAGAGAATTCTTTAAGGAAGAAAGCCAGAGAAAGGAACCTTTGTCTTAGTTTTCCAGGCTGATATGACAAATACCACACAATGGGTTGGATTAAACAACAAGCATATATTTATTGTCTCACAGTTTCATAGGCCAGAGTCTCAAAAGAAGGTATCAGCAAAGCCATGCTTTCTCCCTGAAGTCTGTAGCATTCTAAGGCCAGCTTGCTGCAATCCTTGGGGTTCCTGTCTCCTTGTGTCTGCTCTTCCAGTTTTCACTCACTCCCAGCTGCTTCTTAAGGCCTTCTCTGCCTTCTCTTTCTAAGGCCTCAGGGAATATGGAATAAAGGCCACATGGATTCAGCTGGGCTACACATAGTATCTCTAAGACAAATGAGTCTACACTGTAACTAATACAACTTCAAAGTGTTCTATTTACAAATGAGTTCACACCCACAGGAACGTGAATTAAAATTAAGAACGTCCCTTTTTGGAGATTACAATTCAATCTTCCAAAACATCTAAGCAATGCCTACCCAGATATCTGACTGACTCTTTTTTTTTTTTTTTTTATTATGGGTAAAAATCAAAATTCTCACAATACATACAAACATTTGCAAAATTATATATAAATATATATGCATATATGTGTATTTGCTTACAAAAATGTTGTTTATATATATATATATATATATACATATATTTTAAGAGGTGCTTAGATTACCCAAAATATTACACAGAACCCACTGGGATTCCCATGTTGCCCACCTCCCACACCTCCCATCACATCCCACACAAACATCTCCCACAGTGTGGCCCACCACCCTCAATGAACTTACACATCCTGGAGCCTTGCCACCAACCATAGACCACAGTTCACATTGTAGACCACACTCTCTCCCACTCAGTTCTGAGTGGTGTGTGCTGATTTAAAATGGCCTACCTCCGTTGCCACAACATACTCAGGACAACCTCCAACTCCCTAAGAAGCCACTGTATTTCAACTGCTCGTCCCCTCCCTACCCCAAAAGTGTCAAGTGGCCACTGGCTCCACCTCATTGTTATAATTTCTTGCATTGCTAGAATCACCATATGTGAACAAGAGAATACCATCAAGTCCACTCTAGTCCATAGTTCTTCCCCCAATCCTGAGGGGACTGGGATGGTGATGTCCACACCAACTCCAAGTGAGAGAGGGCTTATATCCCATGGATATGGTGGGTGGGATGATCCTGCCTGCAGATGCAGGCCCTCTCCATTCCCTGGGATGGCCATTTCCCATCGTTGTCTCCTCACCAGGTGACTTGGAAGAGTCCATTGAGCTGTAGGTTAGGAGTTGCAGCTCCACCTAGATTTCGTGCACACCTGGCACATAGGTAGGCGGGAGGCTCCAGTCTCTGGAAGTATACCTAAAAACTCCAGCATCCCATGTAGGTTTGAATAGAAGGGACTGGTGAACCATGTGCAGGGAGGACTTATTTGAGTCTAATTCTGTCACTCTCAGGAGCACAGATTCCAAAATAGAACCCACTGATAAGGCATCAGTCTCTGGGGCTATCCCCCTTATATAGGACCAGGGTGTCTCCGGAGCTCTCAGGAACCCCACTGAGTGGGGTGATAGGCACTTAGATGTTCTATGAGCTCCTACTGAGGTGTGCGTAAGAGTTACCTCTGGGATGACCTCCCGACTCTCTTTGAAGTCTCTTAGCCACTTGAACTCATATGTCTTTACCATTTCCCCCTTTTATTCAAGGTCTTTTTCCAGTTGTGTTGCCAGTTGACACTTGGGAAAAGTTTTCAATTAGCAATAATCGTGCCTCGGATAAAC
>JAKSZT010017756.1:162188-194747 GCA_026826555.1 Tolypeutes matacus | reverse complement strand
GAGCTCCAAAGCATTGTTAATGCGAGAGCAGAGAGACTCCATATCAGAATCGTCTCCAGAGTCAGATGGGGAAGGGTTATCTGCCAGGTGATCAATTAAGTTGACCTGGAAATTGGCAGGTGAAACGGGGGCGCCTTGAAGGCACGAACGAATGGCAACTAGGGTAGGGAGTAGACCAGGGGGAAATTGTTTATTTTCATGTTCCATGGCAGCCGTAACGCGATTTATTAGCTTATTGTATGTCGTGGGGTCCCATAGATGGCAGGTCGCTAACCAAGGGTTAAAAGGAAGCAGAAGGTCCCAATATGTCTGAAGCTGTTTTACGGAGACCTTCAGTCAGTTAGTATCTAAGAGACCGGCCAGCGCTCTGACTTGGGGTGCCTGATGAGAGGAGACTCGCGCTCCCATATCGACGCTTTCTGAGAGCGAGGGGGACACTGAGGCACGTTAGTTAGCGTGGGGTGGGGTCGCTAGTTTAAGCACGACGGGTTAGGGAGAAAAGGAAAGTATATACTGAGACAACACAGAGGAAGAATAGCGCAAGAAAGATTTGCTCCCAGAAATTCCAGTTTGGAGGGGCGGCTGAGGCCAGGCAGAAAGCGAAAGTAACAGAGGTTAAAGAAAGCAGAACAAGAAGGAGAGGAGGCATTGAATTGATAGATACCAGACAGAAGAGAGGGGGCGCCAAGTTATAGAGCAAGGCGCTGGAGATACTTACAGAGTGCCGCTATTTGAGGCCGATAAGAAGACGAGGCCCTACCATCGGGGAGCGGCGAGAGGTGGGGAGCCCCACGTTGGGCACCAATTGTGGTTGTTCCGAACCACTTGTTGGCGGAAGGGGAACGCTGAGCGGCAACCAGCGTTCGGGGGCCCAGATGGCGTGGAGGGCGCACGGAGGAAAGACCACCGCGGAGACAAGGTAAGTACGCAGGTCTAATTTATTACAGGAAGGTTTGTTGTTTATATAGGTTCTGATAAGGGAAGTGAGTTAAGGACATGATTGGAGGAAGAGGGGTGACGTACATAGTAACTGGCAAAAAAGAAGACTTTTAGAAAAGGTTATGATTGGACATTGAGGATTGACTGAAAGAAGTCTTTTCAGGTTCATGCCGGGAGTCACGTAGCACTTGGCAGGCATTTTAGCCGCTTGGGGGCACCATTTTAGGTGTCCCTACCACAAATAGGCAACTCAGGAGTATGTGGAAAAATTAAAACTCATGCGTCTTCAATAAAAACACTTCCCATAGATACAACTATCCAGATATGTTTAAGTCAGGGTATGAAAGTGTATTTTAAACATAAAATGTAGTCAGTGGCTGGTGGAAAAAAATGCAAAAATATTTACTCATGATCTTTCAGAAAGTTTAAAACACATGTGGAGTCATGCTGGGTATAGGGGTTTGAAAATTCTGACCAACTGCATAAATGTTTTTTTTTTTTTTTAATTTATAGATTCTATTAAACATATATATTAAGGAAAACAAGAATGTGACCAATTGGACGTGAAAATTAGCAATAAGAATAGACTGACAGTGATCTCTCATAGAGAAATTGGGTGTATTTAAAATAAAAAATAAATTTAAGATTTAATTAAAACATATATTTTAAAAGAATGTTTCATTATATATTATGGTTTATAAATCAATATTTTCTTAGGCAAGATGAATTTTTCCCCCTACCTTGTCAATGTTATTTGGAAAGGAAAGTCTTTAGCCCTTTTAGTCAACTCTGTATAAATAAATGACAACAGATAGAAGAGTTGCTGTGGAATGCATATTTTACATAAAATTTGGACAATATTTTCTTCTTATTATTTATTGGAATAATTTCAAACTACTCTAACTGGCAGAAAAATAATGGGATCACTAGAAATGTTTTTCACTGATTCTCCTTTTTGGAATAATCTTAATTTTGAATCAATATTTCAGAGGATTTCTTTTTACATGACTTCATGAGTATTTATTGAATGTTTACAAGGTCCTGGATTTTTTTTCAAGGAAACCATTCCTGATTTTCAAGACATTATTGGGCTGTTGCTGATGGTGCAGAGATTGTGATGCAGGTGTCCATATAGAAATAGATGCTGTCTGGTCATATTGTAATTTTGAGAATTCTTGGGGAAAAAAATCAATATCATTCTTACCAAGAAACAAATCCATGTATACACAATTGAAACCAAGGAGCTGGAATAAAACTAGCTATCAGTATCCAAATTTCTCTTCTGGCTTATGAAGAACTTTGCCAAAACACAGAAATGCAAAAGGTTCCTGTAAAGTCCCCAAGGTGAAAAAGAGTGACTCAACTGTTTACAAGATATCATGTAGAAGAGGAATGGTTCATAAAAATCAATGTTCTAATTACTTCCTCTGCCCTTGATTCCATTTCTCTTAGGATCTCTATATGGAAATAATATGGTTTTCCAAGAGATCTTGTTATGTGTGGTAATTTAAGCAAAGGATGTGTGAGCACTTTACAAAGAAGATATTTTTTACGTAGAAAGAATGAATGCCTCAAAGTAAACTGCATGATTAAACAAATATTTATTTCAGCGTTCAAGAATAAAATGTCCACTATATGCACACCAGATTACAGCCTTTTTGCAGAACACAAAAGGAAGTCCATTTTAGAGAAATAGGTAATTCCAAGGTTTCACATTTGCCTCTCTCCCCCTGCTTTCCCTTAATATATATTTTTAGTGATTCATGTCAGTTATACATGAACATATATAAACCTGACGCCCAGAGTAGAAATCTCATCATAAGAAAATAAAGGGGCATAACACCTAACTGTCATCCCTTACACACATCTCCAGCAGAACCTTGAACTGTGATTCCCTTTTAAAAATTTGGCAAGAACTCCTTTAATACATGACTAATGCCTAGTATCCATGGCTTAACTCTGTGTACAGTTTGAGACATAACCATGATTATTAAAACAAATCTGTTTTATTAATACATTTTAAACCACTATCTTTCTTATCCAACGTGTACATTCCCAGGTCCTTCATATAATCACAGTGGTGTGCATTCATCTCTTAAATCATTATTAAAAGTTTTCAATAGCTCTTTAAGAATTATAGAAATAAAGAGAATACAGAAAATAAAAAACATATTATTCACCTCATAAACTATTAGTTGACACTGACATGCATATGTGCTTTGCTTGCCGTCCTTGAACAACTTTCCGTTTATAACTCAGTTTTTTTGATAAATCAACCCATCATGCATCATGTGGACAAAGTGAACATTGAATGGATTTTTTAAAGCTGTTGAAAATTTTTATTTTAAATTATGATCTGAAACTCATATTAGATCCTAAGAGAATGTTGATTTGAAAAGGGAATCTAGGTAACATTAGATTTAATAAAATCAATTATAATAAAATTTTATGAATGCGCTGAAACACGTAAAGGAAAATAATAAGTCTGATTTATGGAAATAAATTATAACAAAATTTTAATTATTTTGTTCCCCATGATATAGTTGACATTTTAATCTTGATCGGTGAAATAAATATTTGTTTAATCGTGCAGTACACTTTGAGGCATTCAATATTTCTAAGTAAAAAATGTACTCTTTTAAAGTGGTCACACGTCATTTGCCTAAATTACCACACATAACAAGAACTCTTTGAAAACCATATTAATTCCAAATAGGGATCTTAAGAACAATGGAATCAAGAGCAGAGGAAGAAATTAGAACATAATGAGAAAGTATTGTCATATCAATGAAGAAACTTCATTACCAAACACCACCTATACCTCAGATCGTGGCAGTGGATAACCTTTCTGTATAAAATGAAATCAAACTTCTACATTGGATTCCAAAAGGGCTAGCAGGGGTGGAGCATGGCACACCAAAATCCTGGTCATCTTGCCAATGCAGTCTCAGAAAAATGGCCAGGATTCGTTTCCCTTTTACTGGCCAGTCTTGTCTTCTTTCTGCTCCTTCAAAGCAGGGACCTTAGTTGGGTGTGGCTCAAAACTTTTGCAGACTAATTATTCAGACTTTGGGTGTATGGAGAAGGCACTGTTTGGAAAAGAGAGCAGCAAGAGATAAGGCACTGCTAAAAACAGTAAAGAGGAGAACAATGGAATCATGGAGGACAGAATCCAAGCTGTGATTACTTTGTGCAGTGTGGTGTGCTGATTTTTCAAAATTGGAACAGAAAGAAAACTCCACTCACCAACTCAGGATTATGTGGGAAATATTAAAACCCAAGAGACTGCACTGCAGACCCAGCCTATACAACCAACTAGCCAGTTATGAAGTCAGGGTATGCAAGTGCATTTTAAACATAAAGTGTAGTCAGTAGCTTGTGGAAAAAATGCCATAATATTTTCTCATGTTCTGTCAGAAAGAATCCGACATGTGGGGAGTCATGTTGGGAATAGAGGTTTGAGAATCCTGACCAACAGCATAAAAGTATTTTTTTAACTTATACATTCTGTTAAATTTTACCTTAAAAAAACAAGCATGTGTCCCATTGGAGGTGAAAATTAAATCTACGTCAGCTTACAAATGACAATATTCTCTCATACAGCAATTTGGAGAATTTAAAATTGAAAAAAGAAATTTTAAGCCTTTGTTAAAGTGTACATGTTAAAAAAATGGTTAATTATTTGTTTTGCTATAAAAATAAATCCTTACTTAGGCAGAAAGAATTTTACCCCATACCATGTGTTAATTTGAACGGAAAGATTTAACCCATTAAATAGAAAACTCTGTAAAAATAATAGGTTTCAAATGGAAGAGTTCCTCTTGCATGCATATTTTACCTTAACTATTGGACTAAAGTTATTTCCTAATAATTTTTGGAATAAAATTAAACAACTCTAAATCGAGGAAAAATAATGGGAGGACAAGAATTGCTTCTCACTGATGACTCCTTTTTTGAATAAGCACAATTTTAAATCAATAATCCAGAGGACATGATTTTACATGAGTTCACAATTCTGTACTGAATGTTTACATCACTCGGGGTTTTGTTTCAAGGAAATAATCCTGATTTTCTGGAAACAATTGGACATTCCTGATGGCAGAGAGATTGTGATGCAGGTGTCCATTATGAATACCTGCTTTTTGACATGTTGTAATTTTTGAGAATGTATTGGAAACATTTTCAAAAAAATTTTTGCAAAGAAACAGATTGACATATACAAAAACGAAACCATTGAACTACCGTACAAATAACTTACAGACTCCAAAATTCTCCTATGGCTTATGAAGGACCATGCCAACACACAGAAAGGAAAAAGTGACGAGTATGGTCCACAAGGTGAGAAAGAGTGACTGGACTGTTTACAAGTTATCAGATTAAGTGAAAGGTTCTCAAAGTCAAGGACCAAATACATCCAGCAGAGGACACTGTATTCCCTTCTATGCTTGGGAATCTTTGATAATGAAGCAACAATAAAGGAAGCTGACTTTAGGGAAATAGGTAATCCAAAAGCTTCATATTTGTTTCTCCGCACCCTCTTTCACTTAAAATATATTTTTGTGATGCATATCAATCATACATGATCATACATAACCATAAGCCAAAAGCCAATATCTCAACCTTAGAAAATTAAAGGCATGACCCCAAACAGTTGCCCAGTAGACACATCTCCAGGAGATCTTTGAATTGTGATTCCTTTTTTAAAAATTGGCCAAAGCATCTTTAAAATATGACTAATGCCTATTATTCATGGTTCAACTAGGGTGTACAATTTCAGGTATCCCCACGACTTTTAAAACAAGTCTGTTTTATTAATAGATATTAAACCACTGCCTTCCTTATTAATTGCATACATTTCCTCATGCATCATAAATTCACAGAGGTGTGCATCCTTCTCTTCAATAATTATTAAACGTTTTCAACAGCAATTTAAAATTAAAATAAAAAAAGAGAAACCAGAAGAATAAATCAAATATTATTCACCTCTCAATACATTTGTTGACACTGCCATGCAAAGGTGCTTTTCTCACCATCCTAGAACAAATTTTTCCATTTATCTCTCAGTTTTTTTGGTAACTTGTCCATTGTGCAAAATATAGAGAAAGTGAACAATACATGTCTGTCTTAAAGCTGATGAAAAGTCTTTAATTTTAAATTATGGACTGAAACGTATATTAGATTGAAAGAGAATGTTGATTTGAAAAGAGATTTTAGGTAATATTAGATTTAATATGATCAGTCATAGTAAAGATTTAAGAAGGCACAGACGCATGTAAAGAAAAATACTCAGTCATATTTAGGGGAAATAAATAATAACAAAACTTTAATTATTCTATTCCCTGGGAAATAGTGGACCTTATAATTTCTAGGTATGAAATAAATTTTTGTTTTATCATGCAGTTTAATTTCAGGGATTCATTCTTTCTTAGTAAAAAAAATGTCCTCTTGTAAAGTGCTCACTTATACTTTGGTTAAATTACCACACATAACAAGGTCACTTGGAAAACCATATAATTTCCTACTAGAGTTCTAAGAGCAGTGGAATCAAGGGCAGAGGAAAAAATTAGAATAGAATGACAAAGGACGGCCACCTCAGTGAAGAGTCTTCATTATAAAAGGTCACCAGACACCACATATATCCCAGATCAGGGCAATGGATAACCTTTCCATGTAAAATGAAATCGAACTTCTGCATTGGATTCCAAAATGACTTGCAGAGTTGGAGCGTTTTAACACTAAAATCCTGGTCATCCTGCCAATGCAGTCCCATGACAAATGGCCAGGATTTGTTTCCCTGTTACTGGCCAGGCTTTTCTTCTTTCTGCTCCTCAAGCAGAGATTTTAGCTGGATACGGCACAAACACTTGGGCACGATAATAATTTGGACCTTGGGGGCATGGAAGAATGGGCTGCTTGAAAAAGGGAGCAGCAGGAGAGAAGGCATTGCTGAAAACAGAAAAGAGGTGAACAATGGAAACCTGAACAATGTCAACCAAGTGCTGATTCATCTGTACAGTGTGCTGCAGTGCTGGTTGAAAATTAAAATAGAAAGAAACCTCCAATAGGCAACACAGGAGTATGTGGAAAAATTAAAACTCAAGTGTCTTCAATAAAGACATTTCCCATGAAAAGAAATATCCAGATATGTTGAAGTCAGGGTATGAAAGTGTATAGTAAACATAAAATATAGTCAGTGGCTGGTGGAAAAAAGTGCAAAAATATTTACTCATGATATTTCAGAAAGTTTAAAACACATGTGGAGTCATGCTGGGAATAGAGGTTTGACAATTCCAACTGACTGCATAAATGTTTGTTTTTTTTTTTTAATTTATATATTCTATTATATATATATATTGAGGAAAACAAGAATATGACCAATTGGATGCGAAAATTAGCAATAAGTCAGAATAGAAGGACAGTGTTCTCTCATAGAGTAATTGGGGGTATTTAAAGAACAAAAAAAATATATTTAAGAGTTCATTAAAACATACATTTTAAAAGAATGGTTAATTATATGTTATGGTATATAAATCAGTCTTTACTTAGGCAAAGTGAATTTTTCCCATACCCTGTCAATGTTACTTGGAAAGGAAAATCTTTAGCCCTTTTAAATATTCAACTCTGTAAAAATAAAAGAACACAGATAGAAGAGTTCCTGTGGAATGCTTATTTTACATAAAATTTTGGACTACACTTTCTTCCCAATATTTATTGGAATAATTTAAAACTACTCTAACTGGCAGGAAAATAATGGGAGCACAAGAAATGTTTCTCACTGATTCTCCTTTTTGGAATAATCACAATTTTGAATCGATTATTCAGAGGACCTCTTTTTACATGACTTCATGAGTGTTTATTGAATGTTTACAAGGTCCTGGATTTTTTTTCCAGGAAATCATTCCTGATTTTCAAGACATTATTGGGCTGTTGCTTATGGTGCAGAGATTTTGCTGCAGGTGTTCATATACAAATAGCTGTTCTTTTGTCATATTGTAATTTTTTAGAATTATTGGGAAAAAAATCAAAATCATTCTTACCAAGAAACTTATCCCATACACACAAATGAAACCAAGGAATTAGGGTAAAACTAGCTCCCAGCATCCAAATTTCTCTTCTGGCTTATGAAGGACATTGCCAACACCCAGAAATGCAAAAGGGACCTGTAAGGTCCCCAAGGTGAGAAAGAGTGATTTAACTGTTTACAAGATATCATGTAGAAGAGGAATTGTTCATAAAAATCAATGTTCTAATTTCTTCCTATGCCTTTGATTCCATTGCTCTTAAGATCTCTATTTGGAAATAACATGGTTTTCCAAGAGATCTTGTTATGTGTGGTAATTTAGGCAAAGTACGTTTAAGCACTTTACAAAGACGACATTTTTTACTTAGAAAGAATGAATGCCTCAAAGTAAACTGCACAATTAAACAAATTTTTATTTAACCAGTCAAGAATAAAATGTCCACTGTTTGCACGCCAAATTACAGCCTCCATATTGAAGAAACGTAAAAGGAAGTCCACTTTAGAGAAATAGGTAATTCCAAAGCTTCATATTTGTCTCTCTTCCCTGCTTTCCCTTAATATATAATTTTAGTGATGCATGTCAATCATACATGAACATATAAAACCTGAGGCTGAGAGTAGAAATCTCATCATAAGAAAATAAAGGGGCATAACACCTAACAGTCGTCCCATACACACATCTCCAGCAGAACCTTGAATTGTGATTCCCTTTTAAAAAATTGGCAAGAACATCTTTAAAATATGACTAATGCCTGGTATCCATGGCTTAACTGGGTGTACAGTTCCAGACATTTTCACGATTTTTAAAACAAATGTGTTTTATCAATACATATTAAACCACAATCTTTCTCATCCAACGTGTACATTCCCCGGTACTTCATATAATCACAGTGGTGTGCATTCTTCTCTTCAATCATTACTAAACGTTTTCAACAGCTCTTATGGAACTATAATAAATGAACAGAATCCAGAAAAGTAAATAAAATATTATTCAGCTCTCAATCCATTTGTTGACACGGCCATGCAAAGGTGCTTTTCTCAGCATCCTTGAACAACTTTTTCCATTTCTCTCTCAGTTATCTTAATAACTCCTATCATAGAACATCATGTGGACAAAGTGAAAAAGGCATGGCTTTTTTAAAGCTATTGAGAAGACTTTATTTTAGAATTATGAACCGAAATGTATATTAGATTGAAAAAGAATGCCGATTTGAAAAAGGATTTTAGGTAAGATTAGATTTAATATAATCAATCTTAATAAAGATTTAAGGACGCACAGGCAAATGTAAAGGAAATTAATCAGTCTTATTGTAGGGAAATAAATTATTAAAATTTTAAATTATTTCCTTCCCCATGAAATTGTGGAATTTATAATTTCAAGGTGTGAAATAAATTTTTGTTTCATTGCACAATTTGCATTGAGGCATTCATTCTTTCTGTGTAAAAAATGTCCCCTTTGTAAAGTGCTCAAACGTCCATTGCCTAAATAACGAAATATAACAGGATCACTAGGAAAACCATATTATTTCCAACTAGAGATTCTCAGAGCATGGAATCAAAGGCAGAGGAAGAAATTAGAATAGAATGAGAAAAGAAGCGGCTGTGGCTCAATCAGTGGGGCTCCCGTTTGCCATATGGGAGGCCCAGGGTTCGGTTCCCGGGCCTCCTGGTGAAGGCAGGCCCGCCCGCATGGCGTGGTTGGCTGACCCAGCGAGCACAAGCAGCAAGGGGGGGATAAATGAATAAATAAATAAAATCTTTAAAAAAAAAAAAAAAAAAAAAAAAAAAAAGAATAGAATGAGAAAGTATTGCCATCTCAATGGAGAGCCTTCATTATCAAAGGCCACCAAATCACACATAAAAACTACCTGAGGGCAAAGGGAAAACTTTGCAGGTAAAATAAAATCGTACTTCAGCAATGGATTCCAAAAGGGATCGCAGGGTGGGGAGTGTCGCACACCAAATTCCTGTCCATCCTGCCAATGCAGTCCCAGGAAAAATGATCAGCATTCATTTCCTGCTACTGGCCAGTCTTGTCTTCTTTCTGCTCCTTCAAATCAGGAACCTTAGTTGGGTGTGGCCCAAACCTTTTGCAGACTAATTATTCAGACTTTGGGGGCATGGAGAATGCACTGTTTGGAAAAGAGAGCAGCAAGAGATAAGGCACTGCTAAAAACAGTAAAGAGGAGAACAAAGGAATCATGGAGGACAGAATCCTTGTGCAGTGTGTTGTGCTGCTTTTTGAGAACTGGAAC
Organism: Tolypeutes matacus; assembly: GCA_026826555.1. Lineage (NCBI taxonomy): Eukaryota > Metazoa > Chordata > Mammalia > Cingulata > Chlamyphoridae > Tolypeutes > Tolypeutes matacus. Next base: position 184,532 of record JAKSZT010017756.1, on the reverse strand, counting down.
AGAAAGAAAACTCCACTCACCAACTCAGAATTATGTGGGAAAAATTAAAACCCAAGAGACTGCATTGCAGACACAGCCTATACAAGCAATTAGTCAATTATGTTGAAGTCAGGGTATGAAAGTGCATTTTAAACATAAAGTGTAGTTAGTGACTGGTGGGAATAATGCCATAATATTTTCTCATGATCTGTCAGAAAGAATCCGACATGTGTGCAGTCATGCTGGGAATAGAAGTTTGGAAATCCTGACGGACAACATAAAAGTTGTTTTTTTTTACTTATAGATTCTGTTATAATTATACCTTAAAAACACAATAATGTGTCCCATTGGAGGTGAAAATTAACTCTACATCAGCTTACAATGACGATATTCTCTGAAAGAGCAATTTGGATAATTTAAAATTGAAAAAAGAAATTTTAAGCCTTTGTTAAAGCATACATGTTTTAAAAAATGGTTAATTATTCATTTTGCTATAAAAACAAATCATTTCTTAGGCAGAAAGTATTTTCTCCCATACCCTGTCAGTGTTAATTTGAAAGTAATGATTTAACCTGTTAAATAGTAATCTCTGTAAAAATAAATGGCTTCAAATAGAAGAGTTCCTGTGGAATGCATATTTTACCTTAACTTTTGGACTGGAATTTCTTCCTAATAATTATTGGAATAATATTAAACAACTCTAAATCAAGGAAAAATAATGGGAGGACAAGAAATGTTTCTCACTGATGACTCATTTTTTGAATAATCACAACTTTAAATCAATAATCCAGAGGATATCATTTTATCTGACTTCACAATTCTGTACTGAATGTTTACATCACTCGGTTTTTTTTTTTTTCAAGGAAACTTTCCTGATTTTCAGGAAAAAAATGGGCTTTTCCTGATGGTGCAGAGATTGTGATGCAGGTGTCCCTATATGAATACCTCCTTTTCGAAATATTGTAATTTTTGAGAATGTATTGGAAACATTTAAAAAAAATTTTTTTCAAAGAAACAGATCGACATATACAAAAATGAAACCATTGAACTGCTGTACAAATAACATACAGCCTTCAAAATTTGCCTATAGCTTATGAAGGACCATGCCAATACACAAAAAGGAAAAAGTGACTTGTATGGTCCACAAGGTGAGAAAGAAGCACTCAACTGTTTCCAAGTTATCAGGGTAAGACAAAAGTTTCCCAAAGTCAAGTACCAAATGCATCCAGCAGAGGGCAACGTACTCCCTTCTATGCTTGGGAGATAACAATCTTTGATAATGAAGCAACACTAAAGGAAGCAGAATTCAGGGATTAGGTAATTCAAAAGCTTCATATTTCTTTCTCTGCACCCTCTTTCACTTAATATATATTTTTAGTTATGCATATCAATCATACATGAACACAAGAAAGCTGAATCCAAGAGCCAAAATTTCAACCTTAGAAAACTAAGGGGCATGACACCTAACAGTCGTCCAGTACACACATCTCCAGGACATCATTGAATTGTGATTTCTTTTTTAAAAATTGGAGAAAGCATCTTTAAAATATGACTAATGCTTCTTATTCAAGGCTCAACTAAGGGGTAAAATTTCAGACATCCCCACGACTTTTAAAACAAGTCTGTTTTATTAATACATATTAAACCACAATCTTACTTATCAAATGCATACATTCTCTGGTGCATCACATATTCACAGAGGTGTGAATTCTTCTCTTAAATCATTATTGAATGTTTTCAACAGCTCTTTAAGAATCAAAATAATTAAAGAGAATCCAAAAGAATAAATAAAATATTATTCACCTCTCAATCATTTGTTGACACTGCCATGCAAAGGTGCTTTTCTCACCAACCTTGCACAAATTTTTCCGTTTATCTCACAGTTTTTCTGATAACTCATCCCATAGTGCATGACGTGGGAAAAGTGAAAAATACATGGCTGTGTTAAAGCTTTTGAAAGGACTTTAATTTTAAATTAGGGAATGAAACGTATATTAGATTGAAAGAGAATGTTGATTTGAAAAGGGATTTTAGGTAAGATTAGATTTAATATGATCAGTCATAATAAAGATTTAAGAAGGCACAGACACATGTGAAGGAAAATATTCAGACATATTTAGGGGAAATAAATAATAACAAAATTTTAATTATTGTATTCCCTGGGAAATAGTGGACCATATAATTTTTAGGGGTGAAATAAAATTTGTTTTATCATGCAGTTTACTTTGAGGGATTCATTCTTTCTTAGTAAAAAATGTCCTCTTCGTAAAGTGCTCACTTATCCTTTGGCAAAATTACCACACATAACAAGATCACTTGGAAAATCATATAATTTACAACTTGAGATCTTAAGAGCAATGAAATCAAGGGCAGAGGAAAAATTAGAATAGAATGAGAAAGGATTGCCACCTCAGTGAAGAGTCTTCATTATAAAAGGTCACCAGACACCAGGTATATCCGAGATCAGGGCAATGGATAACCTTTCCATGTAAAATGAATTCGAACTTCTGCATTGGATTCCAAAAGGGCTCGCAGGGGTGGAGCGTTTTAACACTAAAATCCCGGTCATCCTGTAAATGCAGTCCCATGACAAATTGCCAGGATTTCTTTCCCTGTGACTGGCCAAGCTTGTCTTCTTTCTGCTCCTCCAAGCAGGGATCTTAGCTGGATGTGGCACAAACACTTCTGCAGGATAATAACTTGGACCTTGGTGGCATGGAAGAATGTGATGTTTGGAAAAGACAGCAACAGGAGAGAAGGCATTGCTAAATACAGAAAAGAGGTGAACAATGGAATCTTGAGCAATGACAAACAAGTGCTGATTAATATGTACAGTGTGCTGCAGTGCTGGTTGAAAATTAAAATAGAAAGAAATCTCCAATAGGCAAGACAGGAGTTTGTGGAAAAATTGATACTCAAGCGTCTTCATTCTATCCTTTGGATTTCTATTTTCATATCTTATGATTGCCTGTCTTTTTAGCCTTAAGTCACCCTTACTAATTGTTTTAGTCAGCCAAAGGCGTGCTGATGCAAAATTTCAGGAATCCGTTGGCTTTTAAAAAGGGTATTTATTTGGTGTAAATGCTTACAGTTCCAAAGCCATGGAAAGTCCATGGTTCGATAAGAGGTATTTTCTCACCAAAGTCATCTGCCATGTGTTGAAACAAGATGTTTGGTGATCTCTGCCTGATCTCTCAGGGCTTCCTTAATCAGTCTCTGACATATGGCTTGTTTCTTTCTAGGACTTAGTTGCTCCACTGCTCTGTTCTCTTCTGCTGAAAACTATCAGGTGAATGGCTCTTTTCTCCCTGGGGCCCCAGGATCAAACACAACAAAGCTCTCTCTCTTCTCATGTGTCTTCTTGGGTAAGTGTCTATTTCTATCAGATCACTAAGGAGGCAGGGACTCAACCTGAATCATGCCCTACTGAAGTGGTCACATCAAAGTCCTAATCATAACAGGTAATCTAATGAAGACATGTCAGCTGAATCTAATACATTAAAATGGTATCACATTCAGAGGAATAGATTCATTTACAAACATAATCTTTCTCTTTTTCAGATTCATAAATAAGCTCAAACTGCCACACTATTAATCTTCATTTTTCCACTCTTTTTCAAGTCTCTTGGCTTTGTTTTTTCCTTTCAGGCTGCAGCCTTTTTATATCTGATCATTTGGTAATATACTCTTAATTTTTGTTCATCTGTGAAGGCTGTAAACTCCCCTTCATTTTTGAAGGACAGTTTTGACAGATGAAGAATTCCTGACTGGTCATTTTTGTTTCAGTACCTTAAATACATAATTCTACTTTTTTCTCACCTCCATGGTTTCTGATGAGAGGTCAGCACTTAATCTTATTGACGTTCCCTTTTATGTGATGCATTGCTTTTCTCTTGCTGATTTCAGAATCCTCTCTATATTTTCATTCTGAATAGGTGTCTCAGAGTAGGTATACTTGGATTTATCCTGTTTTGCATGTTCTTGGATATTGATACTTCTGTCTTTCACAAGGGCTGAGAAGTTTCCAATAATTATTTCCTCAAATATTCTTTCTGTCCTTTTTCCAATCTCTTCTCCTTCTGGAATAACAGTAACATATTCATTTGTATGTTTCATGTTGTCATTAATTTCTCTGAGACACTTTTCCATTTTTTGCATTCTTTTCTCTTTTTATTCTGTCTTTTCAAGTTCACATGCTCTTTTTCAATTTCAGTTAATTGTTCTTCTGCCATTTCAAAATTTTTGTTTTATGCCTCTATTATATTTTTTCAAAATGAAATTTTATTAAAAATCAAAATCTATTCCAGAGTTATCAATTTTCATGCACATTTTACAGAATAATAATTAACATCATTCTAAATGAACACGAGTGTTTTTTTAAAAATGATTCTGAATTATAACAACACTGACTTACAAAATAGCAACACAATTCAGCAGAGCATTCACAGAAGTGTCAAAGACATACACAATATTTACAGTCGACTGACAAACAATGAAGTTAAGTTTTGAGTGCTATTTAAAGAAGACCATATATAGTAACAATGCAGTCCCAATTTTACTATTCAAGAGTTTTTTTTTTAAATTCTGTGATTCCTGACAATTTTTAAAATATTAAGAGAACTTCTTACAAGTGATAAGAGAGACTCCAAATAGTGATTTTTCTCCTTGCAGTTTCCTGGCCTGGTGGCAGATGGTGCTTTTTGATGAATCTTACCATGGAGGTCTTTTTCAACCTCCATTTCACAATGATTCAGGTCTGGTCAGAGCCAAATTTCAAAGTGGGCTCTGCTGGCCAAATTCACTGAAGTGAAAAAGCCCATGTATAGTGTCATTGAACTACAAGCTTTAGCTGCCAAATGGGAACTCTTTTCCCCTGGGGTACTTTGGATCCTTATGTTCAGTGTCTGGCAAGAAAAAACAGGAGGCAGCATATTGGAATGTTAATTCACCTTGATCTTAGATGAGAAGGAATCAGGCATGTTGTTATTTATTTGAGAGAAAGAGGAGTATGTTGGCATCCACATGATTTATTTGGACTCTTCTTAATTGTTCCTCCCCAATTATGTTAATAAATGAACAAGGGTAATCCCTGTCTGAGATGGTCGTGGTGACTTGATATTGGATTTCTCAGAACTCATAGCCTAAGAGTTAAGGGAAGGAGTAGTGAGTAACAATGGAGTGACCTCTCTGCCTTTTGTGATGGAGATCAGAGTCCATAAAAGGTATTGGTCTTTATCTTGTAAACCACTCTTTTATGAAGTTCAAGTTTCTGCACCACATCAGGATCTCAGAAGCACTTGATACCAATGCAGATTTCTAGTGTTCAGCCAAAGCAGAGAAGAGAGATCATTCAGTGAGCATTCTTCTTTCTGCATTCTTCAGGGGATTCCTAATTTATGAGATCTCTGTCTGGTGTTAGGATCCCCAGAAGTCACATATTGTGATGGATCTTTCTCTCAGTTGTGTCTGCTTTAGTTTTAATTACATCACACAGTCTGTATCATGGAATTATCATCACATTTTAATCTCCAGACAAAATCCTCCAAGTGAGAAACCACTAGTATCTCCATTTTTTTGGCACATCATGAGTCACACAGTCTCCAGGGGCAGTTAAGTGTTCAGACTCTGGAGTCAGATCCTGGATCCACATTCCATGGCTGTATCCCACTAGGCAGGAGAGCTTGCACAAAATGTGTGGCTTAAATATTTCCCCATAATACAGAATTCCCAAGGAAGTGCTCCCACTTTTCTGAGTGGATCCCCAGTAACCCATTTAAACCCAATGCTCAGTTCATAGGGATTTACTCCATCTTCACCAACTGTGATCAGGTAAGGAGAACCTCCATGTAGAAGGAAAGGGGGAGCAGAATCAAGGGACTTAGCAAAGGTTCCTGCTCCTCCCCAGGTACCTATGACACAGAAACCAGGCCTAAGGATACCAATGGGGCTACTTCATGCAGAAGTCTGATTTCAGTTTCTCGTACATAGCAGGAAAGGCTGAGAAATGACACCTGAAAGAGGGAACTGGTCACCCATTTGTGTTTTTACTTGGTCAACTCTGTCTTTTTTTCACTCTGAGACTGAGATCCTCTTGAGATCCCAGTGCCACAAAATCTGAAGAGTAGGGTAGGAAAGAAAGGGACTTGATGTCATATTCTCTTCTGATTGGAAAATAGACTTCCTCTGACCCTTAGTGTCCACTACTCACCAGTTGTGGCCCATGAGTGAAGCATGAAGGGGGTGGGGGATCTGAAGGAGAAGTGGCTACACTGTGGCAGTATCACTTGGAGGGTGCAGTGGGTTTTTCTTTTGTGAAGCTATGTTTACAGAAGAGGCAAACAGCTCTCATTCAGATTGTGTGTTTATGGAGTACTGGACACAATGATAGGCATGAAAACCTTCTACAAGCCATCCCTTGATTGGGAAGATTTAAGAGTCTAAAAATTCTCCATTGACCAGCATCTTGGCTAAAGAAAAATGTTTTACTTCAGAAATATTGGAACGTCTAATACGTTGGGAGTGGGGCTTATTTGTATTTTAATCAGTCCCAGATTGCCTTGTGGAATATAAGGGCAGCTATCAGAAACTACCAGGATATTCAGGCTTTGATTTTCCCCTTCCAGGCTTTTAGCAGGATTAATGGGTGGTTGGGAGGTGAGATGCCTTGATTTAAGGAATAGATCCAAGAGAAAGGGATTTCTCCAGATGCAGATTGAGATGACTGAGATATGAAATTCACAACAGACACTCTTTCTTCTCCTCTTCTACACAGATTTTCATATTAGCATCTCATTGACACTGGCCCACACCAGTGGATTAGGTATTGGGGTGTCCATCTCAAATCCATCAGTCTGACCAAGTGACATGTATAGAGGCTGGGTAGAGGACAAGACCTCATTGAGTGTTTGGCAAAAGATTATGATTGGGCAAAAGGAATGGCAGGAACTGTGGGAAGGAATGCTGTGCTCTTGTCACCATATGGGGCTGTTGATGCAGCACCAATATCTGGAGTAGAAGTAGAGGCAGCCAGACTTCCAGAGGTGGGGTATGGGCTGGAAGAGGGAGGACAGTCCTATCTGCACAATGGTCAGGGACATGTGCAGAAACCTTGGTTTCTTTTTTCATTTATCCATGTGTCCCTCACTCTATCACTCACTTTCTTTTTTTTTTTTTTTAAGATTTTATTTATTTATTCACTTATTCCCCCCTTGCTGCCTGCGCTCGCTGGGTCAGCCAACCACGCCTCGTGGGTGGGCCCGCCCTCACCAGGAGGCCCCGGGAACCGAACCCAGGGCCTCCCACATGGTAAACCGGAGCCCCACTGACAGCCACAGCCGCTTCCCTATGACTCACCTTCTACTTTTCCCCTGTTCCCCTCCAGCCTCAAGTTGATCCATGGAATTACACTACATAAACATTAAGCTGTAAAATAAACCATGGGTATTTATTAATAGTATAATTATAAAAATGTGCTCTCATAAATGGTAATGAATATCCCACAACAATGCAGGTTGTTGTTGGTGGATGGTTTATTGGAATACTGTATTTTATGCATGATTGTCTTGTAAACCCACAACTTCTTTAATGAAATAAAAAAGAAAGAAAATCTGAGCTTTGGAATGTGATGATAGCACCCCCAATAATGACCCAGTGTCCCTGGATTTTCCAACTCTTTGAGTTCAGGCAAGTACCAGTGAGAATTTTCCCCAAGAGAGAAGAATCTCTTTTATTTTGTAAATGAATTTTAATCTGAAGATAATTGCATGATCTCACTGCAGACATTTGGGGGCAGACTATCTAAGGACAGATTTGGTTATTGTTTAGAAGGAATTCCCCAGGAATTTAATTCTTATGTAATGGTCAGAGAGGAACCTCTCTTATTTTAGATTCTGGGGCCTATTTTTCTGCAAATAGTTCCATGGGGAAGATGAATGGTAATGAAATGAATGAATAAATAAACATATAATGACAAAATACCAGTATCGCCTGAAGATGAAGTAGTGTTCTGTTCAAGAGAACTCAGCCAGAGAAGGGAAAAGCTAACATAGGTGGGATTTCAGATAAAGGAGGAATTTGCAACACCTTTAAAATGGTCATTCATTGCTCCCATTCTCCATATGATGTGGTAGGTGATCATATAAAAATAGAACGGATAGTCAACCAAAAATTTTTTTCAAGGTTTCACAGAAAACACGTTTTATATGGCAGTGTCAACAAAGGATTTGAGAGTGGAATTATTTCTTCTTTATTTACCTGGATATTCTTTCTCTATTCTAATTATTATAGAAATATTGAAAAAGTTTAATAATAATTGAAGAAAGGATTGCATACTTTTGGGCATATATAAAAATCACCAGGGAATGTACACAATGATAAATAAGATATCAGTTTAATATTTGTCATTAAATGAGATTTCTTTTAAAAAATAATATGATGTCAGAAAATGTACAAAAAGATGAGGCATGATTTATAATTATTAGTTGTGTTTGAAAGACAGTCTGGCTAAGATTTAAAACCAGATTCACAATTCAAATTCCTCCTTGACATTTATGTATAATTCTCCTGTAAGGTGCTTTGCCCCTTTATTTTGTAAGGTCCTGTGTTTTGCTCATCATTACAAGTGTGTGTACATCCCTGTATGAATGATTCCATCGCCAAAAAATAGATTAAGGAAAATAGGGTGTTGAGAGTCAAACAAGAAATTTTGGAATGACCTTTCTCCAAAGAGGTCTTTGTTTTGATTTTCTTCATTGTTGGAGGATATAATCGCATAGAATGGAGGGCAGTAAATTCTGCTTGATGGACTAGGACTTTATTTTTATGAACCTTCCATCTCCCCCACAATACCTTGTGAATAGTTAACAACCTCTTTCTCAACTCATGAAACTTACCAATGCCTGTTCTCTCCTGTGTGGGAATAGACTTTCACAATCCATATGAGAAATTTTGAGTTCAGGAGCTATTTATTCTGAGATACAGCATTTAGTTTATGTGTGTTATGTGTGGGAATTTTTGCCAAAATTAGATATGGGCAATTCCCAAAGAGGAATATTTTACTCAGAATGAATGAATGCCTTAATAGAAATTGCATGGCAAAAAATTATTTCATGCCTAGAGATTATTATGTCTGAATGTTCCCCGGGTATAAAATAATTAAAATTTTGTCTTAATTTATTTCCATTATATCATACTAATTATTTTCCTTATAAGTGTTTGTGCCATACTTTCTCTTTCATAATATTGATTACATTAGATCTAAATATTTTTCACTCCCTTTTAAAATTTACATTTTCTGTCCAACTAGTATCCATTTGGTACATAATTTTATATTAAAGATATTTTCCAACTCTTTTATAATGGCTATTCATTGCTCCCTTTCTCCATGTGATGTGGTATGTGATCAAATATCTATAGAATGGATAGACAACCAAAAAATGTTTCAAGGACACCTGGATAAACACCTATGCATGGAAATGTCAACAAAGGGTTTGAGAGGGGAAATCTCCTTCTTTGTACATCTGGATTTTCTTTCTTTATTATAATTAATATAGAAATATTGAAAGGGTTTAATAATTATACAAGAGAGGAATGCACACATCTGTGGATATACCAATAACCAGAGAATGTACACATTGGATAAATAAGATATCAGTTAAATATTTATCATTGAAACAGATTTGTTTTAAAAAATATTGGTGATGTCAGAAAATTTACACAAAAGATGAGGCATGATTCATAGTTACTAGTCGTGTATGAAAGACAGTCTGGCCAAGATTTAAAAACCAATTCACAATTCAAATTCCTCCTTGAGATGTGTGTATAGATCCCCCATAAGGTGCTATGCTCCTTTGTTTTGTCAGGTCATGTGTTTTGCTCCTCACTACAAGTTTGTGTGTGTTCATAGGTGAATGATATCCATCGCTAAAAAATGGATTAATAGAAAGAGAGTGGTGTGAGTAAAACAGGAAATTTTGGAATTACCTATATCCCTAAAGTGGTTCTTGTTTTGTTTTTCTTCATTCTTGGAGGGTATAATTACATGGGCAAAGAATGGAGGGATTACGTTCTGCTTGATGGACTAGGTCCTCATTTTTATGAACCATTCTTCTCCCCAATAATAACTTGTGAATAGTTGACTCCCTCTTTCTCAACGAATTGACCTTAGCAGTGTCTTTTCTCTCCTGTGTGGGAAGAGACTTTCACAAGCTGTAGGCAAAATTTTGGGTTTCAGAAGTGCTTATTCTGACTTCCATCATTTTATTTTTGTGCATCTGTGGATTCTTCTTTGTTTTCCGGAATGAGTTTGATTTTATTTCTAATTCTTTCTAAAAATTTACAATATGGCATAAACACACACACACACATACACACATATATGGATACCTGCATCACAATCCCACTGCACTGGAGGTCAACCAAAAGATATCCAGAAAATCAGGAATGGTTTTCTTGAAACAAAACCTGGAGCCTCCTAACCATTTAGTAACCAATAATGATGTCATAAAAATGATTATATTAAGGGAGAGGGTGGGGTGAGTAAAACAGGAATTTTTGGTATTACTTATATCTCTATTGTGGTCTCTATAGTGGACCTGTACATAATTCTCAAGCAGTTACTTGAAATGTGAATCAATTTTTAAAACTTGGCCAGACCTTCTTTCAAACATGACTAATAACTATGCATCATGTGGCAAATTTTATGTACATTTTCTGACTTTGTCAATATTTTGTAAAGCAAGTCTGTTTCAATGATAAATATTAAATGAATATCCTATTTATCCAATGTGTACATTCCCTGGTGATTGGTATATTCACAGAGGCATGCATTCCTCTCTTCAACCATTATTAAAATGTTTCAATATTTCTGTAATAATTATGATATAGAAAGAAAATCCATGTGAATAAAGAAGAAATTATTCAACGCTCAAACTTTTTTGACACTGCCATGTATAGATGTTTATCTGTGTGCCTTGAAAAAAATTATTTATTTCTCTGTCCATTCTATTGATAGATGATCACATACCACATCATGTGGAGAAAGGGAGCAATGAATGAACTTTTTCAGGTGTTGCAAACATCTTTAATATAAAACCATATACTGAAATGGTTATAAGTATGGCAGAAGATGTAAATTTTTAAAGGGAGATAAATTTGGTTAGATTTAATATTATCAATAATATGAAAGAGATAGTATGGCACAACCACTTATAAAGGAAAATAATTTATCTGATGTAATGGAAATAAATTAAAACAAATTTTTTATTATTTTATACAAGGAGGAAATTTGGGGCCTAATAATCTCTAGGCATGATATTTTTTTTACCATGCAATTTCCATTAAGGAATTCATTCTTTCTGAGTAAAATGTTACTCATTTGGTAATGCCCATAACTCATTGGAATAAATTACTGCACATAACAACATCACTAGATAAAGCACAGTATTTCCAACCAGTGATCCTCAGAGTAATGGAATCCAACAGCAGAGGAAGAAATGTGAATCAAATGAGACAGTATTGTCATCTCAATGCAGAGCAAACATCAATAATTAATAATATTTAATTTGAAATGAAAGATTTTACCCTTTTAAATTGTATGCTCTTTAAAAATAAGAGGCTTCAAATATATGAGTTTGTGTGAATGGCTTTTTTCTAAAAATTTTGGAACAGGTTTTCTTCCGAATAGTCAATAAAATAATATTAAACTGTTTTTATTTGGAGAATGAAAATGGGAAGACAAGAAATCCTTTGGAGTGTTTCCTCCATTTCTGAATAATCCCAATTTTAAATCAGTAATTCATAGAACTTTTTACATGAATTTCAGGTTGTTACTGAATGATTAGGGGGCTCAAGGTTTTGTTTCAAGAAAACCATTCCTGATTTTCTGTATATTGGTGGGCAATACTTGAATTCAGACAGATTATAATGCAGCTATTCATATATATATGAGCTCTTATGCTATATTGATATATTTTTAGAAAGAATTGGATATAAACTCAAACTTATTCTTACAAAGAAATCAGAATCCACAGGTAAAACGCTGGAGCTCAAAATAAACATCTCTTGAACTCAAAATTTCTAAAATGGCTTCTGAGTCTCTTCCCACACAGGAGAGAAAAGGTACTGGTAAGGAGCATTAGTTGTCATAAAGTGAGTAAACTATTCACAACATATCATGGGGGAAAGGAATGTTCATAAAAATAAGGACCTAGTCCATCAAGTGAAATATACTGCACTCCATTCTATGGACACGTGATTATAGCATTGAACAATGAAGAAAAACAAAACAAAGACCACTTTAGAGAAATAGGGAATTCCAAAATTTCTTGTTTGACCCACAACACCCTCTTTCCCTTAATCTATTTTTTAGCAACAGATAGCAATTATACGCGAACATAAACAAACATGTAGTGAAGAGCAAAACACACGACCTTACAAAATGAAGTGGCCTAACACCTTACAGGGGACCTATACACGCAACTCATTGAGGACCTTGAATTGTGAATCAATTTTTAAATCTTGGCCAGGCAGCTTTTCAAACATGACTAATAACTATGTATCATTCCTCAGGTTTTCTATATGCTTTCTGACATTGCCAATATTTTTTTAATATTATTTAAAAATCAATTTTAATGATACAGATTAATCTGATATCCTATTTATTCAATGTGTACATTCCCTGGTGACTGGTATATTCACAGAGGTGTGCATTACCATCTTCAATCATTATTAAACCCTTTCAATATTTCTATAATAATTATATAAATAAAGGCATTTCAGATGAATAAGGAGATATTTTTCACTTCTAAAACCCTTTGTTAACGCTGCCATGTATAGATGTTTTTCTGGGTGACCCTGAAAAATAATTTTTGGTTATCTATCCATTCTATTGTTATATGATCACATAACACATCATGTGGAGAAAACAAACAATGAATGGCCCTTTTAAAAGGGTTGCAAACATCTTTAATATAAAATTATACTGAAATTGATGTAAACTTTTCAGGAAATGTAAATATTAAAAGGGAGTGAAATTTGGTTAGATTTAATATAATCAATGATATGAAAGAAATAGTATGGAACTAACACATATAAAAGAAAGTAATTCATCTGATATAATGGAAATAAATTAAAACAAAATTCTAATTATATTTTAGGTAGAATATTCAGATATAATAATCTCTAGGCATTAAATATTTTTTTATAATGAAATTTCCATTAAGGCATTCATTCTTGCTGAGAAAAAATTCTTCTTTGGATATTGCCCATATCCCATTGGCATAAATTACCACACATAAAAAGATCAATAGGAATACCATAGTATTTCCAGCCAGTGATCCTCAGAGCAAAGGAATCTAATGGCAGATGAGTATAAAATGAGACAGTATTTTCATCTCAATGCAGAGCCAACATTAGCAAAAGTCACCAGACTCCTGATACGTCCCATTTTAGTGCAATGGGTAACCTTCTCAAGTATCATGAAATTGAGCTTTTGGCTCTGTATTCCAAAAGAGCTCCTGCTGGTGTATCCTGCAATGCTAGAATCACGGTTCTCCTTCCATTTGTCAACCGAAAAATGGCCAAGAAGTGTTACTTAACATCTGGCCTCACACGTATTTTTTCTACCACTCCACGTCAGGGTTCTTAGATGGGTGTTGCCCAAACAATGCTGCAGATTACTCATTTGAGCTCAAGGGCATGGAGGATAGGATCTTTGGAACACACAGAACCAGGAGAGGATGCACTACTAAAATTAGGAAAGAAAGAGAAGAATGGAATACTGGAGAAAAGAAACTATGCTCTAATTCCCAAAATTAATTGTGTCTAATGGTCTGTGGCTAGGGGGAAATAATATCATGATAGTTTATCATGATGTAAGAAATATTCCAAAACTGTGTCATGTGATGCTGGAGGAAAGTGGTATGTGAATGCTGATCAAATGCATAAATGTTTTGTTAGTTTACATATTCTGTTAAAAAATCTGTATTTACAGAAACAAGAATGAGGCAGTTGGGAGGTGAAAACAAGATAATTCTGATTAGGGTGATACCCTTTCATACATACTTTTGATGTATTGAAAAAAGAAAAAAAATTAAATTCTTAGTAAAATAGAATTTTAAATGAATGTTAAAATATCTATTTTCATCCACAAATAAATCTTTACTTAGAGAGATAGAATTTTTCCAAATACATTGTCAATGCTAATTAGAAATAAACATTTAGCCCTTTTAAATAGCAATTTTTTTTTTAAATTAAGAGGCTTCAATGATATGAGTTTGTGTGGAATGATTTGTTCACATAAATTTTTGGATCAGATTTTCTTCCAAATAGTTATTGAAGTAATATAAAACTATTCTAACTTGGAGAAAAATAATCGATGAAACCAAATGCTTCTCAGTGATTTTCCATTTTTTAATAATCACAATTTTAATAGATAATTCAGGGGAAGTCCTTTTATATTACATCCTGATTATTTACTGAATGGTTAAGAGGCTCCATGGTTTGTTTCCAGAAAACCATTCTTGATTTTCTGGATATCTTTGGGGTGTTTTCCAATGCAGTGGGATTGTTATGCAGGTATCCATATATAAAGTGTGTTATTATGTCATAATGTAATTTTTTAAGAAAGAATTGGATAAAAAATCAAGCTCATTCTTACAAAGAAAGTGGAATCCCAAGATACAAAAACAATGTGATGGGACTCAGAATAAACAGCTCTGGAACTCAAAATTTCTCCAAAGTCTTGTCATAGTGTCTTTCAAAACAGTAGATAAAAGACACCAGTAAGGTCCATTATTTGTGAAATAGTGAGTCAACTATTCACAAGATATCATTGGAGAGAGGAATGGTTCATTAATATAAGGACCTAATCCATCAAGCAGATTGTACTACCCTCCATTTTATGACATGTGATTATAACCTCCAACAATGAAGTAAAACAAAACAAAGAACACTTTAGAGAAATAGGTAATTCCAAAATTTCCTGTTTGACTCATTTCATCTTCTTTCAAATAGTCTATTAAAGACAGGCATCATTCATACATGAACATACACACACTTGTAGTGAATAGCAAGGCAAATGACCTTACAAAATAAAGGCGCAGAACACCTTCCAGGGTACCTATACACTCACATCAAGGAAGAAGTTGAATTGTGAATTTTTTTTTAACTTGGCCACAACATCTTTCAAACACGATTAAGAACTCTGAATCATGCCTCACCTTTTGTGTAAATTTTCTTATATCGCCAATATTTTTAAAACAAATCTGTTATAATGATAAATATTAAACTGATATCCTATTTATCCAGTGTGTACATTCCCTTGTGATTGATATATTCACACAGGTGTGCATTCCTCTCTTCAATCATTATTAAACCCTTTCAATATTTCTTTAATATAGACACAAATAAAAACTCTACAATTATAGTGGAGGACTTTAATAAACCATTATCATCATTAGACAGAACATCTTGACAGAGAGTCAATGAATAAACAAAGTATCTCAACAATAATTTAGAGGACCTGGACTTAATAGACATATACAGAACATTACACCCAAATAGAGCAGGATTAACATTCTTCTCGAGTGCACATGGATCATACTCCAAGATAAACCACATGCTAGGCCACAGAACAATGCTCAGTGGATTCAGAAAAATTGAGATTATACAAATTAATTTCTCAGAACACAATGAAATGAAATTGGAAATCACTAAGGGCCAGAGAAACAGGTTGGGCACAAGGATATGGAAGCTTAACAACACACTCTTAGACAAATAGTGGTTCAAGGAGGAAATCTCAAAAGAAATCAGTAACTACCTTGAAGCTAATGAAAATGACAACACAACATATCAAACCATATGTGATGCAGCGAAAGCAGTTCTGAAAGGGAAGTTCATAGTCATAAATACATATATTAAAAAAGAAGAACTAAAATTCAAGACGTAATCACACACGTGGAAGAACAGGAAAAACAACAACAAACTAAACCAAAAGGAAGTAGAAAGATGGAAATAACAAAGATTAGAGCATAACTAAGTGAAATATAGAATAAGAAAGCACTAGAAACAAAACCAAAACCAAAACTTGGTTCTTGAGAATATCTAAAATTGACAACCCTTAGCCAGACTAACAAAGAAAAAGAGAGGACAGTTGCAAATATACATAATAAGGAATGAGTAAGGGGATATCACTACTGACCCCACAGAAATATAGAGTATCATAAGAGGATACTTTGAAAAATTATATGCCAATAACAATGATAATTTAGAGGAAATGGAAAAGTTTCTAGAAACTCACAAACAGCCTACATTGATGAAAGAAGAAATTGATGAACTCAACAGTCCAATTACAAGTAAAGAGATAGATTTAGTCATCAAAAACCTCCCAACAAAGAACAGCCCAAGACCAGATGGCTTCACAGCTGAATTCTATCAAACATTCCGGAAAGAGCTAACACCAATTTTCCTTAAGTTCTTCCAAAAAATAGATGTAAAAGGAATATTGCCTAACTCATTCTACGATGCCAACATTACCCTAATACCAAAACCAAGCAAAGATACCACAAGAAAGAAAAATTACAGTCCAATATTTTGAATGAACCTTGAGGGTAAAATCTTCAACAAAATACTTGCTAATCACATTTAACAACCTATCAAAAGGATTACAGACCATGACCAAGTGGTTTTCATCCTGGGTATGCAAGGATGGTTCAATATAAGAAAATCAATCAATGTAATACATCACATCAATAGATTGAAAGATAAACATTACATGATCATCTCTATAGATGCAGAAAATGCATTTGAAAAAATACAACACTCTTTCCTGTTAAAAACACTGCAAGACATATGAATCGTAGGAAACTTTCTGAGAATGATAAAAGGTATATATGAAAGACCCAAAGATGATGTTTGATGACCCAAAGAACATCATCTTCAATAGTGAAATCCTAAAAGCCTTCCCTCTGAGATTGGGAATAAGACAAGGATGCCCAATATCACCACTCCTATTTAACATTGTCTTAGATGTACTTGCTTGAGCACTGAGGCAAGAAAATGATATATAAGGCATCCAGATTAGAAAAGAAGAAATAAAAATGTCATTATTTGCAGACGACATGATCCTACACAATGAAAGCCCTGAGAAATCTACAACAAAGCTTCCAAAACTTATAAAGGAGTTCAGTAATGTTGCAGGCTATAAGATCAATGCTCAAAAATCAGTAGCATTTCTGTAAACCAATAATGAGCAATCTCAGGAGGAAATGAAGAAAAAATACCATTTATAATAGTAACTAAATGAGCCAAATACCTAGGAATAAATTTAACTAAAGATATAAAAGGCTTATATACAGAAAATTGCACATTGTTGAAGGAAATCAAAGAAGACTTAAATAAATTGAAAAATATTGCTTGTTCAAAAATAGAAAGACTAAAGATCAACAAGTGCCCCGACCTGCGGGACAGCAACGGGGGCCCGAAACCTGCCGAGAAAGAATGGTGGGACAAGAGACGCGAAGAATGACAGCAAGACAGTGTTCTGATCAAGCTGCAAACTTTATTGAGGGAGCAGGGCTTATATGCTGTTTGGAGAGAGGAAGTGAGTCGGGGCCGGGTGGTGCTCCGGGATTGGAGGGTGTTGTCACTGGAGTAGGGGGCAGATCTTACTTTTGCACCCTGTGCCTGCATACTGTTGTATTCACCTGGGCAGTGGCGGGAACTGGAGAACAAAGGAGTAAGGAGGAAGAAGAACAAGGAAGTGACAAAGCAGATTTTGTGTCTGCGCCATGCTGTGGCATCCGCCATGTTGTGCCATGTAACCACTGGTTGCTATCGCTTAGGTTGTTGGCACCTCTCTTGGCAGACTCCAGTGACGGCTCCCAACATCTCCTCCCTTTTTCTTTATTTAGCACAGTACTCTCCGTAGCCTAGCTGAGGGAAGTAGAGGCCTCATTTCCCTGATGTAGATGGCTCTGATTTTTTCTGGAAGGGGTAGCACAGGCAATGCAGCGTAAGGGAGGGGGGCTGTGCCTGTCTTAGGTCGGAACTGTGCCCCGTAAGGAACTGCACCTGGGAAACAGTGTACCTTACCCATTATGTGATCAGTCTTACCCATCATTGGGAAGCATGGCAGCAAAAGGCCATGTCCCTGTCTTAGGTTGACTGATGGGTCAGTTCAGTTGCCCGTCATTGGCTAACCAGTCCAGCACCTCTGTGAGCGTTTTTGCCTGGCAAGTTCTATGAGCAGAGCAAACCCCTGTGCTAATGAGGCGTGCTTCTCAGAGAACAGTTAGGTTGTGCTTACCTTTGACTGTCTCCTGCCATGCTTTGCCACGCACTCAGCAGCCTTAAATGGAGGGAGCAGTACACAGATGGTCTGTTGGCATGCCTTGATCAGCAAGGTGGAGCTGGTGGTAATGTACCTGAATGGGCTTGCCAAGAGCGGAGTCAACCTGATCTTTGACTAGCTGGATAATTCTTTTTACAGCCCATGGCCCAAAGGAAAGTATTAGGAGGATGGTTATCAGTGGGCCTAGTATGGGGAGTAGATATGGCAAAAGGCCTTGTAGCCCACTCCAGAGAGGGTTGTTTGCTAATTCTTTCCTCCTTCTCTCTAAATACTCTTGGAGCTTTTTGACTTTATTTCTAACAATGCCCGATTTGTTGGCATAAAAGCAGCATTGTTCTTGTAAGGCCAAACAAATTCCCCCGCGTTCAGCTGCAAGCTGATCTAGCCCTCTTCTGTTTTGCAACACGACCTCTGCCAAAGAGTCTATTTGGTATTGAATATCTTGTATAGTGCTCGATAAAGTTTGGACATCATCAATCAATTGTTTGGATAATTTTGTATATTGAGTCATAGAAATCCCCAAACCTGCCGTACCAGTGGCTAGGGCTCCGGAAATACCTAAGGTGACAAAAAGTGGGATAAGTTGTACCGCTCTCCCAGAGGGACCAGCAATATAGTCCATGCTGGGGATAGGTACAGGTTCAGTTCCCTTAATGATGCTAACATCAGGGAAGAGGGTGGCAAAAGTACATGTTCCTGTCCAATTGGAAGGCAAGAAGGTGTAAGCAAGATTGCCGCCACAGACGAACACTGTGCCATTATCTGCGCAAATGGTGTTAGACGTGTTTTGCGTAGAGTTACAGAGGGCGAAAGTGAGATGGCCCAAGTGGATTTCCTCGCTGGTATTGGTGGATGGAGAGTGCAGGCAGGTGCGAGTATGAGTAAAGAGGGGCTGTACCTTAAGGGGTGGGATAATGGGGCAGGTGCTATTGGGAGAGAAGGAGTTGTTAGCCACAGGTAAAGCTATAGGCATGGGGTTTCCCAAGCATAAGCATAGCCAGCAGTCCTGTGCAGTGTAAGGTTGGGATTCATTGAGCAAATTAAATGTGGCTTCAAGGATATTAAAGGTTTGAACATCTAGGTTTAAGTCCCCAGGCTTAGGCAAATCTAAGGGGTGATATTCAATTTGAGGAAATGTGTTCTTTATGATTTCCTCAATTCTTTCCTGGATCATTATCTGCCAGACATGATCCTGTGGATCTCCTCCGTCTGAAATATCTACCAGAGGAATTTTATTCCAGCAAACAGTATCTCCCACGGTACCTTGGCAGCCGGCTTGGGTTAGCTTATTATTTACTAGAGGACTGGGGTTATTGCTCCAGTCTCCTCCAGCAGTGCCAGATTTGGTACGAGCTAAGGTGGCGGTATAATAGGTCTTATCGTTTTCGGTGCATGATTGTACCTCAGTATAACAGCTGCTGTGCATGGATGAGTATATAAATTTACAGTGGCAGGGTCCAGGGCGGCCATCTGTGGAGGGAATTACTCTAGGTAGGTTTCGGCAGACCCATCGCTGTTTTCCATAGCCTCCAGTATGACTAGTCGGGACCTGCAAATAAGCCACCTTATTATTATTACACTGCACAGACTGTGTATACGTATTGGGTGCGGTGGCAACCTGACCTCCTTTGCAATCACAAGGTTTACCGAACAGCACCTCCCTGGCTTGCTGTGAGCTGACGGACGGCCCCAAGCCTGCATAGGCAAATCTTGCAAGGCAACCAAGAGCAGTGGCAAGAAGGAAAACAAGGGGGTGCATGGTGTTGAAACAGAAGGCTGATCGTTCCAATGCTGATAGAGGTTTTCCTCACTATGGTAAAGGACATGGGGGAGGACAACAACCAAGACGCACACCTCTCCGGAGCTATTAAGGGCTGCTGTTGCCACACAGGGGGTAAGCCCTGATGAGGAGCACAGCCATTTTGCCCCTTTAGGGGGAATGTAAAATTTATGTTGAGACGGAGGGGATAAAAGTAGGCAAGACTTAGTTAAGGTGGTGGACATGTTACCGAAGGCATTGCCGACACACCATCCGGTGTGCAGGACGGATTGGATAGTAAGGTCACGGCTGCCAGTTTTGTCTGCGTTCCACTGACATTGTGGGGGATTGTCATTAGAGGAAGTGTTAAAGTTGGCATTAAGGGCTATCGCATCATAATAAGGGGGCTTAACAGAAAGGCATAACCAGAAATTGCGAGTAAGGTTGGGTAGGGAAGCGTTTAGATCAAGAAAGGTAGCATTAATTATTTGCCAGAGTAGGCTAATGATAATTGGGTAAGAGTTAAGAGAGGTAGTGTGGGGTGTAGCGGACATAACTGTAGAGTGAGATTTGTACAGAGGTTTCCTGCATTTTGTTTTTTAAAGTTTGCAGGAAGACCCCACGATGGGTTAGGGGGTCGAACGCATCCAGCAGGAGTGAATTGTACAGTGAGGAACTTGTCAGCAATTGGGGGTGACCATCCAGTAGCTAATGTTTCACATCCCCAGTAGGCACAATAGTAGTGCGCGGGCTGATTGCAGTACGAACGCCCCTGGGCAGAGCTGGGACAGAGGTAAACATCCTGAATATTGAGATAATTGATGGTCCAGGTTTTGAGAGGATTTTGTACACATACTGTAAGGAATTGAGTTAACTTTTCTTTTTTAAAGTAGTAATATCAGTTTTGCTGCCTTGCCTTTCAAAGTTTGGAACAGTTCCCAAAAATAATTTTCACAAATAACATTGAATGTTATTAAATTTAGTGTCCCATGGTTGTGGGATGTATTTTCATTTTACCAATTTATTGAGCTGTTAGTAAATGTTGTATTACCAAAATTCTAGAAATAAGAATTACTGTTATTAGTGATTATGATTGAATTATTAATGAACTAAAATATGGTTGTGTTTTTAATAGGTTTCAGAATCCCTATAAGGGCCCGATCCTTTACAATTCCATAGGAATCATCAAACAACACAACCTCTGTAAGCTCATGACATATATGTCATTTGTCATTAAGTAGTCTGTTGTGAGAGGGATATGTAAAATTTACCATATTTTCTGATTTATATGGCAAAGAAGGGAAAATGAGAACATAAATTTGACTGTGATTTTTAGGTTGCATGCATACAGAACCATATCCAAAAAGTAGGGCAGTTTATAAAAGGTAAAGTTAAATTTTCTGTAAGTTTCCCTTCTTCTTTTGGCTTTAAGGGTAGTTATAAGTTATAGGTCCTGGAAAATGGTGAGCTTGATTAAGATAAATTCGGTAAGACTCATTGCTCCAAATTAACAGCTCTAGAAGAGGTGAGTTGGTTATGTATATTCAATAAGTGTAATTATGATGTGGTATATTACCTTGACCTAATACTTTACCTATAATTAATTCATTGTAAACCCACCATGTCCATAGTTTAAGTCTTGGCAGCATCTTCAACTCTAGACTTGATTCTTCTGGAGGGGATCCACTGCTCTTCTCCTGTTTCTGTAATGATAAGAGCAAAACCTCGGCCCCAAAAGTTTACCTCTCCTTTTTTCCCATTTATTGGTTCTTTCATTTTTCCAATATATTGGTTGTTCATATTTTTCATTTTCATTCCTTTTTTTTTTTAACCTCCCAATGTCTTTCTGCTGCTGTGGCATTAGAAATTTGTTGTTTATTAAGAAAATTTAAGGTAAGCAATGCTCTAGACAGTCTGTCCCTAGCAGACTCTCCTCCATCTCTCCCTTTTTGTTTTTGCAACATTAAGTTTAATAAGTGATTACATTTTTCTACTATCGCTTATCCTGTCACATGCACATCCTGAAGGTGGCCAAAAGAAGGCACATGTGTGGCATCCATTTGTCAAATTTCATTAAGATGTTCTCCACGGGGATTAGTTCCTGGAGAGAAAGTGGGGGCATTTATGGGCCAACAAGTAGGACATTGTCTAACAATCCTCTTACTTTCTTTTACTGTTAAGTGGGGATATTTATGACGTAAGCCAGAAGCATTAGTATGTGTAAGTTTATGATAATCAGAAGTTTTTTTGTATCTTT
>JAKSZT010017756.1:43079-157188 GCA_026826555.1 Tolypeutes matacus | reverse complement strand
AGGGCTCTAACAGTTTGTTTGGGTGGCTGACTGAAGCATGGACCAAACGATGGCCTAGCATGTCTGATGTTGAGATGCCTGATTTGCCGTGGTATACAGTAGATGAGGGGATTCAAAGGCTTAGAGAGATTGGAATGCTAGAATGGATTTACCACTTGATACCTGCCCACACACCCCAGGAATGTCCAGAGGACACACCTTCAACCAGGACTGTGAGGAATAAATTTGTAAGACTATCTACATCTTCTCTGAAGAGCTCTGTGGTTGCTCTTCTCTGCAGTCCAGATATTACTGTAGGTGGGGGCTGTAATGGAATTGGAATCCTTAAATATTATGGGGATGATCGGATCAAGGCCCGGTAAAAGTCAAGTATCGGCAATTAATCGCCAAAGCCAAGGTAGGCGTGGCTACCGCAATGAAAGACGGATTCGAAACAGCACACAGAATTGTCTGAGTCGCATGGAGTTATGGCGTTGGTTAATAGATCACGGGGTACCCAGAAGTGAAATACATGGGCAGTCTACTAGATTTCTTCTGGATCTGTATAAGCAGAAGAGTTCTAGGTCATGTGAACAAAATCCTAACTCTAATTACAGATGCAGAGAATCACGGCCCCTTAATCAGTTCCCAGACTTGAGACAGTTTACAGACCCAGAGCCCCTTGAATGAGGGGAAGGCCGGGTCCCCTTTGGGAAGGATCCTGTTAAACTGCCAAAAATTTATACAGTTAATCTTCTTCCCACCTTTCCCCAGGGAGACCTACGGCCCTTTGCCAGAGTAACAGTGCATTGGGAAAAGGAAATGATCAGACATTTCGGGGATTATTAGACACTGGCTCAGAAGTCACATTAATTCCAGGAGACCCAAAACGTCACTGTGGTCCACCAGTCAGAGTATGGGCTTATGGAGGTCAGGTGATTGATGGAGTTTTAACTCAGGTCCGTCTCACAGTGGGTCCAGTGGGTCCCCGGACCCATTCTGTGGTTATTTCTCCAGTTCCAGAATGCATAATTGGAATAGACATACTCAGTAACTGGCAGAATCCCCACTTTGGATCCCTGACTCGTGGAGTGAGGGCTATTATGGTTGGAAAGGCCAAGTGGAAGCCTCTAGAACTGCCCCTGCCTAGCAAAATATTAAATCAAAGGCAATACCGGATTCCTGGAGGTATTGCAGAGATTAGTGCCACCATCAAGGATTTGAAGGATGCAGGGGTGGTGATTCCCACCACATCCCTATTCAACTCTCCTATTTGGCCTGTGCAGAAAACAGATGGATCTTGGAGGATGACAGTAGATTATCGTAAACTTAACCAGGTTGTGACTCCATTTGCAGCTGCTGTCCCAGATGTGGTATCATTGCTTGAGCAAATCAACACTTCCCCGAGATTCCCAAGGTTCCCGAGAGAACCCTGACTAATACAAATGCCATCTCACACCTTATACAAAAATCAACGCAAGATGGATCAAATATCTAAATATGAGCCAAAACCTTAAAGACCTTGGAAGATAATATAGGGAAGCATCTACAGGGCCTTATAATAGGAATTGGTTTCATGAACTTCACAGACAAAGCGTTAGCAGTAAGAGAAAAAATAATTAAATGTGTTCTCATCAAAATTAAAAACTTCTCCACTTCAAAGGATGTTATTAAGAAAATAAAAAGACAACCTACCCAATGGGAGAAGATATTTGGCAACCATGTACCTTATAGGAACCTAATATCCTGCATATATAAAGAAACCCTGCACCTCGAAAATAAAAAGACAAAAAAACCCATTTAAAAAATGGGCAGGTGACCTGAAAAGACACTTCTGCAAGGAAGAAATGCAAATTGCTATAAAGAACATGGAAAGATGTTCAAAATCGCTAGCTATTAGGGAAATGCAAATTAAAACCACAATGAGATACCATCTTACACCCATTAGACTGGCAGCAATTAAAAAAAACAGCAAAATATAAATGTTGGGGAAGAAGTGGAGGAATAAGAACCCTCATCCACTGCTGGTGGGATTGTGGAATGGTCCAGCCACTGTGGAGGACAGTTTAGCGATTCTTCAGCAAACTAACAATACATCTTCCATATGATCCAGCAATTCCACTGCTGGGTATATACACAGAAGAATTGAAAGCAAAGACACGAACAGTTATATGCACACCAATGTTCATAGCGACATTGTTCTCCATTGCCAAAAGTTGGAATCAGCGCTGGTGCCCATCAACAGATGAATGGATAAGCAAAATGTGGTAAATACATACTCAGCTGTTAGAAGGAATAAAGTGCTAACACATGGAATAACATGGATGAATCTTGAAGACCTTATGTTGAGTGAAGCAAGCCAGGCATTGAAGGATGAACAGTATATGACCTTACTGATTTGAATCAGAGTAAAGTGAGCAGTCTCTGAAAACCACTGTCTGAATGATAGGTTAAAAAGAGAGAGAGAGAGGGGTAGGTTATGAGCCAACAACCATATGGACATAATCTATGATAAAGTGATAGAGTACAGTTGCATATTCAAGGATTAAGCAGGGGGGTAGTGATATTACTGGGTTTGATGGTGCATGGTTAACAGGTGTGTAGATTAGGAAGGGTAGGATAAAATACCCAGGGCATCTAACGATGAATTTTGTCATTCCATGAATCAAGACAGGGGAGTGTCATATTCCCCAGTGGGATGCAGTGGAAGGAACTGAAAGATCAAACGGGGTATTTAGTGGTCATAGTAAATGTTTTTCATTACCTTACAATAATGGACACAGGACAAGGTAACATAAAAAATTATTAAACTGTACCATCTAAATTGTAATCTATACTGTAAACCATTGACAATGCTTAGTACCTATGTTTCACTATCTGTATAATAGTTATAACAATGCTACCATCCACAAAATAAAAGGGTTTAATATGGGGTGGGGAAGGGGGAGGGATGATTGGTATATGGGAAACTCTAGTGTACTATAGGTGACTTTGTTGGGACCTAAAACTTCTTTGAAAATTAAATGAAAATTTGGGGAAACTGGGGAATGAGCGGCGGAAGGTGTCATGGTACACACTCACATGTCATAATGCAGTGATAAAAGGGGAAAAGAGAAAAAGAAAATTTAGATTTTTAAATTTTTTCCCATTTTTTGATTATCCCAATCCATTAATTAAATTTTATTTTTAGTTTTTTTTTCTGAGTTTCCTTGTATTTTATCTCTTGCATTTAAGCTTATCATTATTATTTCATTTTCCTATTAATTGTGTTTGTTTATTATATAGGTTTCATCTTCAAGAAAGGTTTAGATCACAGAAAGGTGACAATGGGGATTGCAGAGGATCATTAGGGGGGGTTGTCTGGGATGTGGTATTCATTGGAGTAATTTCATCTGAATATACATGGAGGATATATAAAATTGTTGAAATAATCGAGGGGTGGGACATGATCATGGTGGGTAGACAGTCACTCAAAAAATGAGAGAATACAGAATTCCCAGCCTGGAGAGTTCTGCCTCATTATCCAAGGGAGCAGCAACAGTCTCCTGAGTGCAGGGGCAGTGTCTGGCAAAAAAGCATGGCCCACTGATGGGTTCTTTTTATTGATGACTAGCATTATGAGTATTTGCTCTTGTAATTGAAACTTGGCCCACTGTTATGGGGCACCTAACGGTTACCATCTGAGAGCCCCCTCTTTGCTCCAATGTGGCCTCTCTCTAAGCCAAACTCAGCATGTGATTGCATTACCTTCCTCCCAATTAGGGACATGACTCCCAGGAATGAGCCACCCTGGTAATGAGGGAAAAATACCAAGTGGCAACTTGAAACATGATTGGAAAAAATCTTTGAATAAAAGGGGGAAAAGTTAAAGACAAGTGAGTTCATGTGGCAAGAGACTTTAAAGAGAGTTGAGAGGTCATCCCAGAGGTAATGCTTATGCCCAACTCAGTAGGATCTCATAGAACACCAAATTGGATATCACACCACACAGAGGTTCTCCTGAGGGCTTTTGAGACACCCAAGTCTTATATAAGGGGGGATAGCCCCAGAGATTGATGCCTTATCAGTTGGCTCTACTTTGGAAGCTGTGCTCCTGAGAATGGCAGATTTGGACTCAAATAAGTCCTCTCTGCACAGTGTCCATCAGTCCCTTCTATTCAAACCTATTTGTGAGACAGGAGTTTGAAGGTGTACTTCTAGAGACTGGAGCCTCTGGACTGCCTATGAGCCAGCTGTGCCTGTAATCTCGGTGGAGCTGCAACTCCTATTCTACAGCCCAATGGACTCACCCAAGTCACTTTGTAAGGAGTCAATGATGGACAACGGCCATCCAAGGGAATGGGGAGAGCCTGCAACTGCAGGCAGGATAATTCCATCCACTATATCAATGGGATATAAGTCAACTCTCACTTGGAGGTGGAGTGGGCATCACCATTCCAGTCCACTCAGGATTGGGGGAAGAGCTATGGACTAGAGTGGACTTAATGTATTCCGTTGTAGACATACTGTGATTCAAGCAATGGAAGAAATTATAACAGTGAGGTGGAACCAGTGACCACTAGATGCTTTAAGGACAGGGAGGGGAAGGGTAGTTGTAATACAGGGGCTTTTCCATGACATGTGGGTTGTCTTGAGTGACATTGTGGTGATGGATATAGACCATTTTACATCAGCATATACCATGCAGAAATGTGTGGGTGAGAGTGTAGACCACACCCACACTGTTGTGAACATCACACTGATGTGAACTGTGGTCTATGCTTAGTGGCAAAGTCCCATGATGGGTATATCAATTGCAGGTGATGTGCCACACTAATGAAAGATGTTTATGTGAGATGTTTTGCAAAATTCTAATTATTATACTATAAGTAGAATATTCTGATATATTAATCATTAGGCATTATATAATTTTTTATCATGAAATTTCAATTAAGACATTCATTCTTTCTGAGAAGAAATTCCTCTTTGGGAATTGCCCACATCTCATTGACATAAATTCCCAGCCATAACAAAATCATATGTATGTAAATCACAATCTCTCTGCACTTGAGTACGGCAAAATAATGTCCAGAAATTCAGGAAAATTATCCTTGAAACAAAATCCGTTGCCTTCTAAACCTTTGTTAAACAACCGTGTAATCATGGAAAAAGATCTCTGAATTATAGATTTACCTACAATCCCTTTTAAAATTAATATTTTCTTTCAATCTAATATCCATTTCAGTTCATAATTTTAAAATAAAGACCTTTTCAACAGCTTTAAATAAGCCATTCATTGTACACTTTGTCCACATGATATAGTATGTGATCACATTTCAATAAAACTGATGTATTTAAAAAAAAGTTGTTCAAGGACAGCCAGAAAATCATCTATGTATTTCAGTGTCAACAAATGGATTGAAAGGTGAAAATTTTCTTATTTATTCTTCTGTTGTTTATTATATTTATAATAGAGCTATTGAAAATGTTTAATAATGATTGAAGAGATGAATGCACACAACTATGAATATGCCAAGGACCAGGGAATGTACATATTGAATGAAAAAATAATCGATTAGTATGTCTTAATAAAACAAAATTGTTTTAAAATCATGGGGATATCAGGAATTGTACACCCAAGTTGAGCCATGGATAATATTTATTAGTCTTGTTTCAGAAATGATCTGAACAGTTTTTGAAAATGAATCACAATTCAAGTTTCTGCTGGAGATGAGACTATTGTACAGCCCCTTTATTTTTTAAGGCTTTGATTTCTGCTCTAGACTTCAAGATTATGTATGTTCATGTAAGACTGATATGTATCACTAAATTTATATATTAAGGGAAAGATGGTGGTGAGATACAAATTTGAAATTTTAGAGTTACCTATTCCTCTAAAGCTGTCTTCCTTTTGTGTTTCTTCATTTTGGGAGGCTATAATCAAGTGTGCATAGAATGGAGTGTGGTACACTCTGCTTGATGGATTTGGTCCTAGACTTCTATGATCCATTCTTCTCCCCCATGATATCTTGTGAACATTTGACTCACTCCTTGTCATCATGTTTAGGCTACAATCTTTTTTTCTCTTCTAAGTATTCCAAAGGTCCTTCATAAACCATAGGAAAAAATTGGAAGCAGGAAGCTATTTCTTTGCTGAGTTCCTCGGTTTTCATTTGTCTCTATGTGGATTCTGTTTCTATGTAAGAAAGAATTTAATTTTATGTCCAATAATTTCTCCAAAATTATATGTCATAAGAGCAGGAATTTATATATGGATACCTGCATCACAATCACTCTGCACTCAAGAACCACCCAATGATGTTCAGAAACTAAGGAATGGCTCCTTGAAACAAAGTCAGGTGCCTTCTAAACATTCGGTAAAAAATCATGAAATCATGTGAAAAGATCTCCCCTGAATTGTCAATTTAATTACACTCCCTTATAAAATTAACATTTTCTTTCAATCTAATATCTGTTTCAGTTCATAATTTAAAAATAAAGACCTTTTCAACAGCTTTAAAAAAGCCATTCATTATTTACTTTGTACACATGATGTAGTATGGGATCACATATCAATAAAACTGATCACATGTATTATTTCTAATCCTCCACCTAAGGTTTCTTAGTTGTGTGTTGCCCAAACAATGCTGCAGGCTCATTATTTGGAGCTCATATGCATGAAGGATTGCATCTTGGGAAAAGAGAGCAGCAGGAGAGAAGGCACTGCTCTAAATATAAAAGAAAGAGAAGAATGGAATCCTGGAGAATATAAACTTCCCTCTAATTCTCAAAATTAGAATTAAAAGGGGAAAAAATCCACAATCAACTCAGGACTATGGGTAAAAAATTAAAAAACAAGAGTCTTTGAAAAGACCCACCACATACACACATCTTTCCAGACATATTGAAGGCAGGGTATGGAGAATAGTTTTGGTATGATCTGTGGATAGGGGGAATAATATCATGATAGTTTATCATGATGTAAGAAATATTCCACCACACTTTCATGTGATGTTTGAGGAAAGTGGTATGAGTATGCTGATCAAGTGCATAAATATTTTGTTAATTTACAGATTTAGTTTACAAATATGTATTTATATATATAAGAATGCGGCAGGTTGGAGGTGAAAGCTCGATAAAACTCAGATTAGGATTATAGTCTCTCATATGCAAATTTGATGTATTTATAAAAGAAAAAAATTAAAAGTACTAGGGAAAATACAATTTTAAAGGAATGGCTAAATATCTATTATAGTCTACTCATAAATCTTTAGGTACACAGAAAGAATATTTCCACATACCCTGTCAATGCAAATTGAAAATCAAACTTTTTACCCCTTTTAAATAGTAAATTCTTTGAAATTAAGAGGCTTCAATGATATGAATTTTTGCGGAAAGCATTTTTCACATAAATTTTCATAACAGATTTTCTTCCTAAGAAAACACATCCCCATTCTACTCTCCTATTTGGCCTGTGCAGTAAACAGATGGATCTTGGAGGATGACAGTAGATTATTGTAAACTTAAGCAGGTGGTGACTCCAATTGCAGCTGCTGTCCCAGATGTGGTATCATTGCTTGAGCAAATCAACACTTCCCCTGGTACCTGGTATGCAGCTGTTGATCTGGCAAATGCTTTTTTCTCAATTGCCATTAGTAAGGACCACCAGAAACAGTTTGCTTTCAGCTGTCAAGGCCAGCAGTATACTTTCACTGTCCTACCTCAGGGGTATATCAACTCTCCAGCCCTATGTAATAATATTGTCCGCAGGGACCTTGATCGTCTCTCCCTCCCACGAGACATCACACTGGTCTATTATAATGATAATATCATGTTGATAGGACGTACTGAGCAAGAAGTAGCAAAGACTCTAGATTTATTGGTAAGGCATTTGCGTGAGAGAGGATGGGAGATAAATCCAACAAAAATACATGGTCGTTCCACCTCAGTGAAATTTCTAGTTGTCCAGTGGTGTGGGGCCTGTCGAGATATCTCTTCAAAAATAAAGGATAAGCTGTTGCACCTGGCCCCTCCTATGACCAAAAAGGAGGCACAACACTTAGTTGGCCTCTTTGGATTTTGGAGACAACACATTCCTCATTTGGGTGTGTTACTGCAGCCCATTTACTGAGTGACCAGAAAAGGTGCCAGTTTTGATTGGGGACTGGAACAAGAGGAAGCCCTGTGACAGGTCCAGGCTGCTGTGCAAGCTGCACTGCCACTTGGACTATATGATCCAGCAGATCCAATGGTGTTGGAAGTTTCAGTGGCAAATAGAGATGCTGTCTGAAGCCTTTGACAGGCCCCTATAGGGGAATCACAACACAGACCCTTAGGATTTTGGAGCAAAGCCTTGCCATCCTCGGCAGATAACTACTCCCCTTATGAGAAGCAGCTTTTGGCCTGCTACTGGGCCTTAGTAGAGACTGAACGCTTAACCATGGGCCATCAAGTTACCATGAGACCTGAGTTGCCTATCATGAGCTGGGTATTGTCTGACCCACCAAACCTTAAAGTTGGGCGTGCACAGCAGCACTCCATAATAAAGTGGAAGTGGTATATACGAGATAGGGCTCGAGCAGGCCCTGAAGACACAAGTAAGTTACATGAGGAAGTGGCCCAAATGCCCATGGTCACCACCCCTGCCGTGTTACCTTCTCTTTCCCAGCCCACAGCTTTGGCCTCTTGGGGACACCCTTACAATTAGTTGACTGAGGATGAGAAAACTCGGGCCTGGTTTACAGATGGTTCTGC
The DNA here is from genome assembly GCA_026826555.1 of Tolypeutes matacus. Classification (NCBI taxonomy): domain Eukaryota; kingdom Metazoa; phylum Chordata; class Mammalia; order Cingulata; family Chlamyphoridae; genus Tolypeutes; species Tolypeutes matacus. The sequence goes on along the minus strand of JAKSZT010017756.1, from coordinate 148,476 downwards.
ATGATATGCAGGTACCACCTGAAAGTGGACGGCTGTGGCACTGCAGCCCTTTTCTGGGACATCCTTGAAGGATAGCGGTGAAGGCAAATCCTCCCAGTGGGCAGAGCTTCGAGCAGTGCATCTAGTTGTTCATTTTGCTTGGAGGAAGAAATGGCCAGAGGTGCATTTGTACACTGATTCATGGGCTGTTGCCAATGGTTTGGCTGGATGGTCAGGGACCTGGAAGGAATATGATTGGAAAATTGGTGACAAGGAGGTCTGGGGAAGAGCTATGTGGATAGATCTTTCTGAGTGGGCAAAAAACATGAACATATTTGTGTCCCACATGAATGCTCACCAGAGGGTGACTTCGGCAGAGGAAGAGTTTAATAATCAAGTGGATAAGATGACCCGCTCAGTGGCTAATACTCAGCCTCTTTCCCCAGCCACTCCTGTCATTGCTCAATGGGCTCATGAACAAAGTGGCCATGGAGGTAGGGATGGAGGTTATGCATGGGCCCAGCAACATAGACTTCCCCTCACCAAGGCTGACCTGGCTATAGCCACTGCTGAATGTCCAATCTGCCAGCAGCAGAGACCCACACTCAGCCCCAGATATGGCACCATTCCTCGAGCTGACCAGCCTGCTACCTGGTGGCAGGTGGACTACATTGGGCCACTTCCATCATGGAAGGGGCAGCGATTTGTTTTAACTGGAATAGACACATACACTGGCTATGGGTTTGCATTTCCAGCACGTAATGCTTCTTCCAAAACTACCATCCGTGGACTTACCGAATGTCTTATCTACCACCATGGCATTCCACACAGCATTGCTTCTGATCAAGGAACTCATTTCACAGCAAATGATGTGTGGGAATGGGCACATGTCCATGGAATTCACTGGTCTTACCATGTTCCCCATCACCCTGAAGCAGCTGGATTAATAGAACAGTGGAATGGTTTTTTGAAGACTCAATTATGGCACCAACTAGGTGGCAATACCTTGCAGGGCTGGGGCAATGTTCTCCAGGATGTTGTGTATGTTCTGAATCAGCGTCCTCTCTATGGTGCTGTTTCTCCCATAGCCAGGATTCATGGGTCCAGGAATCAAGGGGTGGAAATGGGAGTGGCACCACTCACTATTACCCCTAGTGACCCACAAGGAAAATTTTTGCTTCCTGTCCCTGAAACCTTAAGCTCTGCTGGTCTACAGGTTTTAGTCCCAAGAGGAATGCTGCCACCTGGGAACATAACAGTGATTCCATTGAACTGGAAGTTAAGACTGCCACCTGGCCACTTTGGGCTCCTCTTACCTGTGAATCAACAGGCAAAGAAGGAAATTATTGTACTGGCTGGGGTGATTAATCCTGACTATCAAGGGGAAATAGGACTACATCTACATAATGGGGGTAAAGAAGAGTTTGCCTGGAATGCAGGGGATCCTTTAGGGTGTCTCCTAGTCCTGCCATGCCCTGTGATTAAAGTCAATGGAAAATTGCAACAAACCAATTCAAGCAGGACTAACAATGGCCTAGAATCTTTGGGAATGAAAGTTTGTGTCACCCCACCATGCAAAGAACCACGGCCAGCTGAAGTGCTTGCTGAAGGTAACGGGAACATGAAATGGGTAGTGGAAGAAGGTAGTGATAAATATGAACTTCGACCACGTGACCAGTTACAGAAACGAGGACTCTAATGGTCATGAACCCTTCTTCCATGTTTCATTATGAGTATGATTGTATATGTACACAAAATGAATTTCTTTGTTTTCTTCCCCGATCTTTTCCCCTATCATGAAAAGTTGTATTAATCCCACATCATAATATTTAAAGATGTCGAGTTTAAGAGTGACTATCATCCAAGGACTTGCACCCTGTTCTGTAGGGAATTGATGTGTTTCCGGTTGTACTCAGGGGAGTTGAACATTGTTAGGCGGAAATATATATGTATGCTTGTCTGTTATTGTTTTTACTTAGAGACTAAATATGGTTTAGAATAATGTGTATGATTGCCGAGTTGACAAGGGGTGGACTGTGATGGTTAGGCTAATGTGTCAACTCGGCCAAGTAGTTGTGTCCAGGTGTTTGTTCCAGCAAGCACTGGGCTAATTGTAATACAAGAGCATTTATGGACTTCAATCACCAGTGAGTTTACTGCGTGGATGGCTGATTACATCTGCATCAATCAGGGAGATTACATTATCAATGGGTGGTGCTTTTATCCAATCAGTTGAATGACTTAAAAGTGAAAGTGATTTCAACATTCAGAGAGAATTTCCCAGCTCGTCGTTGGACAGGCAACTTCTCCCAGAGACTCATCAACAACCTTTCATCGGGCTTTCATCGGAGCCCCTGGTTTGCAGCTTGCCTGAGGAACCTGGATTGAACGTCCCCATGGTCGCGTGAGAGACTCTTTTAGAGTTCCATATTATTCACAGATATCTCCTGCTGATTCTGTTTCCCGAGAGAACCCTGTCTAATACAGCTTCTGAAAGTCTCTTCACACACCAGAGAGAAAAGGCACTGGTAAGGTCTATTAGTTGTGAAAGAGGGAGTCAACAATTCAAAATATATCATGGGGTAGAGAAATGGTTCATAAAAATATTTTGTCTCCTTGTGGAACGTAAAAGTACCTTTTTCTCTTCTGAGTGCTAGCAATGTACTTCATAAGCCATAGGGGAAATTTTGAGGCTGGGAGCTATTTGTTATCTGATATCCTGGTTTTAATTTGTGTATATGTGGATTTTGTTTCATGTAAGAATGTGTTTGATTTTATTTCCAATACTTTCTAAAAAATTACAATATGTCATAAGACTAGGTATTTATATATGGAAATCTGCAAAATAATCTCTCTGCACTCAAGAACAGCAGAATGATGTCCAGAAAATCTGTAATGTTTTCCTTGAAACAAAATCCAGAGCTTTCTCAACATTCAGTGAACAATCGTGAAATCATGGATAAAGGTTTCTTCTGAATTCTCGATTTACGTACACTCCCTTTTAAATTTAACTTTTTCTTTCAATGTAATATCCATTACTGTTAATTTTAAAATAAAGACCTTTTTAACAGCTTTAAAAAAGCAATTCTTTTTTCACTTGGTCCCCATGAAATAGTACGGATCACATTTCAATAAAACTGATATATAAACCAAAAAAGTTGTTCAAGGGCAGCCAGAAAAACACCTATTTATGTTACTGTCAACGAATGGCTTGAGAGGTGAATAATTTCTTATTTATTCTTCTAGTATTTCTTTATTTATTATAATTATTATAAAGCTATTGGCATGGTTTAATAATGACTGAAGAGATGAATGCACACCACTGTGAATATACCAAGGACCAGGTAATAAACACATTGCATAAAAAAGATATTGGTTTATATATTTCTGAATAACACAGTTTTTTTTTAAATCGTGGGGATGTGAGGGATTGTACACCTATGTTGAGCCAAAGATAATAGCTATTAATTTGTTTCAGAATTGCTAAGGCCAATTTTAAAATAGGAATCATAATTCAAGTTTCTGCTGTAGATGGGACTAAGGTAAGGGGTTATGACACTTTATTTTCTAAGGTCATTAATTCTCCTCTAGAATTCAAGTTTATGTATGTTTATGTATGATTGGTATGCTTCACTTAAATATATATTAAGAGAAAGGGGTGGTGAGAGAAAAATAAGATGCTTTTCAATTAGTGATTACTCTAAAGTGGTGTTCCTTTTCTTTTTCTTCATTGTTGGAGGTTATAATACACGTGAATAGAATGGAGGGCCGTACACACTGCTTGATAGATTTGGTCATTCACTTTTATGAACCATTCCTCTCACCCCTGATATCTTGAAAACATTTGAGTCACTCTTTGTCAACTTGGGGTTCCTATAAGTACCTTTTTATAATCTAGGTGTCAGCAAGTCCTTCAAAAGTCATAGGAGAAATTTGGAAGTTGGAAGATATTTGTACTCTGAGTTCTTGGGTTTACATTTGTGTATATGTGGATTCTGTCTCTTTGTAAGAATGAGTATGATTTTATTTCCAATACTTTCTAAAAAATTACAATATGTCATAAGACCAGGTATTTATGTATGAATACCTGAATCACAATCTCTCTGCACTCGAGTATAGTAAAATAATGTCCAGAAAATCAGGAATGATTTCCTTGTAACAAAATCCAAAGCCTTCTAAATATTCAGTAAAAAATCACAAAATCATGGAAAAAGATCTATTCTGAATTATAGATTTACCTACACTCCCTTTTAAATTAACCTTTTCTTTCAAACTAATATGACTTTCAGTTCATAATTTTAAAACGAATATCTTTTCAACAGCTTTAAAAAAGCCATTCATTGATCCTTTTCTCCACATGCTGTAGGATGGGATCACATATCAATAAAACTGAGAGATAAACAAAAAAATTGCTCAAGGACATCCAGATAAACACTTATGCATGTCAGTCAACAAATAGATTGACAGGTGAATAATTTATTCTTTATTCTTCTGGCATTTATTTATTTATTTATTTATTTATTTTAATTATTATAGAGCTATTGAAAAGTTTTAGTAATGATTGAAGAGATGAATGCACACAACTGTGAATATACCAAGGACCAGGGAATGTACACATTGGATAAAAGAGATAGTGCTTTAATATGTGTCAATAAACCAGATTTGTTTTAAAAATAGTGGGGATGTCACTAAATTGTACACCCAAGTAGACCCATAAATAATAGTTATTAGTCCTGTTTTAGAAATGCTCTGTCCAATTTTTAAAAATGAATCACTTTTCAAGTTTATGCTGGAGATGGGACCTCTGTAAGATGTTATGATCTTTTATTTACTAAGGTTGTGAATTCTGCTGCAGAATTCATATTTATATATGTTCATGTATGTCTGATATGCATCACTCCAAATATATATTAAGAAAAATAGGTTGGTGAGAAGCAAATATGAAGCTTTGGAATTACCTATTTCTCTATAGTAGTCTACCTTTTGTGTTTCTTCACTGTTGGAGCCTATTATCACATATGCACAGAATGGTGTGTGGTACACTGTGCTTGATGGATTAGGTCTTTGATTTTTATGAACCATTCCCCTGCCCCATGATATCTTGTAAACATTTCAGTCACTCTTTTTCGACTTGTTGACCCCACAAGTCCTTTTTCTTTTCTGCATGTTGACAAGGTCCTTTAGAATTGTAGGAGAAATTTGGAGGTTGGAAGCAATTTGTACCCTGAGTTCCTGGGTTTTCATTAGTCTATATGTGGATTCTGTTTCTTTGTAAGAATGAGTTTGATTTTATTTCCAATACATTCTAAAAATTACAATATGTCATAAAAGCAGCTATTTATATATGGATACCTGCTTACAATTTCTCTGCACTCGAGAACATCTCAATTTTGTCCAGAAAATCAGGACGGTTTCCTTGAAACAAAATCTGGAGCCTTCCAAACACTCAGTAAACAATAGTGAAATCATGGGAAAAAAATCTCCTCAGAATTATCGATTTACCTACACTCCCTTTAAATATTATCATTTTCTTTCAATCTAACACATATTTCATTTCATTATTTTAAAATAAAGACCTTTTCAACATCTTTATAAAGCCATTCTTTCTTCACTTTGTACAAATGATATTGTATGGGATCACATACCTATAAAAGGGATAGATAAACAAAAAATGTTGTTCAAGGACAGCCAGAAAAACACCTTTGTATGTCAATGTAAACAAATGGATTGAGAGGTGGATTATTTCTTCTTTATTCTCCTAGTATTTCTTTATTTATCATAATCATTTTAGAGCTTATGAAAATTTTTAATAATGATTGAAGAGATGAATGGACACCACTCTGAATATACCAAGGACCAGGGAATGTACACATTGGATCAAAAATATATTGGTTTAATATTCCTCAATAAAATAGATTTGTTTTAAAAATCTTGGGAATGTCAGGAATTGTACACACAAGTTGAGCCATGGATAATAGTTATTAGTCAGGTTTCAGAAATGTTCTGGCAAATTTTTAAAAATGAATCACAATTCATGATTCTACAGGAGATATATGAATTGCATGAATGTAAGATTATGACCCTTTATTTTCTATGGTCTCGATTTCTCCTCTACACTTCAACTTTACATGTGTACATATATGGTTGATATGCATCACTAAAAAATACATATTAAGAGAAAGATGGTGTTGAGAGACAAATATGACGCTTTGGAATTACGTATTTCTCCTTTTGGGTTTCTTCGTTGTTGGAGTGAATAATTACTCTTGCATACAATGCAGGGCGGTTCACTTTGCTTGATGGACAATGTCCTTGACTTTTATGAACCATTCCTCTCCCCCATGATGTCTTATATACATTTAAGTCACTTTTTGTCACCTTGTGAAGATTACAATTCACATTTTCTCTTCTGGGTGTTGGCAAGATCCTTCATAAGCAATAGGAGAAATTTGAAGGCTGGGAGCTATTTGTACTCTGAGTTCCTGTGTTTTCATTAGTATACATGTGGCTTATGTTTCTTTGTAAAAATGAGTTTGATTTTATTGCCAATATTTTCTACAAAATTATAATATGTCATAAGAGCAGATATTTATATACGTATATATGCATCACAATCTCTTTGTACTCGAGAACAGCCTAATGATGTCATGAAATTCAGGAATGGTTTCCTTGAAACAAAATCAAGAGCCTTTTAAACAATCAGTAAACAATCATGAAATCATGGGAAAAGATCTCCTCTGAATTACCATTTTACCTACACTCTTTTTTTAAATTAATATTTTCTTTCAAACCTTTATCCATTTCAGTTCTTAATTTTAAAATAAAGACCATTACAACAGCTTTAAAAAAGCCATTCTTTGTTCACTTTGTCCACATAAAGTAGTATGGGGTCACATATCAATAAAACTGATAGATAAACCAAAAATGTTGTTCAAGGACTGCCAAAGAACACCTATATATGTCAGTGGCAACAAATGGATTGAGAGGTGAGTAATTTCTTCTTAATTCTTCTGTTTTTTCTTTATTTATTATAATTATTATATGGCATTAAAATAGGTTAATAATGATTGAAGAGATGAATGCACACCACTGTGAATATACCAAGGATGAGGGAACGTACATATTGGATTAAAAAGTTGTTGGTTTAATATGTCTCATTAAAATGGATTTGTTTTAAAAATCATGAGGTTGTCAGGAATTGTACACCCAAGTTGAGCCATTGGTAATAGGTATTAGTTGTGTTTCAAAAATTCTCTGGCATATTTTTAAAAATAAATCTCATTACAAGTTTTTGCTGGTGAGGTGTGTGTGGGACCTCTGTAAGGTGTTATGCTCCTTTATTTTCTAAGGTCCTGATTTCTGCTCTAGACTTCAAGTTCATGTATTTTCATGTATTATTGAAATGTATGACTAATATATATATATATATTATGAGAAAGAGGGTTGTAAGAGACATTTATGAAGCTTTGGAAGTACCTATTTCTATAAAGTTGTCTTCCTTTTTGCTTTCTTCATTGTTGGAGGCTATAATAATGCATGCATAGAATGGAAGGTGGAACACTGTGCTTGATGGATAAATTCCTTGACTTTTATGAAAAATTCTTCTCCCCCTTGATATCTTGTAAACATTTTAGTCCCTCTTTGTCACTGTGTGGACCTACAAGTCCCCTTTTCTCCTCTGGGGTTCAGCAAGTACTTCATAAGGCATAGTAGGAAATTTGAGGTTGGGAGTCATTTGTACTCCGAGTTTTCATTTGTGTATTATGGATTTTGTTTCCTTGTAAAAATAAATTTGCTTTTTATTTCCAATACTTTCTAAAAATTACAATATGTCATAAGTGCAGGTATTTATATATGGATACCTGCATCACAAGTTCTCTGCACTCGAGATCTGCACAATTATGTCCAGAAAATCAGGAATGATTTCCCTGAAACAAATCTGGTGACTTCTAAACATTGAGTAAAGAATCATGAAATCATGGAAAAGATCTCCTCGGTATTATCAATTTATCTACACTCAATTTTAAAATAAACATTTTCTTTCAATCTAATATTTGTTTCAGTACATAATATTAAAATAAATACATTTTCACCAGCTTTAAAAGCCATTCATTGTTCACTTTGTCCATATGATATAGTATGTGATCACTTATCAATAACACTGATAGATAAACAATAAAAAGTGTTCAATACCAGCCAGAAAAACACCTATATATGTCAGTGTAAGCAAATGGATTTAGTGGTGAATAATTATTTATTCTTCTGGTATTTCTTTATTTATTATAATTATTATATAGTTATTGAAAAGGTTTAAGAATGATTAAAGAGATGAATGCACACCACTACGAATATAACAAGACCAAGGATTGTACACTTTAGATAAAAAAGGTATTTGGTTAATATGTCTCAGTAAAACAGATTTGTTTTAAAAATCATGGGGATGTCAGGAATTGTACACCCAAGTGGAACCATGGATAATAGTTATTAGTCATGTTTCAGAAACGCTCTGGCCAATTTTAAAAAATGAAACACAATTCATGTTTCTGCTGGAGATGGGGCCACTGTAAATTGTTATGCTCCTTTATTTTCTTAGGTTGTGATTTCTGTTCTATACTTCAATTTTATGTATGTTCATGTATGACAAATATGCATCACTAAAAATATTTATTAAGAGAATTAAGGTGGTGAGAGACAAATATGAAGTGTTGGATTTGCCTATTTCTCTAAAATGGTCTTCCTTTTTTGTTTCTCCATTTTTGGAGGCTATAATCATGTGTGCATATCATGGAGGGTGCTACATTGCTTGTTTGATTAGGTCCTTGACTTTAATGAATGATTCCATCCCCCATGATGGCTTGTAAACATTTGAGTCACTCTTTGTCACCTTGTGTACCCTACAAGTCCCTTTTTCTCTTCTGGGTGTTGGCAATGTCCTTCATAAGCCATAGAAGAAATTGGAAGCCATGAGTTATTTGTACTCTGAGTTTCTGGTTTTTCTTTGTGTATATGTGGATTCTGTATCTTTGTAAGAATGAGTTTTATTTTATTTCCAATACTTTCTAAATATTACAATATATCATAAGAGCAGATATTTATATATGGATACCTGCATCACAATCTCTCTGCACTCAAGAAGAGCCCAAGGATGTCCAGAAAATCAGGAATATTTTCCTGAAACAAAATCCAGAACCTTCTTTACATTCATAAACAATCGTGAAATCATAAAAAGTTCTCAGAATTATCAATTTACCTTCACTCCCTTTTAAAATTAACATTTTCTTTTAATCTAATATCTGATTCAGTTCATAATTTTAAAATAAAGACCTATTCAGCAGCTTTAAAAAGCCATTCATTGTTCAATTTGTTGAAATGATACAGTATGGATTCACAAATCAATGAAATTGTTAGATAAACAAAACAGGTGTTCAAGGACAGCCAGACAAACACCTATGCATGTCAATGTCAACAAATGGATTGAAAGGTGAATAATTTCTTATTTATTTTTCTGGTTTTTCTTTATTTACTATAATTATTATAGAGCTTTTGAAAAGGTTAAATAATGTTTGAAGACAAGAATACACAGCTATGTGAATATACCAAGGAGCAGGGAATGCAGACGTTGGATAAATAAAGTATTGGTTTAACATATCTCAAAAAAACAGATTTTTTTTAAAATCTTGGGGATGTCAGGAATTGTACACCCAAGTTGAGACATTTACAATACTTATTAGTCATGTTTCAAAGATGACCTGGACAATTTTAAAAATGAATCATATTTTAAGTTTCTGCTGGAGATATGTGTAAGGGACCAATGTTAGGTATTATCCCACTTTATTTTTTAAGGTTGTGATTTCTTCTCTAGTCTTCAACTTTATGCATGTTCATGTATGATTGATATGCATCACTAAAAATATATATTAAGAGAAAGATGGTGGTGAGAGACAAATATGAAGCTTTTCAATTACTTATTTCTCTAAAATGGTCTTCCTTCTGTGCTTCCTCATTGTTGGAGGCTATAAGTATTTGTGCATATACTGGAGGGTGGTACACTTTGCTTGATGGATTAGGTCCTTGACTTTTATGAACCATTGCTCTCCCCCATGATATCTTGTAAACAGCTGAGTCACTTTTTTTCACCTTGTGAACCCTACAAGTCCATTGATCTCTTCTGGGTATTGGCAAGTTCCTTCATAAGCCATAGGAGAAATTTGGAAATTGGAAGTTGTTTTTACTCTGAATTCCTGGGTTTTCATTTTTGTATATGTTGATTCTGTTTATTTGTGAGAATGAGTTTGATTTTATTTCCAATACTTTCTAAAAAATTCTAAGATGTCATAAGTGTAGGTATTTATATAGGGATACATGCATCAAAATCTCTGCACCCAAGAACAGCCAAATTATATATAGAAAATCAGGAATGGTTTCCTTGAAACAAAATCTGGAGCCTTATAAACATTCAGTAAAGAATTTTGAAATCATGGTAAAAGATCTCTTCTGAAATATCGATTTAAATGTGTGATTATTCTAAAATTGAGTAATCATGGAGAAGCATTTTTGTCCTCCCAATATTATTCTCCAAGTAAGTGTAGCTTAATATTATTTCAATAACTATTAGGAAGATAACGTTTTCTAAAAATTTATGTAAAATATGCATGCCTTATGAACTCTTCTCTTTGAAGCCACTTATTTTTAAAGAGTTTACTGTTTATAAGGGCTTAAACCTTTCATTTCCAATTAGCATTCACAGGGTATTTAGAAAAATTCTTTCTGCCTTAGAAAAGATTTATTTGTAGATAAAAATAGATAATTAATCATTCTCTTAAAATCTGTATTTTACCATGGAGTACTTGACTATTCAGTCAGAATACTCAAACCACTTTCCTCCAGCATCATACAACATGCGGGGGAATATTTCTTACAGATCATGATAAAATATCATGTCATTGTTTCCCCCAGCCAGTGACCATGCTTTATGTTTACAACACACTCTCATATCCTGACTTCAACATGTCTGGATATTTTGTTGTATAAGGTGTGTCTGTATTGAAGACTCTTGTTTTTTATGTTTTTCCACATAGTCCTGAGTTGGCTAGTGGATTTTTTCTTTCACTTCTAATTTTCAACAGCACAGCACCACACTGCAAAAGAGAATTAGAGCTTGGTTTCTTTCCTCCAAGATTCCATTGTTCTTTTCTTTCTTTTCTATTTTTAGCAGTGCCTTCTCTCCTGCTGCTGTCTTTTCTAAATGGCCCATTCTCCATGCCCCAAAGCTGCAATAATTTTTCTGCAGAATTTGTGCTGCACCCAGCTGATTTCTCTGCTTTGGATTGCAGAGAAAAGACAATCCAGGCCAGTTGCTTGGAACCACATCATGGCCATTTTTCCTGCGTCAGCAATGGCAGGATGCCCATCATTTTAGTGTGCCATACTCCACCCCTGGGATCCCTTTTGTAATCCTGTGCAAAAGTTTGATTTCATTTTACTTGAAAATTTATCCATGGACCTAAGGTGCGGCATATCTTGTATCTGGTGAATTTTGATAATGTTGACTCTTCATTCAGATGGCACTACTTTCTCATTCTATTCTAATTTCTTCCTATGCCCTTGTAATCCGTTGCTCTGAGGATCACTGGGTGATATTATGTGTGTTAATTTAGTCAGGTGAGATATGTGCAATTTCAAAAGAGGATCTTTTTTACTCAAAAACAATGAATGTCTCACAGGAAATTGCATGATAAAACAAAAATTTATTTCACTCCTAGAGATTATAATGTCCAAGTATTTTATGGGGAATATAATAATTAGTATTTTGTTATAATTTATTTCTGTAACATCAGAATAATTATTTCCCTTGACATATGTGTGTAATATTATCTCTTTCATATCACAGATTATATTAAATCTAACAACCTACACTCCCTTTTAAAATTGACATTTTCTTTCAATCTAATATCCATTTCAGTTTATAATTCTAAACTAAAGACCTTTTCAACAGCTTCAAAAAAGCCATTCATTTTTCACTTTTTCCAGAAGATGTAGTATGGGTTCACATATCAATAAAACTGATTGATAAAAAAAAAAAATTGTTTTAGGACAGCCAGAAAATCACCTATGCATGTCACTTTCACCAAATGGATTGAGAGGTGGATAATATCTTCTTTATTCTTCAGTTTTTACTTTAATTATTAAAATTATTAAATAGCTATTGAAAAGGTTTAATAATGATTGAAGATAAGAATGAACACATTTGTGAATATAACAAGGACCAGGAAATGTAGACATTGGATAATTAAGACGTTGGTTTAAGATGTCTCAATAAAAGAGTTTTAGTTGGGGAAGCGGCTGTGGCTCAATCAGTGGGGCTCCCGTTTACCATATGGGAGGCCCCGGGTTCGGTTCCCGGGGCCTCCTGGTGAAGGCAGGCCCGCCCGCATGGCGTGGTTGGCTGACCCAGCGAGCGCGAGCAGCAAGGGGGGGGATAAATGAATAAATAATTAAAATCTTTAAAAAAAAAAAAAAAAAAAAGAGTTTTAGTTTAAAAAATCGTGGGGATGACAGGAATTGTACCCCGAAGTTGAGCCATGGATAATAGTTATTAGTCGTGTATCAAAGATCTTGTGTCCAATTTTTGAAAATGAATCACATCTCAAGTTTCTGATGGAGATGTGTGTATAGGGCCACTATAAGGTGTTATGCCCCTTTATTTTCTAAGGTCCTGATTTTGCTTTAGTCTTCATGTTTATGTCTGTTCAGATATGATTGACTTGGATCACTAAAAATATATATTAAGAGAAAGAGAGTGGTGAGAGTCAAACATGAAGTTTTGGAATTACCCATTTCTCTAAAGTGTTCTGCCTTTTCTTTTTCTTCATTTTGGGAGGGTATAATCACATGTACATAAAATGGAGGGTGGTATACTCTGCTTAATGGATTAGATCATTGAACTTTATGAGCAATCTTCACCCCCATGATAACTTATGAACAGTTGAGTCACTCTTTGTAAACTTGTGGATGCTTATAAGTGCATTTTTCTCTTCTGGGGTTTGGCAGAAACTTTTACAAAGCATTAGAGATATTTGGAGTTTGGGAATTCTTTGTACTCTGAGTTCTTGTGTTTTAATTGTGTATATGTGGATTCTGTTGCTTTGAAAAATGAGTTTGATTTTATTTCGAATACTTTCTATTGAACTACAATAAGTTATAAGAGCAGTTATTTTTTTGTGGAACCTGCATCACAATCTCTCTGCACTTGAGAACAGCCCAATGATGTCCAGAAAATCAGGAATGATTTCATTGAAATAAAACCCAGAGCTTCTAAACATTCAGAAAACAATTGTGAAGTATGTAAAAAGATCTCCTGTGAATTATAGATTTAAAGCTGTGAATATTCATAAATGGAGGAATCACTGAGAAGCATATCTTGTCCTCCCATTATTTTTCTCCAAGTTAGAGTAGTTTCATATTACTTCAATAACTATTATGAAGAATATCTAGTCCAAAAATTTATGTAAAATATGCATGCCACAGGAACTCTACTCTTTGAAGCCTCTTATGTTGAAAGAATTTTCTATGTATAAGGGTCATACATTTCATTTCCATTAGCATGGACAGGGTATGTGGAAAATTTTTTTCTGTCTAAGCAAAGATTTATTTGTAGATCAAAATAATTAATTAAACTTTCTTTTAAAATTTGTATTTTACCGAGGATCAAAATTCTTTTTTTTTAATTTTAAATACGCCAAATGGTTTTATGAGGGAATATATTTGTCCTAATCTAAATTATATTTAATTTTCACCTCTAAATCACCACATTCTTGTTTTTCTTAATATGTATTTCTTAAAGGAATGTATAAACTTAAAAAAAGTATTTAAGCAGTCGGTCAGAATTCTCAAACTTCTTTCCTCCAGCTTCACAGGAAATTTGGTCGAATATTTCTCACAGGTCATGATAAAATATCATGGCCTTTTTTCCATCAGCCAGTGACCATACTTTATTTTTAAAATATATTTTCATACACTATCTTCAACTTGTGTCAATAGTTGGTTTTATAAAATGTGTCTTAACTGAAGACTCTCATGTTTTTATTTTTTCCACATAGCCCTGGTTTGGCTAGTGGATTTTTTCTATCACTTCTACTTTTCATCCAGCACAGCACCACACTGCAAAAGAGAATTAGACCTTGTTCTCTTTCTTCCAAGATTCCATTGTTCTCTCTCTTTTTTTTCTATTTTTGCAGTGCCTTCTTTCCTGCTGCTGTCTTTTCCAAACAGCCCATTCTCCATGCCAACAATCTCTGAATAATTAGTCTGCAGAATTGTTTGTGCTGCACCCAGCTGAGGTCCGTGTTTTGGAGGAGCAGAAAGGAGACAAGTCAGGAGAGTTCCTATGAACTGCATCGTGGTTCTTTTTTCTGGGTCAGCAATTGCAGGATGACCACGATTTTATTGTGCCAAACTCCACCCCTGGGAGCTCCTTTGGAATCCAGTGCAAAAGTTCAATTTCATGTTACTTGAAAATTTATCCATTGCCCTAAGCTGGGATGTATGCGGTGCCTGGTGACTTTGGATATTATTGATTCTTCATTGAGATGGCACAACTTTCTCATTCTATTGTAAGTTATTCCTATGTCTTGGGATTTGTTTGCTCTGAGTATCGCTGGTTGGCTATACTATGATTTTCTTAGTGATCTTGTTATGTGAGGTAATTTAGGAAATGAGATGTATGCAATTTCCAAAGAGGACTTTTTTACTCAGAAAGAATGATTGCCTCAATGGAAATTGCAAGGCAAAACAAAAATTTATTTCATTCCTAGAGATTATAATATCCAAATTATCTATGGGGAATATAACAATTAAAATTTTGTTGTAAATTATTCTCATTACTTCAGATTAATTATTTTCCTTCACATGTGTTTGTGTCATACTATATCTTTCTTTTTTTCTTTTTAACTAAACCAATAATTTATTTCAATCTTAAAGATTATTATATCCAATAGTTATAGCTGTAATATAAAAATTAGAATTGTTATAATTAATATCTATTATATTAGAATTATTATTTATATTTATAAAAGTTTGTTGCTATACTATTTCTTTTTTAAATTTATTTATTTTTTATTGTGGGTAAAAATAAAAATTTTCACAATACATACCAATATATGTAAAATGATATATAAATATATATGCATATATGTGCGTTTGCTTACAAAAATGTTATATATATACATATATATATATTTTTTAAGAGGTGTTTAGAGTACCTAAAATATTACACAGAACCTACCAGGATTCCCATGTTCCCCACCTCCCACACCTCCCACCATATCCCACACAAACATCTCCCACAAGTGTGGCCCATCACCCTCAATGGACTTACACATCCTGGGGCCTTGCCATCAACCATAGACCACAGTTCACATCGTAGACCACACTCTCTCCCACACAGTTCTGAATGGTGTGTGCTGATTTAAAATGGCCTACATCTGTTGCCAAAATTGCACTCAGGACAACCTCCAAATCCATAAAAAGCCCCTGTATTTCAACTGCACATCCCCTCCCTGCCCTGAAAGTGTCCAGTGGCCACTGGCTCCACCTCATTGTTATAATTTCTTCCATTGCTAGAATCACCATATGTGTACAATAGAATACCCTCAAGTTCACTCTAGTCCATAGTTACCCCAATCCTGAGGGGACTGTGATGGTGATGTCCACTCCACCTCCAAGTGAGAGAGGGCTTATTTCCCATGGATAAGGTGGGTGGGATGATCCTGCCTGCAGATGCAGGCCCTCTCTATTCCCTGGGCTATCCATTGCCCATCATTATCTCCTCACCAGGTGACTTGGATGAGTCCATTGAGCTGTAGGGTAGGAGTTGCAGCTCCACCAAGATTCCATGCACACCTGGCACATAGGTAGGCCAGAGGTTCCAGTCTCTGGAAGTAAACCTAAAAACTCCAGCATCACATATAGGTTTGAATAGAAGGGATGAACCATGTGCAGGGACGTCTTATTTGAGTCCAATTCTGTCACTCTCAGAAGCACAGATTGCAAAATAGAACCCACAGATAAGGACTCAGTATCTGGGGCTATCCCCCCTTATATAGGACCTGGGTGTCTCCAGAGCTCTCAGGAACCCCTCTGTGTGGGGTGATATGCACTTTGATGTTCTATGAGCTCCTACTGAGGTGTGCGTAAGCATTACCTCTGGGATGAGACCCCGACTCTCTTTGAAGTCTCTTAGTCACTTGAAATCATTTGTCTTTACATTTTCCCCCTTTTATTCAAGGTCTTTTTCCAGTTGTGTTGCCAGTTGGCACTTGGTGTTAATCCCTCCTTGCCAGGGAGGCTCATCCCTGGGAGTCATATCCCACATTGGGGGGAAGGTAATGCATTCATATGCTGAGTTTGGCTTAGAGAGAGGCCACATTTGAGTAACAAGGAGGCTCTCAGGTGGCAACCCTTAAGCACCCCATAACAGTAAGCTAACTTTCAGTTACAAGAGCAAAGACTCATAAGGGTAGTTATCAATAAAAAAAAATTATCAGTGGGTCAGCCTCTTTTGACAGACACGGTCCCTGCACTCAGAAGACTCTTGCTGCTCCCTTGGAGAATGTGCCAGAGTTCTCCAGGCTAGGAATTCAGATTCCCTCATTTTTTGTGTGATTGTCCACCCACCATGACCATGACACATATTTTGATCTTTTGAACAAGTTTTTATATCTTTCATTTATATTTGGATGAAATAACTCCCATGAATCCCCCCTCCCATACACCCCCCATCAATAATCCCCTGCAGTACCCCTTGTAACCATTCTGTGTTCCAAATCTTCCATGAACATGTAGTCCATAAAATAATCAAATAAACTTAACAGGAAAAAGAAACAACAATGATAAGCTTACATGCAAAAGACAAACATTAGGAAACTCAGGGAAAAAAACAATCAAACAAAAATGAAACAAAACAAAATATAATTAGTGGATTGGGACATTAAAAAAATTGGGAAAAAAACCAAAGAAATACCTTTAATATATATATATATGTATATATACATATTCTTTTTTTCCTCTTATCACTGTTTTATCGGATGTCCAGTGTGCCGTGACACCTTCCCCCTATCAATCCCCATTGTCTCCCAAATTTTAATTTAATTTTCAAAGAAGTTTTAGGTCAAAGCAAAGTCACACACGGAGTACCAGAGATTCCCAGATACCAAACCACCCCCCCTTCCCACCCCATATTAAACCCCACGTTTTTTTGGATGTTCGCATTGTTATAACTGTTAAACAGATAGCAAAATATACCAAGTAAACACTGTCAATGATTTACAGTATAGTTTACAATTTAGATGATAGAGTTTAGTAAGTTTTGATGATATTAAACATGTCCTGTGTACATTACTGTAAGGTAATAAAAAATCTTTCCCATGACCACTAAATACCCCATTATATCTTTACTGTTCCTTTCTCCCCACCCCACTGGGGCATATGACACTACCCTGTCTTGACTCATGGAATGTCAGGATTCACAGTTACATGCCCTGGGTATTTGAACCTGCCCTTCCTTATCTACCCACCTGTCAATGCTGCACCATCAAACCCAGCAATATCACTACCCATTTGTCCTATCCTTCAATATGCAACTATACCCTATCTCTTTAACATAGATTTTGTCCATCTGGGTAATGGCTCAAAGCCTGCTCTTCTCTTACTTTCCCTTGTTAACCTTTCAGACAATGGTTCTCAGAGACTGTTCACTTTCTTCAGTTCAAATCAGTGAGTTCATATACCGTTTGTCCTTCAGTGCCAGGCTTCCTTCACTCAACATAATACTATATCTTTCCTATCATTGTTTATATTAAATCTAACTTAATTTTGCACTCCCTTTAAAAATTGACATTCTCTTTCAATCTAATATCAGTTCCAGTTAATAATTTTAAAATATAGGCCTTTTCAACAGCTTTAAAAATGCCATTCATTTTTCACTTTGTCCACAAGATATAGTGTGGGATCACATATCAATAATACAGATAGATAGACAAACAAAGTTGTTCTAGGACAATCAGAAAAACACCTATGCATATCAGTGTCAACAAATGGATTGAGAGGTGAATAATTCATTCTTTATTATTCTGGTATTTATTTATTTATTATAATTATTATAGAGGTATTGAAAAGGTTTAATAATGATGGTAGAGTTGAATGCACACCACTGTGAATATGCCAAGGAACAGGGAATGAACATATTGGATAAAAAAGATATTGGTTTAATATTTCTCATTAAAACATATTTGTTTTAAAAATCATAGGGACGTCAGGAATTGAACACCCATGGTGAGCCATGGATAATAGTTATTAATTGTGTAGCAGAAATTCTTTTGCCAATTTTTAAAAATGTATCACTATTCATGTTTATGCAGGCAATGTGTGTATGGGACCACTGTAAGCAGTTATGCCCCTTTATTTTCTAAGGTCATGATTTCTGCTCTAGTCTTCAAGTTTATTTATGTTCATGTGTGATTGATCTAGATCACTAAAAATATATATTTAGAGAAAGAGGGTGGTGAGAGACAAATATGAAGTTTTGGAATTACCTGTTTCTCTAAAGTGGTCTTCCTTTTGTGTTTCTTCATTGTTAGAGGCTATAATAATTTTTGCATACAATGGAGGTCGATACACTCTCCTTCACGGATTAGGCCCTTGACTTTTATGATCACTTCCTCTCCCCCATGATGTCTTGTAAACATTTGAATCACTCTTTGTAACCTTGTGAATGCTACAATTCCATTTTTCTCTTCTTGGTGTTGGCAAGATCCTTCATAAGCTGTAGGAGAAATTTGGATGCTGGAAGCTATTTGTGCACTGATTTCATGGCTTTTCATTTGTATATATGTAGATTCTGTTTCATGTAAGAATGAGTTTGATTTTATTTCCAATACATTCTAAAAATTAAAATATGTCATAAGAGCAGGTATTTATATATTAATACCTGCATCAAAATCTCTCTGCACTCAAAAACAATGCAATGATGTCCAGAAAATCAGAAATGGTTTCCTTCAAATAAAATCTGAGGCCTGCTAAACATTCAGTAACCAATCAAGAAATCATTGAAAAAGATTTCCTCTGAATTATTGATTTACCTACATTCCCTTTTAAAATTAATATTTTCTTTCAATCAATATCCATTTCATTTCATAATTTAAAAATAAAGACCTTTTCGACAGCTTTAAAAAATCATTCATTGTTCACCTTGTCCACATGGTTTAATATGTGATCACATATGAATAAAACTGATGGATTAACAAAAAAGTTGTTCAAGGATAATTAGAAAAACACCTATGTATGTCAGTGTCAACAAAGGGATTCAGAGGTGAATGATTTCTTCTGGTATTTCTTTATTTATTATAATTATTATAGAGATATTGAAAGGTTTAATAATGATTGGAGAGATGAATGCATATCACTGAGAATATACCCAGGACCAGGGAATGTACATACTGGATAAAACACATATTGGTTTAGTATGCCTCATTAAAACAGAATGGTTTTAAAAATCGTGGGGATGTCAGGAATTGTACTCCCAAGGGGAGATATGGATAAGAGTTATTAGCCATTTTCCAAAGATGCTCTGACCAATTTTAAAAATTAATTATAATTCAAGTTTCTGCTGGAGATGAGACCTCTCTAAGGTGTTATGCCACTTTATTTTCTATGGTTTTATGTCTGCTATAGACTTCAAGTTTATGTATGTTTATGTACCATTGATATTCATCATTAAAAATATATATGAAGAGAAAGAGGGTGGTGAGAGATAAATATGAAGGTTTGGAACTACATATTTCTCTAAAGTGGTCTTTAATTTCGTTTTCTTCATTATTGGAGGCTATAGTCACACTTTCTTAGAATGGAGGGTGTTACACTCTGCTTGAAGGATTAGGCCCTTGGCTTTTAGAACCATTCCTCTCCCCCATGATATCTTGTAAACATTTGAGTCACCCTTTGTCACCTTGTGACCCTACAAGTCCCTTTTTCTCTTCTGGGTTTTGGCAAGGGCCTTCTTAAGACATTGGAGAAATTTGGAGGCTGGAGCTATTTGTATTCTGAGTTTCTGTGTTTTCTTTTGTCTGTATGTGGCATCTGTTTCTTTGTAAGAATGAGTTTGATTTTATTTCCAATACGCTCTTAAAAATTACAATATGTCCTAAGAGTAGGTATTTATATATGGATACCTGCATGACAATCTCTCTGCACTTGTGATAAGCCCAATGATGTCCAGAAATTCAGGAATGGTTTCCTTGAAAGAAAATCCAAGGCCTTCTAAACATTCAGTAAACAATCATGAAATCATGGAAAAAGATCTCCTCAGAATTTTCAATTTACCTATACTCACTTTTAAAATTAACATTTTCTTTCAATCTAATAAACATTTCGGTACATTATTTTAAAATAAAGAGCATTTCAACAGCTTCAAAAAAGCCATTCATTGCTCACTTTCTCCACATTGTCTAGTATTGGACACATATCCTCAAAACTCATGGATAAACAAAATATATATATATTTCAAGTACAGCCAGAAAAACCTATGTATGTCAATGCCAACAAATGGATTGAGAGGTGAATAATTTCTTCTTTCTTCTTCTGGTTTTTATTTATTTATTTTATTTATTATAGAACAAATGAAAAGATTTAATAATGATTGAAGAGATAAATGCACACCACTGTGAATATACCAAGGACCAGGGAATGTACACATTGGTTAAAAAAAGACACTGTTTTAATATGTCTCATTGAAACAGATTTGTTTTAAAAATCGTGGGGATTTCAGGAATTGTACACCCAAGTGGAGCAATCAATAATAGTTATTAGTCATGTTTCAAAGATGCTCTGGCCGATTGTCATAAATGAATCACAGTTCAAGTTTCTCTTGGAGATGGGACTACTGTAAGGTGTTATGCTTCTTTATTTTCTACGGTCGTGATTACTGCTCTAGACTTTAAGTTTCTGTATGTTTATGTATGAGAGATATGCATCACTAAAAATATATATTAAGCGAAAAAGGATGGTGAGAGACAAGTTTGAAATTTTGGAATTACCAATTTCTCTAAAGTGGTCTTCCTCTTGTGTTTCTTCATTTCAGGCTATAATCAAACCTGCATAGAATGTAGGGTGGTACACTCTGCCTGATGGATTAGGTCGTTGACTTTTATGAACCATTCATCACCCCAGTGATATCTTGTAAGCATTTGAGTCATTTTTTGTCACCTTGGGGAACTTACGTGTCCCTTTTTCTGTTCTGGGTATAGGCAAGGTCCTACATAAACCATAGGAGAAATATTTATTTTAGCAGCTATTTGTACCCTCAGTTCCTGGGTTTTCACTTATTTATTTGTGGATTCTGTTTCTTTGTAAAAATGAATTTGATTTTATTTCCAATACTTCCTAAAATCTTACAATATGTCAAAAGTGCACTTATTTAAATATGGATACCTGCAACCCAATCACTCTGCAATTGAGAACATCAAAATAATGTCTAGAAAATCAGGAACGGTTTCCTTGAAACAAAATCTGGAGCCTTGTAAACATTCAGTAAACAATCATGAAATCATGGAAATAGATCTCCTCTGAATTATCGGTTTACCTACACTCCCTTTTAAAATTAACATTTTCTTTCAATAAAGTATCCATTTCAGTTCATAATTTCATAATAAAGTCATTTCAACACCTTAAAAAAATCTATTCATTGTTCACGTTTTCCACATGATGTAGTTTAGGATCACACATCAATATAAATGATAGGTAAACCAAAAAAGTAGTCCAAGGGCTGACAGAAAAACACCTATATATATCAGTATCAACAAATGGATTGAGAGGTGAATGATTTCTTATTTATTCTTCTTGTATTTCTTTATTTATTATAATTATTATATAGCTATGGAAAATATTTAATAATGATTGAAGAGATCAATGCACTCCACTGTGAATATAACAAGAGCCAGGGAATGTACACCTTAGATACAAACTATATTGGTTTAATATGTCTCAATAAAACAGATTTGTTTTTTTTTTGTTTTTTTTTTTCTTTTTTTTTTATTATGGGTAAAAATAAAAATTCTAAAATATATTTAAATCTTTTTTTGCATATTATATATATATATATGCATATATGTGTATTTGCTTACAAAAATGTTATATATATATATATATATATATATATACATATATTTTAAGAGGTGCTTAGATTACCTAAAATATTACACGGAACCCACTGGGATTCCCATGTTGCCCACCTCCCACACCTCCCACCACATCCCACACAAACATCTCCCACAGTGTGGCCCACCACCTAGATTTGTTTTTAAAACCGTGATGATGTCAGGAATTGCACACCCAAGTTGAGCCATGGATAATTGTTATTTGTGGTGTTTCACAAATACTCTGGACAATTTTAAAAAATGAATTACACTTCAAGTTTCTGCTGGAGATGTGTGTACTGGACCACTGTAAGGTGTTATGCCCTTTTATTTTCTAAGGTTGTGATTTATGCTCTAGACTTCAAATTTATGTATGTCCATTTATGATTGATATACATCACTAAAGATATATATTAAGAGAAAGAGGGTAATGAGAGACAAATATGAATCTTTGGATTTATTTATTTCTCTACAGTTGTCTTCATTTTGTGTTTCTTCATTATTGGAGGCTACAATCACACGTGCATGAAATAGAGGGCAATACACTGTGTTTGATGGATTAGGTCCTTGATTATATGAACCATTGCTCTTGCCATGATATCTTGTAAACTTTTGAGTCATTCTTTGTCAACTTGTGGACACTAGAAGTCTCTTTTTCTCTTCTGGGTGTTGGTAAAGTACATCAGAAGCCATAGGAGAAATTTTGAGGCTGGGAGCTATTTTATATTGAGTTCCTGGGTTTTCATTTACGTATATGTGGATTCTGTTTCTTTGTATGAATGAGTTTGATTTTATTTCCAATACATTCTAAAAAATTACAATATGACAAAAGAGCAGGTATTTATATATGGATACCTGCATCACAATCTCTCTGCAATCAAGAGCAGCCCAATGATGTCCAGATAATCATTAATGGTTTTCTTGAAACAAAATTTGGAGCATTCTGAACATTTAGTAAATAATCGTGAAATCATGGAAAAAGATGTCCTCAGAATTATCGATTTATTTGTCAAATGCAGAAGAGTAAAAGTACTTGTGGGGACCACAAGTCGACAAAGAGTGACTCAAATGTTTACAAGATATCACGAGATAGGGGAATGCTTCAATAAAGTCAAGGACCTAATTCATCAAGCACACTGTACCACACACCATTATATGCAAACATAATAAAAGACACCAAAAATGAAGAAACCAAAAGGAAGACCACTTTAAAGGATTAGGTAATTCCTAAGCTTCATTTTTGTCTCTCACCATCCTCTTTCTCATAATATATATTTTTAGTGAAGCATATCAGACATACCTGAAAGTATATAAATTTGAAATCTACATCAGAACTCACAACTTTAGAAAATAAAGGATCATAACACCTTACAGTGGACTCATCTCCAGCATAAACCTGAAATGTGATTCATTTTCAAAAATTGACCACAGCATTTCTGAAATAGGACTAATAACTATTATCCATGGGTTACTTGGGTATAAAATTACTGACATCCCCATGATTTTTAAAACAAATCTGTTTTATTGAGACATAATAAACCAATATCTTTTTTATCCAATGTGTACATTCCCTGGTCCTTGATATACACACAGTTGTGTGCATTCAACACTTACATCATTATTAAAACTTTTCAATAGCTCTATAATAATTATAATAAATAATTACCATAAGAATAAAGAATAAATTGTTCACCTGTTAATCTGTTTGTTGACTGAAATACATATGTGTTTTTCTGGATGTCCTTGAACAAATTTTTTTGTTTATCTCTCAGGTTTATTGATATGTGATCCCATCCTACAGTATATGTACAAAGTGAGCAATGAATGGCTTTTTAAAAGCTGTTGAAAAGGTACTTGTTTTAAAATTATGAACTGAAAGGCATATTAGATTTAAAGAAAAGTTTAATTTTAAAAGTGTATGTAGGTAAATCTGTAAATCAGAGTAGATCTTTTCCCATGATGTCAGAATTTTTTACTGAATGTTTAGAAGGCTCTGGATTTTGTTTAATGAAAATCATTCCTGATTTTCTGGACATCATTTGATTATACTCAAGTTCAGAGTGATTGTGATAGTTATTCATATATAAATAACTGCTCTTATGATGAATTGTGTTTTTTAGAATATATTGGAAATAAAATCAAACAATAAAAATAAAATAATAAAAATAAAATCAAAAATAAAATAAAAACTGGCATAACACCATACAATTGTGCCATCTCCAGGAGAATCTTGAATTGTGATTCATTTTTAAAAATTGGCCAGAGCATTTCTGAAACATGACTGATAACTATTATCCATGTCTCAACTTGGGTGTACAATTCCTGGTATCCCCATGATTTTAAAATAAATCTGTTTTATTGAGACATTTTAAACAAAATCTTTTTATTCCAATATATACAGTCCTTGGTCCTTGGTACATACACAGTGTGTGCGTTCATCTCTTCAATCATTATTAAACTTTTTCAATAGCTCTATAATAATTATAATAAATAAAGGAATACTAGAAGACTAAAGAAGAAATTATTCACCTCAATCCATTTGTTGACACTGACATGCAGAGGTGTATTTCTTTCTGTCCTTGAACAAATTTTTTTGGTTTATCTATCACTTTTATTTATTTCTAATCCCATCCTATATCATTTGGACAAAGTGATCAATGAATGGCTTTTTAAAGTTGTTGAAAAGGTCTTCATTATAAAATTATGAAGTGAAAATGATATTAGATGGAAAGATAATGTTTCTTTTAAAAGGGAGTGTCGGTTATGTTAGATTTAATATAATCAATGATAAGAAAGGGATATGTCACAACACATACAAAGTAAAATAATTTGTCTGATGTTAACAAAATAAATTATAACATAATTCTAATTACTATATTCCCCATAAAAGATTTGGACATTATAATCTTTAGGAATGAAATAAATTTTTGTTTTATCATGCAATTTCCATTGAAGCATTCATTCTTTCTGAGTAAAAAATGTCCTCTTTAGAAATTGCACACACCTCATTCACCTAAATTACCACACATAATAAGATCTCTAGTAAAACGATAGTATTTCCTACCAGTGATCCTCAGAACAATGGAATCCAAGGGCAGAGGAAGAAATTAGAATAGAATGAAAAAGAATTGTCATCTCAATGAAGAATGAACATTATCAAAGGTCACCAGACAACAGAGACATCCAAGTGTAAGGCAATGGATACCTTTTTCATGTAACATAAAATCAATATTTTGCACTGGATTCCAAATGACTCCTAGGGGTGGAGACTGGCAGACTAAAATAATGGTCATCCTGCCATTGCTGACCCAGGAAAAATGGCCACAAGATGGTTTCAAGAAACTGGCCTGGCTTGTCTTCTTTCTGCTCCTCCAAAGCAGGGACCTTAGCTGGATGCGGGAAAAAATTCTGCAGACTAATTATTTCCAGTTTGGAGGCATGGAAAATGGGCTTTGAAAAGACAACAGCAGGAGAGAAGGCACTGCTAAAAATAGAAAGTAAATAGGAGAACAATGGAATCCTGGAAGAAAGAAAAGAAGCTCTTTATCTCTTTTTCAGTGTGGTGCGGTGCTCGTTGAAAAGTAGAAGTGAAAGAAAAAATCCACTAGCCAACTCAGAATATTGTGGAAAAATGTAAAACGAAAGAGGCTTCTAAACATACATACCACATACAATCAATCATCCAGACTTGTTGAAGGCACAGTATGAAAGTGTGTTTTAAACATAAAGTATGCTCACTGGCTGGTGGAAACAATGCCATGATATTTTATTATGTTCTCAAAGAAATATTCCACCACTTGTGGTGTAATCCTGAGGGAAAGTGATTTGAATATTCTGACAAAGTGCACAAATGTTTTTTTTGAGAATACAGATATTGTTAAGAAATACTTGATGGTATTCTGTTGTTCACATATGATGATTCTAGCAATGGAAGAAATTATAACAATGAGGTGGAGCCTGTGGCCACTTGACACTTTTGGGGCAGGGAGGGGATGAGCAGTTGAAATACAGGGGCTTCTTTGGGATTTGGAGGTTGTCCTGAGTACCGTTGTGGCAACAGATGTAGGCCATTTTAAATCACCACACACCACTCAGAACTGTGTGAGAGAGTGTGGTCTACAGTGTGATCTGTGATTTATGGTTGGTGGCAAGGCCCCAAGATGTGTAAGTCCACTGAGGGTGGTGGGCCATTCTTGGATGTTTGTGTGGGATGTGGTGGAAGGTGTTGGAGGTGGGCAACATGGAATCCCAGTGGGTTCCATGTAATATTTTGGGTAATCTAAGCATCTCTTAAAATATATATATATATAACATTTTTTTCAGCAAATGCACATATATGCATATATATTTATATTTCATTTTGCAAATGTTGGTATGTATTGTGAAAATTTTGATTTTTACCCACAATTAAATAAAAGGAAAAAAAAAAGACATATTAAGAAAAACAAGAATGTGGTCAATTAGAGATAATAATTAGATATAATTCAATTAGGACAACGATATTCCCTCATACATCAATTTGGTGTACTTAAAATTAAGAAAATAAATTTTTAGTCCTCGGTAAAATACAGATTTTAAAAGAATATTAATTATCTATTTTCATCTATAAATAAAACTTTAGTTAGACAAAAAGTATTTTTCCACATACCCTGTCCATGTTAATTGGAAATGAAAGGTTTTAGCCCTTATAAATAAAAAACTCTTTAAAAATTAGAGGCTTCAAAGAGAAGAGTTCATGTGGTATGCATATTTACATAAATTTTGGGGCTAGTTATTCTTATTAATAGTTATGGAAATAATATTAAACGTCTCTAACTTTGACAATAATAATGGAAGGACAAGAAATGCTTCTCAGTGATTCCTCGACTTTTCAATAATGACAATTTTAAATCTATAATTCAGTGGAGAAATTTTTCCATGATTTCACTATTGTTTGCTGAATGTTTAGAAGGCTCCAGATTTTGTTTCAAGGAAACCAATTTTTTTTTTTAATTTTGGGGGCATCATTGGTCTGTTCTTGAGTGCAGAGAGATTGTGATGCACATATCCATATATAAATACCTGCTCTTATGAAATATTGTAATTTTTTAGAATGTACTATATATAAAATCAAACTCGATCTTACAGAGAAACAGAATCCACATATACACAAATGAAAACCCAGGAACTCAGAGTGTAAATAACTCCCAATCTCCAAATTTCTGCTATGGGTTATGAAGGATCTAGCCAAAATCTGGAAGAGAAAAAGGGACTTGTAATGTCCACAAGGTGACAAAGAGTGTCTCACTCGTTTACAAGCTATCATGGGGAAGAGGAATGTTTCATAAAAGTCATTAACTTAATCCATCAAGCAGAGTGTACCGCCCTCCATTCTATGCACACATGATTAGATACTCCAAATATGAAGAAAAACAAAAGGAAGGCCCCTTTAGAGAAATAACTAATTCTAAAGCTTCAGGTTTGACTCTCACCACCTTCTTTCTCTTCATATATATTCTCAGTGATGAATATCAATTATACGTGAACATACATAAACCTGAAGTCTGGAGCAGAAATCATGACCTTAGAACATAGATGGGCATAACACGTTACAAGTGTCCCATACACACATCTTCAGAAGGAACTTGCATTTTTGTTCATTCTACAACTTAGCCAGTGCATACTTGAACCATGACTAATAACTATGATCCATGGCTAGAATTGAGTGTAAAATTCCTGACTACACCATTATTTTTAAAATGAAGCTTTTATTGAGACACACTAAACCAATATCCTATGTATCCAATGTGTACATTCCCTGGTGTTTGGTATATTCACAGAGTTGTGCATTCATCGCTTCAATCATTATTAAGCCTTTTCCATATCTCTATAATAATTATAATAAATAAATAAAGACCAGAAGAACAAACAAGAAATTATTCACCTGTCACTGCTTTGTTGACACTGTCATGCATAGGGTTTTCTGGCCATCCTTGTACAAATATTTTTGTTTATCTATCAGTTTTATTAATATATGATCTCATAACACATCATGTGGAATACAGCAATGAATGGCTTTTTTAAAGCTGTTGAAAAGTCTTTACTTTAAAAGTATGAACTGAAAGTGATATTAAATTGAAAGAGAATGCCAATTTTAATAAGGCCAGCAAGATTAAGTTAGATTTTATATAATAAATGATAATAAAGAGATAGTATGGCACAAACATGTATAAAGAAACTAGTCTGAAGTAATGAAAATAAATTTCAACAAAATTTTAATTATTATATTTCCTGGAGAAAACTTGGATTCTATAATCTCTAGGAATGAAATAAATTTTTGTTTTACCTTGCAATTTCCATTGAGTCATTCATTCTTTGTGTGTAAAAATGTCTTCTTTGGAAATTGCACACATCTCTATTCTTAAATTACCTCACATAACAAGATCACTAAGAAAACCATAATATTTCCAACCAGCAATCCACAGAGCAATGGAATCCAAAGGCAGAGGAAGAAATTAGAATAAAATGGGAAAATAGTGCCATCTCAATGAAGAGTCAACATTATCAGAATTCACCAGACAACACATACGTCCCAACTTAGGATAATGGATAAATTTTCAAGTAACATGAAATTTAACTTTTGCACTGGATTCCAAAAGTGCTCCCAGGGTTGGAGTTTGGCACACTAAAACCATGGTTATCCTGCCATTGCTGACCCAGGAAAAATAGTGATGAGATGGTTCCTAGCAACTAACTTGGCATTTCTCCTTTCTGCTCCTCCAAAACAGGGACCTCAGCTGGGTGGAGCACAAGCAATTGTGAAGACTAATTATTTGGAGCTTGGGGGCATGGAGAATGGGCTGTTTGGAAAAGACAATAGCAGGAGAGAAGGCATTGCTAAATTATGGATTTACCTACACTCATGTTTAAAATTAACATTTTCTTTCAATCTAATATCCGTTTTACTTCATAATTGTAAAATAAAGACCTTTTAAACAGCTTTAAAAAAAGGCATTCATTGTTCACTTTTTCCACATTATGTAGTATGGGATCTCATATCATTAAGACAGATAGGTAAAGGAAAAAATTTGTTCAGGAACAGACAGAAAAACACTTTTGTAGGTCAGTGTCATCAAATGCATTGAGAGGTGAATAATTTCTTCTTTATTTTTCTGGTATTTCTTTATTTATTATGATTATTAGAGAGCAAAAGAAAAGGTTTAATAATGATTGAAGAGTTGAATGCACACCACTGTGAATATACCACGGATAAGAAAAGGTACACTTTAGATAGAAAAGTTATTGGTTTAATAGGTCTCAGTAAAACAGATTTGTTTTAAAAATCTAGGGGATGTCAGTAATTGTACACCCAAGTTGAGCCATGGATAATAGTTATTTGTCATGTTTCACAATTACTCTGGCCAATTTTTAAAAATTAAATACAATTCAAATTTCTTCTGGAGATATGTGTATGAGACCACAGTAAGTTGTCATGCCCCTTTATTTTCTAAGGTCTTGATTTCTCCTCTAGACTTCAAGTTTATGTATGTTCATGAATGATTGATATGCATCACTAAAAATATATTTTAAAGAAAGCTGGTGGTGGGAGACAAATATGAAGCTTCGTAATTACCTATATCTCTAAAGTGGTATTCCTTTTGTAATTCTTCATTGTTGGAGCTATAATCACGTGTGCATTGAATGTAGGGTGGTACACTCTGCTTAATGAATTAGGTCCTTGAATTTTAATAACCATTCCTCTCCCCCATTATATCTTGTAAACATATGAATCATTGAATGTCACCTTGAGGACCCTACAAGTCCTTTTTTCTCTTCTGTGTGTTTGTAAGTTCCATCATAAGCTATAAGATTAATTTGTACTCTGATTTCCTGGAGTTTCATTTTTGTACATGTGGATTCTGTTTCTTTGTATTAATGAGTTTGGTTTTATTTCCAATGTTTTCTAAAAAATTACAATATGTTATAAGAGCAAGTGTTTATATGTTGATATCTGCATCACAATCTCTCTGCACTTGAGAACAGCCCAGTGATGGACAGAAAATCAGCAATGGTTTACATGAAACCCCATCTGGAGGCTTCTGAACATTCAGTAAACTATCATTAAATTATGGTTAAACATATCCTCAGAATTATCTAATTACCTACACTCCTTTATAAAATTAGAATTTTCTTTCAATCTAATATCTGTTTCAGGTCATAATTTTAAAATAAATTCCTTTTCAACAGCTTTAAAAAAGCCATTCATTATTCACTTTGTCCACATCATGTAGTGTGGGATCACATATCAATAAAATTGAAAAATAAACAGTAAAAGTTCTTCAAGGACATCCAGAAAAGCACCTCTGTATGTCAGTGTCAACAAATGGATTGAGAGATGAATAATATCTTCTTTAATCTTTTGGTATTTCTTTTTTATTAGAATTATTAAAAGGTATCAAAAAGATATAATAATGATTGAATAGATGAATGCACACCACTGTGATTATACCAAGGACTAGGAAGTGTACACATTGCATAAAAAAGATATTGCTGGGTTAGGTGGTACAGGGTTAATAGGTGGGTAGTTCAGGAAGGCCAGGTAAGAATACCCAGGGCATGTAACTGTGAATCTTGTCATCCATAAGTCAAGACAGGGAAGTGTCATATTCCCCAGAGGGATGGGGAGGAAGGAATAGAAAAGATCAAACGGGGTATTTAGTGGTCATTGGAAATGTTTTTCATTAACTAACAATAATGGACAAAGGACATGGTAAATATCATCAAAATTTATTAAGCTGTACCATCTAAATTGTAAACTATACTGTAAAACATTGATAATGTTTAGTAGTTATGTCTCACTATCTGTATAAAAGTTAAAACAATGCTACCATCCACAAAATGAAAAGGTTTTAATATGGGATGGGGAAGGGAGAGGGAGTTTGGGTACATATGAATCTCTAGTATTCAGTGTGTGACTTTGTTTTGACCTAAATCTTTGAAATCTAAATGAAAATTTGGGAGACATTGGGAATGAGAGGGGGAAGGTATCACGGTACATACTGGACATCCAACAATGCAGTGATAAAAGGAGAAAAAATAAAATTAAAAAATAATTTTTAAAAAAATTTGTTTTACCCATTTTCTTTTTTTTGAGTATCCCAATCCCTTAATAATATTTTATTTTTCATTCTTTTTTTCTGAGTTTCCTTGTAATTTAATCTTATCATTATTATTTCATTTCCTATTAATTGTATTTGGTCATTATATGGGCTTCATCTTCAAGGAAGGTTTAGATCACAGAAGGGTTACAATGGGGGATGCAGAGGACCATTGGTGGGGGGTGTCTGGGATGTGAGACTCATGGGAGTAAGTTTATCTGAATATACATGAAAGATATACAAATCTGATCAAAGGATCGATGTATGATGCATATTCACAGTGGGTGGACAATCATTCCATAATTGAGGGAATACTGAATTCCCAGCCTGGAGAACTTTACCACATTCTCAAAGGGAGCAGCAACAGCCCCCTGATTGCAGGGGCAATGTCTGACAAAAGAGGATGGCCCACACCTGGTTTCTTATTATTGATGACTAGCCTTATGAGCCTTTCTTCTTGTAATTGAAACTTGGCCTACTATTATAGGGTGCCTAAGGGTTGCCATCTGAGAGCCTCCTTGTTGCTCAAATGTGGCCTCTTTCCAAGCCAATCTCAGGAATTGAATTTGTTACCTTCCCCCAACGTGGACATGACTCCCAGGGATAAGCCTCCCTGGCAATGAGGGATTAATAAGAAATGCCAACTGGAAACATGATTGGAAAAAAAAAAACTTGAATAAAAGGGGGAAAAGGTAAAGACAAATAAGTTCATGTGGCTAAGAGACTTCAAAGAGAGTCGGGAAATCATCCCAGAGGTAACACTTATGTACACCTCTATAGGATGTCACAGATCACCAAAGTGGATATCACCCCAAACAGAGGGCCCCTGAGGGCTCTGGAGACCCACAGATCCTATATAAGGGGTCATACAGCAGAGATTTATGCCTTATCAGTGGACTCTACTTTGGAATCTGTGCTCCTGAGAGTGACAGAGTTGGACTCAAATAAGGCCTCCCTCCACATGTTCCATGAGTCCTTTCTATTCAAACATTTATGGGAGGCTGGAGATTGTAGGTGTAATTCCAGAGACTTGAGCCTCTATCCTGCTTATGTGACAGCTGTGCCTGGAATCTTGGTGAAGCTGCAACTACTAATCTACAGCTCAATATAATATCCCAAATCACCTGGTGAGGAGACGATTATGCACAACAGCCATCCCAGGGAATGGAGAGAGCCTGCAGCTGAAAGCAGGCTAACCCCATCCACCATATTTATGGGATATAAGCGCATTCTCATTTGCTGTGGGAGTGGACATCACCATTCCAGTCCCCTCATGATTGGGGGAAGAGCTATGGACTAAAGTGGACTTAATGGCCTTATTTTGTAGACATATTGGGACTTGGGCAATGTAAGAAATTATGAGTGAGGTGGAGCCAGTGGCCACTAGATACTTTCGGGGTGGGGAGGGGTAGTGCAGTTGTAATATAGGGGCTTATTCAGGACTTGTGGATTGTCCAGACTGATACTGTAGCCACGGATATAGGCCATTTTACATCTGTGTATACCATGCAGAACTGTGTGGGAATGAGTGTGGTCTACGATGTGAACTGTGGTCTATGCTTAGTGACAAAGCCCCAGGATGTGTATATCCAATGCAGTTGATGTGCGACACTAATCAAATATGTTTATGTGAGATGTTATGTGAGGTATGGGAGGTGGAGATTATGGGAATCCATGTAACTTTTGTGTAACATTTATGTAATATGAGCAAATATATAAATAAATCAATAAAAAAACAGAAAAAATATATTAGTTTAATATGTCTAAATTAAAAAACATTATTTTAAAAATTTTGGCAATGTCAGGAATTGTACACACAAGTTGAGCCATGGATAATAGTTATTAGTAAAGTTTCTGAAATGCTCTGGTCAATTTTTAAAAATGAATCACAATTCAAGTTTCTGCTGGAGACAGGACCACTATAGTGTTATGCCCCATTATTTTCTAAGGTTGTGCATTCTGATTGACACTTCAAATTTATGTATGCTCATTCATGACAGATATGCATCACTAAAATTCATATTAAGAGAAAGCGTGTGGTGAGAGACAAAGAAGAAGCTTTGGAATTACCTCTTTCTCTAAAGTGGCCTTCCTTTTGTTTTTCTTCATTTTGGTGGTTAGAATTCCATTTGCATAGAATGGAGGCTGCATGCTCTGCTTGATGGATCAGGTCCTTGACATTTATGAAACATTACTCTCCCTCATAATATCTTGTAAACATTTGAGTCCCTTTTTCCCTCCTGGTGGACTCGAAAAGTTACTTTTTTATTTTCTGGGTCTTGGCAAAGTCCTTCATAAGCCATAGGAGAAATTTGGAGGATGGGCAATATTTGTACTCTGTATTTCTGGGTTTTCAAATGTCTATATGTGGATTCTCTTTCTTTGTAGGAATAAGTGTGATTTTATTTCCAACATTTTCTGAAAATTACAAAATGTCATGAGATCAGGTATTTATATATGGATCTCTGCATCACAGTCTCTCTGCTCTTGAGAACAGCCCAATGATGTCCAGAAAACCCATAATGATTTCCTTGAAACAAATCCAGAGGCTTCTAAACATTCAGAAAACAATCGAGAAATCATGGAAAAAGATCTCTTCAGAATTATCGATTTACATACACTCCCTTTAAAATTAACATTTTCTTTCAATCTAATAACCATTTCAGTCATAATTTTAACAAAAAGACCTCTTCAACAGCTTTAAAAAACACTTTGTACACATGATGTTGCATGGGATCTGAGATCAAAAACACTGATAGATAAATAAAAAAATGTTTTTCAAGGACAGCCGGAAAAACACCTATGTAGGTCAGTGTCAACAATGGATTGAGATGTGAATAATTTCTTATTTATTCTGGTACTTCTTTATTTATTATAATTATTATAGAGCTATATATTGGTTAAATACTGAATGAAGAGATTAATGCACACCACTGTGAATATACCAAGGACCAGGGAATGTACACATTGGACAAAATAGATACTGGTTTAATATGGCTCAATAAAACAGATTTGTTTTAAAAATCATGGGGATGTCAGGAATTGTACAACTAAGTGGAACAATGGATAATAGTTTTTAGTCATGTTTCAAAGATGCTCTGGCCAATTTTTAAAATTAATGACAATTCAAGTTTCTGCTGGATATGGGATCATTGGAAGGTGTTATGACCATTTATTTTCTATGGTCATGGTTTCTGATCTTAAGTTCATGTTTATGTATGATCATGTATGAGAAAGAGGGTGGTGAGATACAAATATGAAATTTTGGATATACATTTTTCTATGAAGTGGTCTTCCTTTTGTGTTTCTTCATTGTTGGAGGCTCTAGTCATGTGTACACTCTGCTTAATGTTTAGGTCATTGACATTTATGAACCATTCCTCCCCCACATGATATCTTCTAAATATTTGAGTCACCTTGTGCCACTGTGTGGACCCTATGATTCCCTTTTTCTCATCAGGGTTTGGGCAATGTCCTTCATAAGCCATAGGAGAAATTTGTTTGCTGAGAGATATTTGTAGTCCAAATCATCCATTTTCATTTGTGTATATGTTGATTCTGTTTCTTTGTAAGAATGAGTTTGATTTTATTTCCAATATTCTCTAAAAAATTAAATACATCATAAGAGTAGATATTTATATCTGGATACCTGCATCACAACCTCTCTGCACTGGAGAAAAGCCCAATGATGTCCAGAAAATCATGAATGATTTCCTTGAAACAATATCCAGAGCCTACTAAACATTCTGTAAACAATTATGAAGTCATGGAAAAAGGTCTCTTCAGAATTATGGATTTACCTACATTCCCTTTCAAATTAACATTTTCTTTCAATCATTTTAGTTCATAATTTTTAAATAGAGACCTTTTGAACATCTTCAAAAAAGACATTCATTGTTCACTTTTTCCACATGATGTAGTATGGGATCACATATCAATAAAAGTGATAGATAAAAAAAAAAAAGTTGTACAAGGATGAACAGAAAAATAACTCTGTATGTCACTGTCAATAAATGGATTGAGAGTTTAAATACTTTCTTCTTTATTCTTCCTCTTTTCCTTTATTCATTATAAATATTAAAGTGCTATTGAAAAGTTTTAATAATGATTGAAGTTAAGAATGCACACCACTGTGAATATACCAAGGACCAGGGAATGTTCAAATTGGATAAAATATATTGGTTTAATAAGTCTCAATAAAACAGGTTAGTTTTAAAATTCGTGGTGATATCAGGTATTTTACATCCAAGTGGAGCCATGGATAATAGTTATTATTCATGTTTCAAAGATGCTCTGACCAATTTTTTAAAGTAAATCACAATTCAAGTTTCTCTTGGAGAAGGGACAATTGTAAAGTGTTATACTCCTTTATTTTCTAAGGTCATATATCCTGCTCTATAATTGTATTTTATCTATGTTATGTATGATTGATATGCATCATAAAAATATATATAAAGAGAAAGAGGGTGGTGAGAGACAATATGAAGCGTTGGAATTACCTAATTCTCTAAATTCGTCTTCCTTTTTTGTTTCTTCATTGTTGGAAGCTATAATCACATATGCATAGAATGGAGGGTGATACATTTTGCTTTATATATTAGGTCCTGGATTTAATGAACAATCCTCTCCCCCATGATATTTTGTAAACACTTTAATCACCGTTTTTCACCTTGAGGACACTAGAAGTCCCATTTTATATTCTGGATGTTGGCAAGGTCTTTCCTAAGACATAGGAGAAATTTGGAATCTGAGAGGTTTGTGAACTCTGAGTACTTGGTTTTCATTTGTGTATATGTGGATTCAGTTTCTTTGTAAGAATGAGGTTGGTTTTATTTCCAATACTTTTTAAAAAATTACAATATGTCATAAGAGAAGGCATTTTATATGAATACTTGCACCAGAATCTTTCTGCAATCAAGAAACACCCAATTATATCCAGCAAATCAGAAATGGTTTCCCTGAAACAAAATCCAGAGACTTCTAACCATTCTGTAAACATTTGTGAAATCATGGAAAATGTTCTCAGAATTATTGATTTACCTAAACTCCCTTTTAACATTAATATTTTCTTTCAATCTAATATCCACTTTGGTTCATAAATTTAAAATAAAGAACTTTTCAACAAATTTTAAAAAGCCATTCATTTTTCACTCTGTCCACATTATGAAGTACAGGATCACATATCGACAAAACTGATAAATAAGCAAAAAGTGTTGTTCAAAGACTGTAAGAAAAAGACCTATGTTTGTCATTGTCAACAAATGGATTGACAGGTGCATAATTTCATCTTTATTCTCCTGATTTTTCTTTGTTTATTATAATTATTATAGACCTATTGAAAAGTTTAATAATGATTGAAGAGATGAATGCACACCACTGTGAATATACCAAAGACCAGGGAATAAACACATTGGAGAAAAAAGATATTGGTTTAATACGTCTCATTAAAACAGATTTGTTTTAAATATCATGGGGATGTCAGGAATTGTACACCCAAGCAGAGCCAGGGATAACAGTTATTTGTTGTGTTTCAAAAATGGTCTGGCAAGTTTTTAAAAATGAATCACAACTGAAGTTTCAGCTGGAGATGTGTGTATGGGACCATTCTAAGGTATTATGCCCCTTTATTTTGTAAGGTTGTGATTTCTGCTCTAGACTCAAGTTTATGTATGTTCATGTATGATAGCTATGCAGCACTAAAATTATATATTAAGAGTAAGAAGGTGGTGAGTGACAAATATGAAGCTTTAGAATTACCTATTCCTCTAATGTGGTCCTGCTTTTGTGTTTCTTCATTGTTGGAGGATATAATCACATGTTCATAGAATAGAGGGCCATACACTCTGCCTGATGGATTAGGTCTTATACTTTATGAATCATTCCTCACCCCCATTTTATCTTGTAAATATTTGAGTCACTCTTTCTCACCTTGTGGACCCTACAAGACCCTTCTACTCTTCTGTGTATTTGCATGATCTTTCAAATGCCATAGGAGAAATTTGAAGTCTGGGGGCTACTTGTACTCTGAGTTCCTGGGATTTCATTTGTGTATATGTGGATTCTGTTTCTTTGTAATAGTGACTTTAATTTTATTTCAAATGCTTTCTAAAAAAATTGCAATATGTCATATGATGAGGTATTTATATGTAGATACCTGCATCACAATATCTCTGCAGTTGAGTACAGTCCAATGATGTCCAGAAAATCAGGAAACGTTTCCTTGAAACAAGGCAGAGCATTCTAAACATTCAGTAAACAATCATGATATCATGGAAAAAGCACTCTTCAGATTTATCGATTTACCTACACTCACTTGAAAATTAACATTTTATTTCAATCTAATATACATTTCAGTTCATAATTATAAAATAAAGATCTTTTCAACAGCTTTTAAAAAGCCATTTATTGTTCACTTTCTTCACATGATATAGTATGGGATCACATATTACTAAAACTGATAGAAAAACAAAAAAAAGTTGTTGAAGGACAGACAGAAAAGCACCTAGGTATGCCACTGTCAACAAAAGGATTGAGAGGTGAATAATTTCTTCTTTATTCATCTGTTTTTTTCTCTATTTATGATAATTATTTTACAGCTAATGAAAAAGTTTAAAAAATTTGAAGACATGAATGCACACCACTGTGAATATACCAAGCACCAGGGAAATTAAACATTGGATAAAAAAGACATTGGTCTAATATTTCTCAATAAAACCAACTTGTTTTTCAAAATGGTGTGGATGTTAGGAATTGTACACCCAAGTTGAGCCATGGATAAGTGTTATTAGTCGTGTTTCAGAAATTATCTGGGCATTTTAAAAAAATGAATCACTGTTCAAGTTTCTGCTGGAGATGGAACCACTGTAAGGTGTTTTGCCCTGATATTTTCTAAGGTTATGATTTCTGCTATAGATTTCAAGTTTATATATGTTCATGTAAGAATGATATACATTGGTAAAAATTAATTTTAAGAGAAAGTGAATGATTAGAGTCAAATATGAACCTTTGGAATTGTCTATTTCTATAAAGGTTTCTTCCTTTTGTATTTCATCATTGTTGGAAGCTATAATTACATGAGCATAGAATGGAGGGCGGTACACTCTGCTTGATGGATTAGGTCCTTGACTTTTATGTACCAAACATCTTCCCCATGATACCTTGTAAATATTTGAGTCACACTGTCACTTTGTGAACTCTACAAGTCTTTTCTTCTCTTCTGGGTGTTTTCAAAGTCCTCCATGTACCATATGAGTAATTTTGAGGCTGGGAGGTATTTGTACAGTGTGTTATGGGTTTTCATTTGTAGATATGTGCATTCTGTTTCTTTGTAAGACTGAGTTGAATTTTATTTCCAATACTATCTAACAAGTTACAATAAGTCATAACAGCAGGTGTTTATACATGGGTACCTGCATCACATTCTATCTGCACTCATGAACACCATAATAATGTCCTAAAATCATGAAAGGTTTCCTTGAAACAAAATACAGAGCCTTCTAAACATTCAGTAAACATTCGTAAAATCATGGAAAAAGATCTTCACAGAATTATCAATTTACTTTCACTCCCTTTTAATGTTAACATATTCTTTCAATCTAATGTATGTTACTGTTCAAAATTTTAAAATAAAGCCCTTTTCAACAGCTATAAAAAAGCCATTCATTGTTCACTTTTTCCACATGATGTAGTATGGGATCACAGATCAATAAAACTGATATATAAACAAAAAACTTGTTCAAGGACAGCCAGAAAAACACCTATGTATGTCAGTGTCAACAAATGGATTGAGAGTTGAATAATTACTTCTTTATTTTCCTGGATTTTCTTTATTAATTGTAATAATTATAGAGCTATAGAAAAGGTTTAATAATGCTTGAAGAGATGAATGCACACCACTGTGAATATACAAGGAGAAGGGAATGCACACATTGGATAAAAAAGTTAATGGTTTCATAAGTCTAGATAAAACATATTTGTTTTAAGAATCGTGGGGATGTCAGGAATTGTGCACCCAAGAAGAGCCATAGATAATAATTATTAGTCATGTTTCAGAAATACTCTGGCCAATTTTTAAAAATAAATCACAATTCAAGTTTCTGATGGAGATGGGACAATTGTAATTTGTTATGCCCCTTTATTTATTAAGGTTGTGTTTTCTACTGTAGACTTCAAGTTTATGTATGTTAATGTATGACTGATATGCATCAGCAAATATACATATTAAGAGAAAGAGTGCTGTGAGAGACAAATATGAGGATTGGAATTACCTATTTCTCTAAAGTGGTCTTCCCTTTGTGTTTCTTCATTGTTGGAGGCCCTATTTACTTGAGCATAGAATGGAGGACAGTACACTATCCTTGATGGATTAGGTCCTTGTGTTTTATGAACCATTCCTTTCCTCCATGATATCTTGTAAACCTTTGTTACATTGTGGACGCTACAATTCTCTTTTTCTCTTCAGGGTGTTGGCAATTTCCTTCTTAAGACATAGGAGAAATTTGGAGGCCAGAAGCTCTTTGTAATCTGAGTTCCTGGGTTTTCATTTGTGTATATGTGGATTCTGTTTGCTTTGAAAGAATGAGTTTGACTTGATTTACAATACATTCTAAAAATTAAAATATGTTCTAAGAGTAGGTATTTATATATGTATACCTGCATTGCATTATGTCTGCCTTCTGGAACAGCCCAATGATGTCCAGAAATTCAAGAACCATTTCCTTGAAACAAAATCTGGAGTCTTCTAAACATTTAGTAAACAATCATGAAATCATGGAAAAAGATCTTATCTGAAATATCGATTTACCTACACTCCCTTTTAAAATTAACATTTTCTTTAAATCTAATATCCATTAATTGAATAGTTTTCAAGAAAAAAAGACTTTTTCAACAGCTTCAAAAAAGTCATTCATTGTTCACTTTTCCTCTTGATGTAGAATGGGATCATGTATCAATAAAACTTATAGATAAATGGAAAAATATGTTCAAGGGCAGTCAGATAAACACCTATTATGTCAGTGTCAACAAATGGATGGAAAGGTCAATAATTTCTTTGTTATTCTTCTGGTTTTTCTTTACTTATTATAATTATTCTAGAACTATTGAAAAGTTTTAATAATGATTGAAGAGATGAATGCACACCACTGTGAATATACAAAGGACCAGGGAATGTACACACTGGATAAAAATGATATTGGTTTAATGTGTCTCAATAAAAAAGATTTGTTTTAAAAAACATGGGGATGTTAGTAATTGTACTCCCAAGTTGAGCCACGGATAATAGTTATTAGTCATATTTCAGAAGTGCTCAGCCCTATTTTTAAAAAGGAATCACAATTCAAGTTTCTGCTGGAGATGTGTGTATGTGACCACTCTAAGGTGTTAGGATACTTTTTCTAATGTCCTGATTTCTTCTCTGGATTTCAAGTTTTTTATGTTCATGTATGATTGATAGGCAACACTAAAAATATATATATAGAGAGAGATGGTGCTGAGAGACAAATATGAAGCTTTGGAATTACCTATTTCTCTAAAGTGGTCTTCCTTTATTGTTTCTTCATTGTTGGAGGCTCTAATCACGTGTGTAAATAATGGCGGGCCGCACACTCTTCATCATGGATTAGGTTTTGGACTTCTATGAACCATTTCACTCCCCCATAATAGCTTGTAATCATTTGAGTTACTCTTTGTCACCTTGTGGACCCTAAAACTCCCTTTTTTCTTCTTGGTGTTAACAGGAGCCTTCTTAAGCCATAGGAGGAATTTGGAGGCAGGGAGATATTTGTACTCTGATATCATGGGTTGCCATTTGTGTGTATGTGGATTCTGTCTCTTTGTAAGAATGAATTTGATTTTATTTCCAATACTTAATAAAAAATCACAATATGCCATAAGATCAGGTATTTATATATGTATACGTGCCTCACAATCACTCTGCACTTGAGAGCAGCCAAATGAAGTCCAGAAAATCAGGAATGGTTTCCTTGAAAAGAAATCTGGATCCTTCTAAACATTCAGTACACAAATGTGAATCATGGAAAAAGATCTCAGAATTTTTAATTTACCTATACTCCCTTTTAAAATTAACTTTTTGTTTCAATCTAATATCCATTTCAGTTTGCAATTTTAAAATAAAGACCTTTTCATCAGTTTTTAAAAAGCCATTCATTGTTCACATTGTCCACATGATGTAGAATGGGATCACATTTCAATAAAACTGATAGGTAAACAAAAAAGTTGCTCAAGGACAGCCAGAAAAATACCTGTGTATGTCATTATCAACAAATGGATTGAGAGGTGATAAGGTTCTTCTTTAATCTTATGGTTTTTTAATTTATTATAATTATTACAGAAATATTGAATAAGTTTTATAATGGTTAAAGAGATGAATGCACACAACTGTGAATATAACAAGGACCAAGGAATGTACACATTTTATACAAAAGATATTGGTTAAATATATCTCAATAAAAGATATTTGCCTTAAAATCATGGCAATGTCAGGAATTGTTCACCCAAGTGGAGCCATGGATATCAATCATTAGTTGTGTTTCAAAGTAGCCCTGGCCAATTTCTAAAAATGTATCAAAATACAAGTTTCTAATGGAGATATGCTTATGGGACCACTGTAAGGTGTTATGCCCCATTATTTTCTAAGGTTGTGATTTCTGAGCTAGATTTCATGTTCATGTATATTCATGTGTGATTGATATGCATCACTAAAAATATGTATTAAGAGAAACAGGGTGGTGAGAGACAAATATGAAGCTTTCGGATTATGTATTTCTCTAAAGTGATCTTCCTATTATCTTTGTTCATTGTTGGAGGCTATAAGCATGTGTGCATAGAATGGAGGGTGGTACACTCTGCTTAATATATTAGGTCTTCAACTTTTATGAACCACTTTTCACTCTCATGATATCTTGTAAACATTTGAGTCACTCTTTCTCTCCTTATGGTCCCTACAATTCCCTTTTCTTTTCTGGGTGTTGGCAAGGTCCTTCATAAGCCATTTGAGAAATTTCAAAGTTGGGAGCTATTTCTACTCTGAGTTCCAGGGTTTTCATTTGTGTATATGTGTATTCTGTTTCTTTGTAAGAATGAGTTTGATTTTATTTCCTACACTTTCTTAAAAATTATAATAAGTCAAAATAGCCGGTATTTATATATGGATACCATTATCAAAATCTCTCTGTACTCAAGAACAGCCCAATGATGTCCAGAAAATCAGGAATGGTTTCCTTGAAACAAAATCTGGAGCCTTCTAAACATTCAGTAAGCATGAAATCATGAAAAATGATCTCTTCTGAATTTTCCATTTACATAACTCCATTTTAGAATTAACATTTTCTTTTTATCTAATATCAGTTTCAGTTCATAATTTTAAAATAAACTCATTTTCAACAGGTTTTAAAAAGACATTCATTGTTCGCTTTGTCCACCTGATGTAGTATGGGATCACAGATCAATAAAACTGATAGGGAAAACAAAGAAGTTGTTCAAGGACAGCCAAAAAGCATCTATATATGTGAGTGTCAACAAATGAATGGAGATGTGAATATTTTTTTCTTTATTCTTCTGGTTTCCCTTTATTTATTATAACAATTATAGAGCTATTGAAAGGCTTAATAATGATTAAAGAGATGAATTCACACGACTGTGAATATTTCAAAGACCAGGGAATGTACATATTGGATAAGAGAGATATTGGCTTAATATTTCTCAATAAAATAGATTTGTTTTAAAATTCGTGGGAACATCAGGAATTGTACACCAAAGTGGAGCCTTTGATAATAATTATTAGTCACCTTTCAAAGATCGTCTGGTCAATTTTAAAAAAATGAATCATAATTCAAGTTTCTGCTGGAGATGGGACCACTCTAAAATGCCATGCCCATTTATTTTCTAAGATTGTGATTTCTGCTCGAGATGTCAAGTTTATCTTTATTCATGAATGACTAATATACTTTAATAAAAATATATATTAAGAGAACGAGGGTGGTGGGAGAGAAATATGAAGCTTTGGAATTGCTTATTTCTCTAAAGTGGTCTTTCCTTGGTGTTGCTTCATTGTTGGAAGCATAATCATGCACGTGTAGAATGGAGGGGGTACACTATGCTTGATAGATTAAGTCCTTGACTTTTATGAAACATTCCTCTCCCCCATGATATCTTGTAAACATTTCAGTTATTCTTGTCACCTTGTGGAATCTAGAAGTCCCTTTTTCTTTTCTGCATGTTGGCAAGTTCCTTCATTAGTCATAGGAGAAATTAGGAGGCTGGGAGCTATTTATAGTTTGAGTTCCTGCTTTTCATTTGTGTATATGTGGATTCTCTTTCTTTGTAAGGATGCGTTTGATTTTATTTCCAATAATTTCTAAAATCTTACAATATGTCATAAAAGCAGGTATTTATATATGGATACCTGCATCATGATCTCTCTGTACTTGAGAACAGCAAAATGATGTCCCTAAAATCAGGAATGGTTCCCTTGAAAC
The DNA here is from genome assembly GCA_026826555.1 of Tolypeutes matacus. NCBI lineage: Eukaryota > Metazoa > Chordata > Mammalia > Cingulata > Chlamyphoridae > Tolypeutes > Tolypeutes matacus. Next base: position 104,679 of record JAKSZT010017756.1, on the reverse strand, counting down.
AAAATCTGGAGCCTTCTAAACATTCAGTAAATGATAGTGAAATCATGGAAAAATATATACTCTGAATTATCATTTTACCAGCACTCCCTTTTAAAATGAACATTTTCTTTCAATATAATATACATTTAAGTTCATAATTTTAAAGACCTTGTCAACAGTTTTTAAAATGCCAATCTTGGTTCACTTTGTTCACATGATGTAGTATGGGATCACATGTCAATAAAGCTGATTGATAAACACAAATTTGTTCTAGGATCGTCAGAAAATCACCTGTGTATGTGAGTGTCACCAAATGGTTTGAGAGGTGAATAAAGGCTTATTTATTCTCCTGGAATTTTTTATTTATTATAATTATTATAAATTTCTTGAAAAGGTTTAATAATGATTGAACAGAGGAATGCACACCACTGTGAATATACCAAGGACCAGAGAATGATCACATTGGATAAAAAAAGGTATTGGTTAAATAAGTCTCAACAAATCAGATTAGTTTTAAAAATCGTGGGGATGTCAGGAATTGTACACCCAAGTGGAACCATCGATAATTATTAGTCATGTTTCAAAGATGCTCTATCAAATTTTAAAAAATGAATCACAATTAATATTTCTCCTGGAGATTGGACCAATGTAAGGTGCTATGCCCTTTTATTATCTAAAATTGTGGTTTCTGCTGTAGAATTCAAGTTTATGTTTGTTCATGAATGACTGATATGCATCACTGAAAACATATATTAAGAGAAAGAGTGTGGTGAGAGACAAACATGAAGCTTTGGTATTACATATTTCTCTAAAGTGGTCTTCATTTTGTCTTTATTCATTGTTGGAGGCTATAATCATGTGTGCAAAGAATGGATGGTGGTAACTCTGCTTGATGGATTAGGTCCTTGAATTTTTGAATCATTCCTCTCCCCCATGATATCTTGTAAACCTTTGAGTCACTATTTGTCACCTTGTATACTGTACCAGCCCCTTTTTCTCTTCTGGTTGTTGGCAAGTTCCATCATAAGCCATAGGAGAAATATGGAGCCTGGGAACTATTTGTACTCTGAATTCCTGGGTTTTATTTGCCTATATCTGGGTTCTGTTTCTTTGTAAGAATGAGTTTGATTTTATATTCAACACTTTCTAAAAAATTACAATCTCTTATAAGAGCAGATATTTATATATGGATACCTGCATCACAATCTCTCTGCACTAAAGAGGAACCCAGTGAAGTCCAGAAAATAAGGAATGGCCCCATTGAAAAAAATCCAGAGCCTTCCAAACATTCAGTAAACAATCATGAAGTCATGGAAAAGATCTCCTCTGAATTATAGATTTAGTTACATTCTTTTGAAAATTAACATTTTCTTTCTATCTAAAATCCAATTAAGTTCATAATATAAAAATAACATTTCAACAACTTTAATAGAGCCACTCATTTTTCAGTTTGGGATCACATATCAATAAAACTGATAGACAATCCAAAAAAGTTGTTCAAGGACATCCAGAAAAACACCTATGTAGGTCAGTGTCAAAAAATGGATTGAGAGGTGAATAATTTCTTCTTTATTTTTCTGGTATTACTTTAACTATAATAAGTATTATACAGCTATTGATAATGTTATAAATGACCGAAGAGATGAATCTACACCACTGTGAGTATACCAAGGAGAGGGAATTTGATAAAAATAGTATTTCTTTAATATGTCTCAATAAAACAGATTTGTTTTAAAAATTGTGGGGATCATAGGAATTGTACACCCAAGTGGAGCCATGGCTAATATTTAATAGTCGCATTTCAGAAATGCTCTGGGCAATTTTTAGAAATGAATCTCAATTCACGTTTCTGCTGGAGATGGAACCACTGTCAGGTGTTATGCCCCTTTATTTTCTAAGTTTGTGATTTCTGCTACAGACTTCAAATTTATGTATGTTCATGTATGACTGAGATGCATCACAAAATATATTTATTAAGAGAAAAAGGGTGGTAAGAGACAACTATGAAGCTTTGGAATTTCCTATTTCTCTAAATTGGTCTTCTTTTTGTGTTTCTTCATTGTTGGTGGATATACTCTCACGTGCATAGAATGGAGAGTGGTACACTATACTTGATGTATTAGGTCCTTGACATTTATGTACCATTCCTCTCCTCCACGATATCTTGTAAATCTTTCAGTCACTCTTTGTCACCTTGTGGACACCACAAGTCCCTTTTTCTGATCTAGGTGTTGGCAAGGTCCTTCAAAACCATAAGATAAATTTGGAGGCTGGGAGCAATTTGTACTCTGAGTTCCAGGGTTTTCATTTCTGTATATGTGGATTCTGTTTCTTTGTAAGAATGAGCTTGATTTTATTTTCAATACTTTCTAAAAAATTACAGCAGTTCCTAAGAGCAGGTATGTATATATGGATCCCTGCATCACAAACTCTCTGCAGTCCAGAACAGCCCAGTGATTCCCAGGAAATCAGGAATGCTTTCCTTGAAACAAAATCTGGAGCCTTTAAAATATTCAGTAAACAATAGTGAAATCATGGGAAGAGATCTCTTCATGACTATTGATTTACTTACTTTCCTTTTTAAAATTAATATTTTCTTTCAATCTACAGTAAATTTCAGTTCATAATTATAAAATAAAGACTCTTTCAACCAGTTTAAAAAAGGGCATTCATTGTTCACTTTGCCCACATGATATAGTATGGGATCACATATCAATAAATGTGATAGATAAACAAAAAAAGTTGGTCAAGGACAGCCAGAAAAACACTTATGTATGTCAGTGTCAACAAATGGATGAGAGGTGACTAATTTGTTATTTACCTTCTGGTATTTCTTTATTTATTATAATTATTATGGAGCTTTTGAACAGGTATAATAATGATTGAAGATTGGAATGCACACATCTGTGAATATACCAAGAACCAGGGAATGTACACATTGGATAAAAAAGATATTGGTGTGACATGTCTCAATAAAACAGATTTGTTTAAAAATCGTGGTGATGTCAGGAACTTTACACCCAAGTTAAGTCAGGCATAATACTTATTTGACTAGTTTCAGAAATGTTATGGCCAATTTTTCAAAATGAATCACAGTTTAAGTTGCTGCTGGAGATGGTACCACTCTAAGGTGTCCTGCTCTTTTATTTTCTGTGGTTGTGAGTTCTGCTCTAGACTTCAATTTCATGATGTTCGTGTATGAATGATATGAATCACAAAAAATATATATATTAAGAGAAAGTGGGTTGTGAGAGACAAATATGAAGATTTGGAATTACCTATATCTCTAAAATGGTCTTCCTTTTCTGTTTCTTCAATGTTGGAGGCTATAATCACGTGTGCATAGAATGACAGGCTGTAAACACTACTTTATGGATTAGGTCCTTCACTTTTATGAACAATTCCTTTCCCACGATATCTTGTAAACATTTGAGTCACTCTTTGTCACCTTGTGGACCCTACAAATCCCTTTTTCTCTACTGGGTGTTGGCAAGGTTCTTTATATACCATAGGAGAAATTTGGAACCTGGGGGCTAAATCTACTCTGAATTCCTGGGTTTTCATTTGTGTATATGTGGGTTCTGTTTCTTTGTAAGAATGAGTTTGGTTTTATATCTAATAATTTCTAAAAAAATTGCCCTATGTCAGAAGATCATATATTTATATATGGATACATGCATAACAATATCTCTGTACTCGAGAACAGCCCAATGATGTCCAAAATATCAGGAATGATTTCCTTGAAACAAAATCTGTAGCCTTTGTAACATTCAGTAAATAATCATGAAATAATGGAAAAAGATCTCCTCTGAATTATCAATTAACGTGCATTCCTTTTTAAAATTAACACTTTCTTTCACACTAATACCATTTCACTTCATAATTTTAAAATAAAGACCTTTTCCACAGCTATAAGAAAGACATTCATTGTTCACTGTGTCCACATGATGTACTATGGGAATACATATCAATAATACTGAAAGATAAACAAAAAAGTTGTTAACGGACAGCCAGAGAAATACCTATGTGTGTCAGTGTCACCAAATGGATTGAGAGGTGAATAATTTCTTCTTTGTTCTTCTGATATTTCTTTATTTATTTTAATTATTATAGTGCTATTGAAAAGTTTTAATAATGATTGAAGAGATGAATACAACCCACTGTGAATTTATAAAGGATCAGGGAATGTACACATGGGATAAAAAAGATATCTTTTTAATACTTCTCAATAAAACAGAAATAATTTAAAAATCGGTTGGATGTCAGGAATTGTACATCGAAGTTGAGCCATGGATAATTGTTATTAGTCGTGTTTCAGAAATGCCCTGGCCTATTATTAAAAAGGAAACACAATTCAACTTTCTGCTGTAGGTGGGACCATTGAAGTTGTTATGCCCATTTATTTTCTAAGGTTGTGATTTCTGCTCTAGAATTCAAGTTTATATATGTTTATGTATGATTGATATGCATCACTAAAATTATATATTAAGAAAGAGGTTGGTGAGAGACAAATAAGAAATTTAGTATTGCCTATTTCTCTAAAGTGGTATTCCTTTTATTTTTCTTCATTGTTGGAGGTTACAATCACACAATTAAAGAATGGAGGGCAGTTCACTCTCCTTGATGGATTAATGTTAGCACTTTATTCCTTCTAACAACTGAGTAATAGTCCATTGCATGTATGTACCATATTTTGCTTATCCATTCATCTGTTGATGGACACCGGGGTTTCCAACTTTTGGCAATTGTGAACAATGCTGCTATGAACATTGGTGTCCATATATCTGTTCGTGTCTTTGCTTTCAGTTCTTCTGGGTATATACCCAGTAGTGGAATTGCTGGATCATACGGAAGATCTATTGTTAGGTTTCTGAGGAACTGCCAAACTGTCCTCAACAGGGGCTGGACCATTCCACAATCCTGGCAGCAGTGGATGAGGGTTTCTATTCCACCACATCCTCTCCAACACTTAGAGTCTGATGTTTTTTTTAATAGTTGCAATTCTGATGGGTGTAAGATGGTATCTCATTGTAGTTTTGATTTGCATTTCCCTGATAGGAAGTGATCTCAAGTATTTTTTATGTGCTTTTTAGCCATTTGTATTTCTTCCTTGGAGAAGTATCTTTTCAGGTCACTTGTCCATTTTTTAAATGGGTTGTTTGTTAATAGTTGTGCTTTAAAAATGCACATGGAATTTTTAAAAAAGTGAATCACAATTCAAGTTTCTAATGGAGATGTGTGTATGGGACTACTGTAAGGGGTTATGCCTCTATTTTCTAAGGTTGTGCTTTCTGTTCTAGACTTCAAATATAGGTATGTTCATGTATGACTGATATGCATCACTAAAAATATATATTAATAGAAAATGATGGTAAGAGACAAATATGAAAATATGGAATTACCTATTTCTCTAAAGAGGTTTTCATTATGTTTTTTGTCATTGTTGGAGACTATAATAAAACATGCATAGAATGCAGTGTGGTGCTGTCTCCTTCATGGATTAGGTCCATGACTTTTATGAACCATTCTTCTCCACCATAATACCTTGTAAACATCTGAGTCACTCTTTGTGACCTTGTGGACCCCACAATTCCCTTTTTCTATTCTGAGTGTAGGCAAGGTCAATCATAAGCCATAGGGAGAAACTTAGAGACAGGGAGATATTGTTCTCTGAGTTACTGGGTTTTCATTTCTGTATATGTGGATACTGTTTCTCTTTAAGAATGAATTTGATTTTACTTCCAATACGTTCAAAAAAAACTAAAATATGTCATAATAGCAGGTATTTATATAAGGATACCTGCATCAAAATCACACTGCACTGGAGAGGAGCCCAATGATGTCCAGCAAATAAGTAATGGTTTCCTTGAAACAAATTCTGGAGCCTTTCAATCATTCATTAAACAATCATGAAATCAAGGGAAAAATATCTCCTCAGTTTTATTGATTTACTTACAGTACTTTTTTTAAAATTTTTAATTTATTTTTATTGTGAGTAAAAATCAAAATTCTCACAATACATACAAACATTTGCAAAATGATATATAAATATATATGCATATATGTGTATTTGCTTACAAAAATGTTATTTATATATATATATACATATATTTTAAGAGGTGCTTAGATTACCCAAAATATTACACGGAACCCACTGGGATTGCAGTACATTTTAAAATTAACTTTTCATTCAATCTAACATATGTTTCAGTTCATAATTTAAAAATAAATACCTTTTCAACAGCTTTTAAAAACCATTCATTTTTCATTTTTCCCTTATGATGTAGTAGGGGATCACATATCAATAAAACTGATATAGCAAAAAAAAGTTATTCAAGGGCAACCAGAAAAACACCTATAAATGTCAGTGTCCACAAATGGATTGAGAGAGGAATAATTCCTTCTTTATTCTTCTAGATTTTTTATTTATAATAATAATTATAGAGATACTGAAAAGGTTTACTAATGATTGAAATGAAGAATGCACACCACTATGAATGTACTGAGGTCCAGGGAATATAATATTGGATAAAAAAATATATTGGTTTAATATATCTAAATTAAACAGATTTGTTTTAAAAATCGTGGCGATGTTAGGAATTTTACACACAAGTTTAGCCATGGATCATAGTTATAAGTCGTGTTTCAGAAATGCTCTGGCCAATTTTTTAAAATGAGTACTCATCCAAGTCACCTGGCAAGGAGACAACGATGGGCAACGGCTGTCCCAGGGAATGAAGAGGGCCTGCATCTGCAGGCAGGATCATCCCACCCACCATATCCATGGGATATAAGCCCTCTCTCACTTGGAGGTGGAGTTGACATCACCATCCCAGTCCCCTCAGGATTGTGGAGAGAACTATGGGCTAGAGTGGACTTGATGGTATTCTGTTGTACACATATGGTGATTCTAGCAATGGAAGAAATTATAACAATGAGGTGGAGCCAGTGGCTACTGCACACTTTTGGGGCAGGGAGGGGATGAGTAGTTGAAATACAAGGCTTCTTTGGGATTTGGAGGTTGTCCGGAGTACCGTTGTGGCAACAGATGTAGGCCATTTTAAATCAGCACACACCACTCAGAACTGTGTGGGAGAGAGTGTGGTCTTTGATGTGAACTGTGGTCTATGGTTGGTGGCAAGGCCCCAGGATGTGTAAGTCCATTGAGGGTGGTGGGCCACACTTGTGGGAAATGTTTGTGTGGGATGTGGTGGGAGGTGTGGGGGGTGGGCAACATGGGTATCCCGGGGGTTCTGTGTAGTATTTTCAGTAATCTAAGCACCTCTTAAAATATATTTATATATATATAAATTTAAAAAAAGTGGAAACAGAGAGATAGAGATGTCAGGAATTTTCTTGTTTATTGTTTGTCATTTTTTGTTTACTATTATTGTTGAAATAATGAAAATACTCTAATAATGATTGAAATGATGAATGCACAACTATGAGATTATAACAAATACTATTACTGTACACATTGAATGAATTGTATGCTTTGTTAATATGTACCAATAAAATAGATTTCTTTAAAAATAAATAAATAAATAAATAGAAATTAAAAAAATTAATAAGAATTCAAGATTCTGCTAGAGATGGTACCACTGAAGTTGTTATGCCCCTTTATTTTCTAGGTTGTGATTTCTGCTCTACACTTCAAGTTTATATATGTTCATGTATGAATGATACACACATATATATAATGGGAAATATGGTGGTAAGAGACAAATATGAAGCTTTGGAATTACCTATAACTCTAAAGTGGTCTCCTTTTGTGTTTCTTCATGGTTGGAGCCTAAATTGATACATGCATAGAATGTTGGGCAGTACAATCTGCTTAATGGATTAGGTCCTAGACTTTTATGAACCATTTCTCTCCCCCATGATATATAGTAAACATTGGAGCCACTCTTTGTCACCTTGTGGACCCTACATGTCCCTTTTTCTCTTCTGCATGTTGGCAAGTTCATTCATAAGCCATAGGAGAAATTTGGAGGCTGGGGGCTATTTGTATTCTGAGATCCTGGGTTTTCATTTGTGTATACGTTGGTTCTGTTTCTTTGTAAGAATAAGATTGATTTTCTTTCCAGTCCTTTTTTAAAAATTAAAATATGTCATAAGAGCATGTATTTATATATGGATACCTTCATCACCATCTCTCTGCACTTGAAAATAGCCTAATTATATCCAGAAAATCATAAATGGTTTCTTTGAAAAAAAATCTAGAGGCTTCTAAACATTCAGGAAACTATCATGAAATTATGGAAAAAGATCTCCTCAGAATTTTCGATTTACCTACACTCCATTTTTAAATTAACATGTTCTTTCAGTCAAATATCTGTTTTAGTTCATAATTTTAAAATAAAGACCTTTTCAAAAGCTTTAAAAAAACCGTTTATTGTTCACTTTGTCCACATGATGAAGTATGGGATCACGTATCAATATAACTGATAGGTAAACAAAAACAGTTGTTCAAGAACAGCCAAAAAACACTTATGTATGTCTGTGTCAACAAATGAATTGAAAGGTGAATAATTTCTTATTTATCTTCTGGTATTTCTTTCTTTATTGTAATTATTATAGAGCTTTTGAAAAGATTTAATAATGATTGAAGAGAGGAATGTACACCACTTTGAATATACCAAGGAAGGGGGAATGTGCACATTGTATAAAAAAAATATTGCTGTGGCCCACCACAGGAGGTGTGGGAGGTGGGCAAAATGGGAATCCCAGTGGGTTCCATGTAATATTTCGGGTAATCTAAGCACCTCGTAAAATATAAGTATATATATATATATATAAATAACATTCTTGTAAGCAAATACACATATATGCATATATATTTATATATCATTTTGCAAATGTTTGTAAGTATTTTGAGAATTTTGATTTTTACCCATAATAATAAAAAAAAAGATATTGCTGTAATATGTCTCAATAAAACAGATTAGTTTAAAAATCGTGGTGACGTCAGGAATTGCACATACAAGTTGAGCTATGCATAATATTATTTGACTTGTTTCAGGAATGTTCTGGCAAATTTTTCAAAATGAATCACAGTTCAAGTTTTGGACTTGGTACCATTGTAGGGTGTTTTGCCCCTTTATTTTCTATGGTTGTGAGTTGTGCTCTAAACTTCAAGTTTATGTATGTTCATATATGACTGATATGCATCACTAAAAAGGTATATTAAAAAAAGAAGGTGGTTAGAGAAAAATATGAAGCTTTGAAATTATGACTTCCTTTTGTGTTTCTTCATTGTTTGAGGCTATAATCATGCATGCAGAGAATGGAGTTCTGTACACTCTGATTGTTGGATAAAGTCCTTGGTTTTAATGAACCACTCCTCTCCACCATGATATCTTGTAAACCTTTGAGTCACTCTTTGTCACCTTGTGAACCCTACAAATTATTTTTTTCTTTTCTGAGTGTTGGGAATGTAATTCATAAGTCATAGAAGAAATCTGAGGCTGGGAGATATTTGTATTCTGAGTTCCTGTGTTTTCATTTGTGTGTATCTGGATTCTGTTTCTTTATAAGTATGAGTTTGATTTATTCCCAATACTTTATAAAAATTTTCAATATTTCATAATAGAAGGTATTTATATATGGATCCCTGCATCACATTCACTCTGAACTTGAGAACAGTACAATGATGTCCAGAAAACCAGGAATTGTTTCCTTGAAAGAAAATCCAGAGCCTGCTAAACATTCAGTAAAGAATAGAGAAATTATGTAAATATTTCTCCTCTGAATTATCTATTTATGTACACTGCCTTTTAAAATTAACCTTTTATTTCAATCTATTCTCCTTTTCAGTTCATAATTTTAAAATAAGGGCCTTTTCAACAGCTTAAAATAAGGTATTCATTGTTCACTTTTTCCACATGATGGAATATGGGAACACATACCAATAAAACTGAAGAAAAAGTTGTTCAAGGACAACCAGAAAAACACGTATGTATGTCAGTGTAAACAAATGGATTGAGAGGTGACTAATTTTTTATTTACACTTCTGGTATTCTTTTATTTATTATAATTATTATAGAACTATTGTAAAGGATTAATAATTTTGGAAAAGATGAATGTAGACAACTGTGAACATACCAAGGACCAGGGTATGTACACATTGGATTAAAAAGATATTGGTTGAATATGTCTCAATAAAACAGACTGGTTTTAAAAATCGTGGGGATGTCACGAATTGTAAACCCAAGTTGAGCCATGGATAATAATTATTGTCTGTGTATCAGAAATGTTTTGGTCAATTTTTAAAAATGCATCACAATTCAAGATTCTGCTAGAGGTAGGACTACTGAAAGGTGTTATGCCCTTTTATTTTCTAAGGTCAAGATTTCTACTCTAGAATTCAAATTTATATATATTCATGTATGATTGATATGCATTACTAAAAATATATATTAAGAGAAAGAGGGTGGTGAGAGACAAATAAGAAGCTTTGGAATTACCTGTTTCTCTGAAGTGTTCTTCCTATTGTGGTCTTTATTTTTGGAGACTATATTCACGTGAGAGTAGAATGGAGGGTGGTACATTCTGCTTGATTGATTAGGTCCTTGACTTTTATGAACCATTACTCTCCCACATGATATCTTGTAAACATTTGAGACATTCATTGTCACCTTGTGGACCGTACAAGTCCCTTTTTCTCTTCTGGTTGATGATAAGGAAATTCATAAGCTGTACAACAAATTTGGAGGCTGGTAGCTATTTGTACTGGGGTTTCCTTTGTTTTAATTTGTGTATACGTGGATTCTGATTCTTTGTAAAAATGAATTTGATTTTATTTACAATATTTTTTAAAAATTAAAATATGTCATAAGAGCAGGTATTTATATATGGATAACTGCATCACAATTTCTCTGCATCAGAATAGCCCAATAATGTCCAGAAAATCGGGAAGGGTTTCCTTGAAAAAAAATAATCTGGTGCCTTGTAAACAATTGTGAAATCAGGGAAATAGATCTCTGAATTATTGACTTACCTACACTCACTTTTCAAAATAACATTTTCTTAAATGTAGTATCCACTTCTGTTCATAATTTTAAAATAAAGTCCTTTTCAACACCCTTAAAAAGGCCATTCATTGTTCACATGATGTATTATGGGATCACATATGAATAAAACTAATAGATAAATATAAAAAGGTTGTTCATGGACAGCGGGAAAAACACCTATGTATGTCAGTTTCAGCAAATGGATTGAGAGGTGAATAATTTTGTATTTATTCTTCTTGAATTTCTTTATTCATTATAATTATTATAAAGTTATTTGAAACATTTAATAATGATTGATGTGGTGGATGCACACGATTGTGAATATACCAAGGATCACAGACTCTACATATTGGATAAAAAAATATTAGTTTAATATGTCTCAATAAATCAGATTCGTTTTAAACATAGTGGGGAATTCAGGAATTGTACAACCAAAGTTGAGCCATGGTTAATCATGATTAGTGCTGTTTCAAAATTGCCCTGGCCAATTTTTGAAAATGAATCATAATTAAACTTTCTGCTGGACAAGGGACCATTATAATGTGTTATCCCTGTTTATTTTCAATGGCTATTATTTCTGCTCTAGAATTCAAGGTTATGTATGTTCATGTGTGATTGAAATGCATCACTAAAAATGTATATTAAGAGAAACAGGGTTATGAAACAAATATGAATTTTTCGAATTACCTCTTTCTCTAAAGTGGTCTTCCTTTTGTGTTTCTTCATTGCTGGAGGCTATAATCACACGTGCATAAAATGGAAGGCAGTACACACTGGTTGATGTATTAGGTCCTTCATTTTAAGAACCATTCTTCTTCACCATGATATCTTGTAAATATTTGAGTCACTCTTTGTCACCTTGTGGACCCTACAAGTCCCTTTTTCTTTTCCAGGTGTTGGCAAGGTTCTTCATAGCTCATAGGAGAAATTTGGAGGCTGAGAACTATTTGTACTCTGAGTTGCTGGGTTTTCATTTGTGTATATGTGGATTCAGTTTCTTTTTAAGAATGAGTTTGATCTATTTCAATACTTTCTAAAAATTTAAGATATGTCAGAAGAACAGGTATTTATATATAGATACCTTCATCACAAACTCTCTGCACTCAAGAACACCCCAAAGATGTCCAGAGAATCAGGAATTGTTTCCTTAAAACAAAACTCAGAGCCTTCGAAACATTCAGTATACGATCGTGAAATCATGGAAAAAGATCTCTTCAGAATTCTGAATTTACATAATTTCCCTTTTAAAATTAATATTTTCTTTCAATATAATATCTTTTTCAGGTAATATTTATAAAATAAAGATCTTTGCAACAGCTTTAAAAAAGCCATTCATCGTTCACTTTTTCCATGTGATGTAGTATTGGATCACATATCAATAAAACTGATATATAAACCAAAATAAGTTGTTCAAGTACAGCCAGATATACACCTATGTATATCAGTATCAACAAATGGATTGAGAGATAAATAATATCTTCTTTATTCTTCTGGTTTTCTTTATTTATTATAATTAATATAGAGCTATTGAAAATGTCTAGTAATGATTGAAGTGATGAATGCACACCACTGTGTATATACCAAATATATTGGTTTAATATTTCCAATAAAACAGATTTGTTGAGCCATGGATAATGGGTATTACTCATGTTTCAGAATGGCTTGGGCCAATTTTTAAAAATGAATCATGATTCAATTTTCTGCTGGAGATGGGACCAGTGTAAGTTCTTATTCCCCTTTATTTTATAAGGTCATAAGATCTACTCTAGACTTCAAGTTTATGTATGTTCATGTATGATTGATATGCATCAGTAAAAATAAATATTATGAGAAAGAGTGTGGTGAGAGACAAATATGAAGTTTTGTAATTTCCTATTTCTCTAAAGTGGTCTTCCTTTTGTGTTTCTTCATTGTTGGTGGCTATAATCATGCACGCATAGAATTGAGGGTGGTACAGTCTGCTTGATATATTAGGTCCCTGACTTTTAGGAACCATTCCACTTCCCCATGTTATTTGTAAAGATTTGAGTCATTCTTTGTCACCTTGTGTACCCTACAATTTATTTTTTCACTTCTGGGTGTTGACAAGCTCTTTCATAAACCATAGGAGAAATTTGGAGGCTGGGAGTTATTTGTACTCTGAGTTCCTGGGTTTAAATTTGTATATAATTGGATTGTGATTCTTTGAAAGAAGGAGATTGATTTTATTTCCAATACATTTTTGAAAATTACAATATATCATACAGCAGGAATTTATATATGGATACCAGCATCACAATTTCTCTGCACATGAGAACAGCCCAATGATGTTCAGAAACGTAATAATGGTTTCCTTGGAAAAAATCTGGAGACTTCTAATCATTCAGGGAGCAATCGTCAAATATTGGTAACAGATCTCCTCTGAATTATCGATTTACCTACAGTCACTTTTAAAATTAACATTTTCTTTCAATCCAATATACATTTCAGCTCATAATTTTAAAATAAATATCTTTTCAACACCTTTAAAAAGACAATTCATTGTTCACTTTGTCCACCTGTTGTAGTATGGGATCACATATCAATACAACTGATAGATAAACAAAAAAAAAGGTGTTCAAGGACAGCCAGAAAAACACCTATGTATGTCAGTGTCAAGAAATGAATTGAGAGGTAAATAATTTTTTATTTATTCATCTCGAATTTCTTTATTCATTATAATTATTATAGAGCTATTTGAAAGGTTTAATAATGATTGAAGTGATGAATGCACACGGTTGTGAATATACCAAGGATCATGAAATGTACACGTTGGATTAAAAAATTGGTTTAATATGTCTCAATAAAACAGATTTGATTTAAAAATAATGCAGATGTCAGGAATTGTACACCAAAGTTGAGCCATGATTAATCATGATTAGTCATGTTTTAAAAATGCTCTGTCCAATTTTAAAAATGGAATCAGAATTCAAATTTCTGCTGGAGAAGGGAGCACTGTAATGTGTTATGACCCTTTATTTTCTAAGGCTATGATTTCTGCTCTAGAATTCAAGATTATGTATCTTCATGTATGATTGAAATGCATCCCTATAAACATATATTAAGAGAAAGAGTGTAGTGAGAGACAATTATGAAACTTTGGAATTACTTTTTCTCTAAAATGATCTTCCTTTTGTGTTTCTTCATTGTTGGAGGCTATAATCACACATGCATTGAATGGAGGGCAGTACACTCTGATTGATGGATTAAGTCCTTAATTTTATGAATGATTCTTCTCCCCCATGAAATCTTGTAAATATTTGAGTCGCTGTTTGTCACCTTGTGGACCCTACAAGTCCCTTTTTATTTTCTGGGTGTTGGCAAGGTCCTTCATGGGTCATAGGAGAAATTTGGAATCTGGGAACTATTTGTACTCTGAGTTCCTGGGTTTTCATTTGTGTGAATGTGAATTCGGTTTCTTTTTAAGAATGAGTTTGATTTTATCTTCAACATTTTCTAAAAATTTAAAATATGTAACAAGAACAGGTTTTTATATATGGATACCTTCATTACAATCTCTCTGCACTTGAGAATAACCCAACAATGTCCAGAAAATCAGCAATGGTAAACATGAAACAAAATCCAGAGCTTTCCAAACATTCAGTAAACAATCGTGAAATCATGGGAAAGATCTCTTCAGAATTATCAATTTACATAATTTCCCTTTTAAAATTAACATTTTCTTTCAATGTAATATCCATTTCAGTTCATAATTTTAAATAAAGACCATTTCAACAGCTTTAAAAAGCCATTCATTGTTCACTTGGTCCACAAGATGAAGTGTGGGATCACATATCAATAAATCTGATAGATAAACAAAAAATTTTTTTCAAGGACAGCCATGAAAACACCGATGTAGGTAAGTGTCAACAAATGGATTGAGAGGTGAATAATTTTTTCATTCTTCTTCTGAATTTCTTTATTTTAAATAATTATTATAGAGCTATTGCAAAGGTTTAGTAATGTTTGAAGACATGATTGTACACCACTATGAATATACAAAGGACAAGGTTATAAAAAAGATATTAGTTTAATATGTCTCTGTAAAACAGATTTGTTTTAAAAATCGTGGGGATATAAGGAGTTGTAAGAAAAGTTGAACGATGGATAACATTTATTAGATGTGTTTCAGAAATGCTCTGCCCAATTTTTAAAAAAGAATCACAATTCAATTTTCTGCTGCTGTTGGGACCACTGTAAGGTGATATGCCCTTTTATTTTCTAAGGCTGTGATTTCTGCTCTAGTCTTGAAATTTATGTATGTTCATGTAAGAATTTTGGGCATCCCTATATATATATAATAAGAGAAAAAGGTTGGTGAGAGATAAATATGAAGTTTGAAATTACCTATTTCACAAAAATCTCTTTCTTTTGTGTTTCCTCATGGTTGGAGTCTATAATCACGTGTGCATAGAATGGAGCGTGGTACAATCTGCTTGATTGAATAGGTTCTTGATTTTTATGAACCATTCCTCTCCTGCATGATATCTTGTGAATATTTGAGTCATGCTTATTCTTATTGTGGACCCTACAATTCCCTTTTTCTCTTCCTGGTATTGGGAAGGTCCTTCATAAGCCATAGGAGAAATTTGGAACCTGGGAGCTATTTGTTCTCTGATTTCCTCTATTTTCATTTTTCTATGTGTGGATTCTGTTTCTTTGAAAGAACGAGTTTGATTTTTTCCCAATACTTTCTAAAAAAATTACTGTATGTCATAAGAGGAGGTCCTTATATATGGATAATTGCATCAAAGTCCCTCTGCCCTCGAGAAGAACCCAATGATGTCCAGAATATGAGGGGTGTTTCCCTTGAAACAAAACCCAAAGCCATAAAAACGTTCAGTGAACAATCTTGAAATCATGCAATTTTATCTCCTCTGAATTATAGATTTACCTACACTCCCTTTTAAAATTAAGATTTTCTTTCAATCTGATATCGATTTTTGTTCATAATATAAAAATAAAGACCTTTTCAACAGCTTTTAAAATGCCATTCATTTTTCACTTTGTCCACATGATGTAGTATGGGATCACATATCAATAAAACTGATAGGTAAACCAAAAAAGTTGTTCAAAGACAGCCAGAAAAACACTTATGTAAGTCAGTGTCAACAAATATATGGTGAGGTGAATAATTTCTTCTTTATACTTCTGGATTTATTTTATTTATTATAATTGTTAGAGTGCTATTGAAAAGGTTTAATAATGATTGAATTAATGAATGCAAACCACTATGAAAATACCAAGGACCAATAAATGTACACATTATATAAAACCATATTGGTTTAGTATATTTCAATAAGCAGATTTGTTTTAAAAATTTTGGGAATGTCAGGAATTGTACACCCAAAATGAGCCATGAATAATACTTATTAGTCATGTTTCAGAAATGCTATGGCTAATTTTTCAGAAATGAATCACTATTCAAATTTCTACTGGAGATGGGACTTCTGTAAGTTGTTATGCCCCTTAATTTTTTATGGTTGAGATTTCTGCTCAAGATTTAATTTTTATGTATGTTCATGTATTACTGATATGCATCTCTAAAAATATATATTAAGAAAATAAGGTGGTGAAAGGCATATATGAAGCTTAGGAATTACCTATTTCTCTAAAGTGGTCTTCCTTTTGTGTTTCATCATTGTTGGAGTCTAATATCACACAAGGATAAAATGGAGGCAGTGCATTGTGCTTGATGGATTAAGTCTTTTAATTTTATGAAAAAATTCATCTCCCCCATGGTACCTTTCAAAAATTTTAGGCATGGCTTGTCACCTTGTGAAATCTACAATTCCTTATTACACTTCTAGGTGTTGCCAAGATCCTTCATAAGCCATAGGAGAAATTGTGATGCTGGGAGTTATTTATACTCTGAGCTCCTGGGTTTTCATTTGTGTATATTTGGATTCTGTTTCTTTGTAAGAATGAGTTTGAATTTACTTCCAATACTTTCTTAAAAATTACAATATGTCATAAGAGCAGGTATTTCTATATGGATCCCTGGATCTATATCTCTCTGTCCTCGAGAACAGCCCAATGATGTCAAGAAATCATTAATGATTTCCTTGAAACAAAATCTAGAGCCTTATAGACATTCAGAAACAATCCTGAAAGTATTGGGAAAAGATTTAATCTATGTTATCAATTTACCTACACTCCCTTTAAAATTAACATTTTCTGTCAATCTAATATCCGTTTCCATTCATAATTTTAAACTAAAACCTTTTCAACAGCTTTATAGAAGTTATTCATTGTTCACTTTGCCCACATGATGTAGTATGGAATGACATATCAATAAAGCTGATAGATAAACAAAAAAAGTTCAAGAATGACAGGAAAATCAGCTATGTATATCAGTGTCAACAAATGGATTTAGAGGTAAATAATTTCTTCTTTATTGTTCTCATTTTTCTTTATTTTTTATAATTATTATAGAACTGTTGTAAATGTTTATTAATGATTGAAGAGATGAATGCATGCCACTGTGAATATATCAAGGACCAGGGAATGTACACATTGGATAAAAATGATACTGGTTTAAAATGTCTCATTTAAAGAGATTTGTTCTAAAAATCGTGGGGGTGTCATGAATTTTACACCAAAGTTGATCCATAGATAATAGTTATTTGTAGTGTTTAAGAGAATCTCTGGCAAATTTTTAAAAATGAATCATAACTCAAGTTTCTGCTGGAGATGGGACCACTGTGAGCTCTTACTAAACTTTATTTTCTAATTTTGTGATTTCTTCCCTAGACTTCAAGTTTATGTATGTTCATATACGACAGGTATGCATCACTAAAAATAAATATTAAAAGAAAGTGGTGGTGAGAGACAAATACGAAACTTTGGAATTACCTATTTCTCTAAAGTGGTCTTCCTTTGTGTTTTTCCACTGTTGGGGGCTATAATCCCGTGTCCAAAGAATGAAAGGCCATACACTCTGCTTAATGGATTAGGTTGTGGTATTTTATGAACCATTCTTCTTCCCCATTTTTTCTTGTAAACATTTGAGTCCCTTTTGTCACCTTGTGGCCCCTAAAATTCCCTTTTTACTTCTGGGTATTGACATGGTCCTTCATAAGCCATAGGAGAAATTTCAAAGCTGGTAGTTTTTTGCACTCTGATTTCCAAGAGTTAAATTTGTGTATGTGTGGATTCTTTTCTTTGTAAGAATGAGTTTGATTTTATTTGCAAAACTTTATAAAAAAATACAATATATCAAAAGAGTAGGTATTTATATATGGATAACTGCATCACAATCTCTCTGCACTCAAGAACAGCTCAATGATGTCCAGAAAACCAGGAATGATTAACTAGAAATAAAATCCAGAGCCTTCGGTAAGTTCAGTAAACAATCGTGAAGTCATGGAAAAAGTTCTCCTCTGAATTACCGATTTACATACAACCCCTTTTAAAATTGACATTATTTTTCAAATAATATCTGTTTCAGTTTATAATTTTTTGTTAAAAAAGTACTTTTCAACAGCTTTAAGAAAGCCATTCATTGTTCACTTCGTCCACATGACATCATATGGATCACATATCAATAAAACTGAAAGATAAACAAAAAAAATTTGTTCAAGGACAACTAGATAAACACCTATGTAAGTCAGTGTCAATAAATGGATTGAGAGGTGAATAATTTCTTCTTTATTCTTCTGATATTTCTTTATTTATTATAATTATTATAGAGTGATAGAAAAGGTTTAATAATGGTTGTAGAGATGAATGCACACCACTGTGAATATACCAAGGATAAGGGAATGTACACATGGCTTTAAAATGAAATAGGTTTAATATGTCTCAATAAAACAGATTTATTTTAAAAAGCATTGGGATGTCAGGAATTGTACACCCAAGTTGAGCAATGGATAATAGTTTTTAGTTATGTTTCACAAATATTCTGGCCATTTTTGTAACAAGTGCACTTATATGTATATATATATTTATCTATCATTTTACAAATATTGGTATGTATTGTGTAAATTTTGATTTTTACCTACAATAAAAAATAAATAAATTAAAAAAAAACATTCTATAAACAATCATGAATTCATCAAAAAAGATCTCCTCTGAATTATGGATCTACCTACACACCCTTTAAAATTAAGATTTTCTTTCTAATCTAATATCCATTTAATTTCATTATATTAAAATAAAGAATTTTTTAACAACTTAAAAAAAGCCATTCATTGTTCACATTGTCCACATTATGTAGTATAGGATCACATATCAATAAAACTGATAGATTTTAAAAAAAGTTGTTCAAGTACAGACAGCAAAACACCTATGTATGTCAGTGTCAATAATTAGATTGAAAGGTGAATAATTTCTTCTTTATTCTTCCGGATTTTCTTTATATATTATAATTATTATAGAGCTATTGCAAAGGTTTAATAATGATTGAATTGATCAATACACAGCAATGTGAATATACCAAGGACCAGGGAATATACACATTGGTTAAAAAAATTATTGGTTTTGTATATCTCAAGATTCAGATTTGTTATAAAAATCGTGGGGATGTCAGGAATTGGACAGCTAAGTTGAGCTGGGTAATAGTTATTAGTCATGTTTCAGAAATGCCTGACCAATTTTTGAAAATGCATCACAATTCAATACTCTGCTGGAAA
This sequence comes from Tolypeutes matacus, assembly GCA_026826555.1. NCBI lineage: Eukaryota > Metazoa > Chordata > Mammalia > Cingulata > Chlamyphoridae > Tolypeutes > Tolypeutes matacus. Next base: position 85,037 of record JAKSZT010017756.1, on the reverse strand, counting down.
TGGGACCATTGTAATGTTTTATACCCCTTTATTTCCTAAGGCAAGGATTTCTTTTTCAGACTTCAAGATTATGTATGTTCATGTATGGATGATATGCATCACTAAAATATATATATTAAGAGAAATAGGGTGGTGGGAGACAAATATGAATGTTTGGAATTAAAAATTTCTCTAAAATGGTCTTCTTTTTGTTTTTCTTCATTTTGGAAGGCTATAATCACACTTGCATAGAATTGAGGGCAATACACTCTGCTTGATGGATTATGTCCTTAACTTTTATGAATCATACCTTTACCCATGATATCTTGTAAACATCTGAGTCGCTCTTTCACCTTGGCAAATCTGCCAGTCCCTTTTACTCTTCTGGTTGTTTACAATGTCCATCATGTGTCATAGGAGAAATTTGGAGCCTGGGAGCTATTTGTACACTGAGTTCCTGGGTTTTCTTTTGAGTATATGTGGATTCTGTTCTTTGTAAGAATGAATTTGAATTTATTTCCAACACTTTCTTCTCAGTGTATGTAAGGGCCTTCATAAGGTATAGGATTATTTTTTTTAAAAAGCCAGTCATTGTTCACTTTGTCCACATGATGTAGTGCAGTATCACATATTTATAAAACTGAAAGAAAAAGAGTAAAAGATTTTCAATGACAGTCAGAAAAACACCTTTGTATTTCAATGTCAACAAATAAATTGAGAGTTGAATAATATCATCTTTATTCTTCTGGTATTTCTTTATTTATTAAAAATATTATAGAGCTATTGAAAATTGAAAATATTTAATAATGATTGAATAGATGAATGCGCACAACTGTGACTATACCAAGGGTTAACAGGTGGGTAGATTAGGTAGGTCAAGTTAGAATACTCTGGGCATGTAACTGTGAATATTGTCATCCCATGAGTCTAGACATGGGAGTGTCATATGCCCTAGGGAATGGGGTGGAAGAAACAGAAAAGAACATTTGGGGTATTTAGGGGTCACAGGAAATGTTTTTCTTTACTTTACAGTAATAGACAAAGGACATGATAAATATCATTAAAATTATGAAATTGTACCATGTAAATTGTACTGTAAACCATTGATAATGTTAAGTAGGTATGTCTCACTATCTGTATAACAGTTAAAACAAAGATACCATCCACAAACAAAAAGGTTTTAATATGGTGAGCTGAAGGGAGAGGAAGTTTGGGGACATGGGAATCTCTAGTATTCATTGTGTGACATTGCTGTGACCTAAATCTTCTTTGAAATCCAAAAGAAAATTTGGGAGACATCTGCTGTAGACCTCTGAAATTTACAAAACCATTGAACTGCTTCCAATACACAAATGGAAAGAAAAAGGATAAACATTTTCATTACCATAAGGATGTTAAACATGAATCATGGATCCTTTACTGTTCAGTAAACATGCAGGGCATCCTCCATTCGATTTCAAAGTCTGAGAGTCATTCTTAAAACTATGGTTTCTTCTTCTTGGGGCCACATGGGAACCCACCCTTTCCACAGGCTTGCCCAGTGGCCATTTTCCTGGTTCCACCCTCATCAAGCATCTGGGTGTCGACCAAGCTCCAGACCTCACTCTCCAAGAGTGTTGGGGTGATTGCCACACCTTACCCAATCTTTGGGTTAGAGTCTTAGCCCCCCTAGCACAGTGAGGTGAAGACATCATTCCTCCTAAACTTTGGCATACAGTCTCAACCCTCTCAGAGCAACGAGTTGACCACCTGGCCTTCCCTAACCTTTGACATACAGGCTCAACCCTCTCAGAGCTATGGGTTGACCACCTGGCCTTCTCTTATCTATGGGGGACAGGTACAACCCTCTCAGACCAATGGGGTGTTGACTTTTACCACCCTAATCTTTGAGGAATGTGCTCTAACCTCCCTGCACCCTGGGATGGCAAAACTCTTCCTGAATATTGGGTGGGGACATCCACCCTCTTCAACTGCTGGGCAAAACTCACCCTTTTTGAATATATGGGTGGGGCTCCTCTCTTGGCCCAAGGAGATGTCTTAATCCCAGATCTTTGCTTCCACGATTTTCTTCTTAAAGCTTTTTCTCCTTCAGTGTCTCCTTTCCATGTCCTCTTTTGTCCAAGCTGACAGTGGTTTTGTTCATACAGCATTCTCAAAACCTTTATTGGTTTATCATGCAGGAAGCAGGGGTCCAAGCCATCAGACAGTAAGACTTTCCATAAGTCTTTCTGAGATAACTGCATCTTCAATTCTGAGTTCTGAGTTCCAAGTTTAGTAAAGTCTTCAAATAGGGCATTTTCATCTGAGAATTTGATTTCCAGAAACTCGGAAGTTCCAGAATTAGTTTCTGATTTCTTTTTGCCCAAAAGTTCAGTCCTTACTGTATTTCTCTTGTCTAGTATTTTGCTATAAACTGCAAGGAGAAGCCAAGCCACATTCTCCATGTTTACCTTGGAAAGTTCTTCAGCTAAATGCTCTAGTTCACCATTTTAAAATTCTGTCTTCCATATAACACCAGGAGATAATCTTGTTAAGTTCTCTGCAACTTTAAAACATGGATAACCTTTCCTCCAGTTTCCAATAATGGTTTCATCATTTACTTCTAAGTCATCACAGAAAGTCTCTTTAGTGTCCATATTACTAGAAACAGTCTCTTCAAAGTGATCTAGGCCATTTACATCAAACATTTCACAATTCCCCCCAAAAATACCCCTTACTCATTTATAAAACCATTCCAACATTTTGGTAATTACAAAAGCACTTCCTCACTCCTCGGTACCAAATCTGAACAGATTTATATATCTATCATGTATATTTAGATTAACTTATTCCCATGAATCCCCCATCCCAGAATCCCCCCACCAATGGTACTCTACAGCCCCTATTGTAACCCTTCTGTGATCTAAACTTTCCTTGAAGATGAAGCCCATTTTATTAGTCAGCCAAAGGGGTGCTAATGTAAAATACCAAAGATGGGATGGTCTTTACAAAGGGTATTTATTTGGGGTAGAAGTCCACAGATACCAGGCCATAAAGTTTTAGGTTTCTTCTCTCAGCACAGTCCATTGCCACGTGTTAGAGCAAAACAGCTGCCGAAGTTTGCCAGGTTTTAGTATGGCTCTGATTTCTGCTCTAGATTTCAAATTTTCTGTATGTTCTAGTATGACTGATATGCTTTATTAAAAATATATATTAAGAGAAAGGGGTTGGTGAGAGACAATTATGAAATTTTGGAGCTACCTATTTTTAAATAGTGATCTGCCTTTGAGTTTCTTCATTGTTTGAGACAATAATCATGCGTGCATGGAATGGAGCACAGTACATTCTGCTTGATGAATTAGGTCCTTGAATTTTTATGAACCATTCCTCTCTCATATGATATTATGTAAACATTTGAGTCACCCTCCATCACCTTGACAACCCTACAAGTCCCTTTTTCTATTCTGGATGTTGGCAATATCCTTCATAAACCATAGGGGAAATTTGGAGGCTGGGAGCTATTTGTATTCTAAGTTCATGGATTTCAATTGTGTATACCTGGATTCTGTTCTTTGTAGGAAAGAGTTTGATTTTATTTCCAATATTTTCTTTAAAATTTCAATATGTCATAAGAGAAGGTATTTTTATATGGATCCTTGTATCACAATCTCTCTGCATTCGAGAATACCCCAATGATGCCCAGAAAATCCTAAATGGTTTCTTTAAACAAAATCTGGACCATTCCAAACATTCAGTAAACAATCATGAAATCATGGAAAAAGATCTCCTCTGAATTATTGATTTAACTACACTCCCATTTAAAATTAACTTTTGTTTCAATGTAATATCCATTTGAGTTCATTCTTTTAAAAGAAAGACCTTTTATACAACGTTAAAAAATCATTCATTGTTCACGTTGTCCACATGATGCAGTATTGGATCAAATATCAATAAAACTGATAGATAATCAAAAAATGTTGATCAAGGACAGCCAGAAAAACACCTATGTATGTCACTGTCAACAAATGGATTGAGAAATGAATAATATCTTCTTTATTCATCTGGGTTTTTTATATAGAATAATTATTATAGAGCTCTTGAAAAGGTTTAATAATGATTGAAGAGATGAATGCACACCACTGTGAATATACCAAGGACGATGGAAAGTACACAATGGACAAAAAATATATTGGTTTAATATGTCTCAATAAAACAGATCTTTTTTACAAATCTTGGGATATCAGGAAATGTACACCAAACTTGAGCCGCGGATAATAGCTATTAGTCATGTTTCAGAAATGCTCTGGCCAATTTGTACAAATGAATCACAATTCAAGTTTCTCCTGAGATGTGGGTATGGGAAAAGTGTAAGTTGTTATGCCCCCATATTTTCTAAGGTTCTGATTTCTGCTCAAGACTTCATGTTTATGTATGTTCATGTATGACTGATATGGACCATTGAAAATATATATTAAGTGAAAGAGGGTGGTGAGAGACAAATATGAAGCTCTGTAATTACCTATTTCTTAAATGTGGTCTTCCGTTAGTGCTTCTTCATTTTTTGATGCTATATTCATGCATGCATAGAATGGAGGGCTGTACACACTGCTTGATGGATTAGGTCCTTGACCTTTATGAACGCTTCCCCTATCCTATGAACTTGTAAACCTTTGAACCAATAATTGTCACTGTGTGGAGCCTAGAAATCCCTTTTTCTCCTCTGGGTGTAGGCAAGGTCCTTCATAATCTAGAGGAGAAATTTGTAGTCTGGGAGCTATTTGTATTCTGTGTTCCTGGTTTTCATTTGTGTATATGTGGATTTGGTTTTCTTGTAAGAATGAGTTTAATTTTATTTCCAATATTTTCTAAAAACCTACAATATGTTATTAGTGCAGGTATTTATATTTGTATACCTGCATCACAATCTCTCTGCACTCAAGCAGAGGCCAATGATGTCCATTAAATCAGGAATGCTTTCCTTGAAACAGAATCCGGAGCCCTCTAAACATTCAGAAAACAATAGTGAAATCATGGAAATAGATCTCCTCTAAATTATCGATTTACATACACTCCCTTTTAAAATTAACATATTTTTCAATCTAATATCCATTTCAGTTCATAATTGTAAAATAACGGCCATTTCAAAAGCTATTAAAAAGCCATTAATTGTTCCCTTTATCCACATGAGTTAGTATGGGATCACATATCAATAAAACTGATAGATAAACAAAAAAAGTTGTTCAAGAACAACCAGAGAAACACCTATGTATGTCAGCTTTAATAAATGGATTGAAAGGAGAATAATTTCTTCTTTATTCTAGTTGATTTTTTAATTTATTATAATTTTTAGAGTTATTGAAAAGGTTTCATAATGATTGAAGAGATGAATTCACACCACTGTGAATATACCAAGGACCAAGGAATGTACACTTTGGATAAAAAAGATATTGGTTTAATACATCTCAATAAAACAGATTTGATTTAAAATTCAAAGGTATACCAGGAATTATACACACAAATGGAACCATGGAAAATAGATATTAGTCGTGTTTCAGAAATGCTATGGACAATTTTTTTAAAGTGAATCACACTTCAACTTTCTGCTGGAAATGGGTGTATGGGACCAGAGTCAGGTGTTATGCCCCTTTATTTTCTAAGGTTGTGGTTTCTACTCTAGATTTCAAGATCATGTATTTTCATGTATGATTGATATGCATCACTAAACTTATAAATTAAGAGAAAAGGGGTGGTGAGAGACGTATATGAAGATTTGGAATTATTTATCTAAACTAGTCTTCCTTTTGTCTTTCTTCATTGTTGGAGGCTTTAATCTTGAATGTACAGTGGTACATTCTGCTTGATGGATTTGGTCCTTGACTTTTATTAACCATTCCTCTCCCCATTATGTCTTGTAAACATTTGATTCACTCTTTGTCTCCTTGTGGACACTACAAGTCCCTTTTTCTTTCTGAGTGTTGGCAAGGTCCTTCATAAGCGAGAGGAGATATTTGGAGGCTGGGAACTCTTTGTAATCTGAATTCCTGCATTTGTGTATATGTGGATTCTGTTTCTTTGTAAGAACGAGTTTGATCTTATTTCCAATTCTTTCTAAAAAATTACACTATATCATAAGAGCAAGTATTTATATATGGATACCTTAATCTCAAACTCTCTGCACACAAGAGCAGCCATGATGTCCAGAAAATTAGGAATGTTTTCCTAGAAAAAAAAATCTGGAGCCTTCTAAACATTCAGTAAACAATCATGAAATCATGGAAAAAGATCTCAGAATTTTCGATTTACCTACACCCCCTTTTAAAATTAATGTTCTCATTCAATCTCATATCTGTTTCAGTTCATTATTTTAAAATAAAAGGTCTTTTCAACAATTTTAAAAATGGCATTCATTTTTCACAGTTCCCATCTTATGTAGTATGTGATCACATATCAATAAAACTGATAAATAACACACACAAAAATTGTTCAGGGATAGCCAGAATAACATGTATGTATGTCTGTGTCAACAAATGGATTGAGAAATCAATAATTTTCTTTATTTATTATAATTGTTATAAACCTATTTTAAAGGTTTAGCCATGATTGAAGAGATGAATGCTCACCACTGTGAATATACCAAGGACGAGTGAATGTACACATTGGTTAAAATGATATTGATGTAATATATCTCAATAAAGAATTGTTTTAATATTTGGAGGTATGTCAGGAATTGCCCACCTAAGTTGAACCATGGATATAATTTATTCTTCATGTTTCAGAAATACTCTGAGCAATTTTTAAAAATGTATCACAATTAAATTATACTGATGATGGGAAAACTGTAGGGTGTTATAATCACTTTTATTTCCAAGGTTGTGATTTCTGCTCTAGACTTCATTTTTATATACGTTCATGTACGACTACTATGCATCATTGAAATATACATTAGGTAAAGGTGGTGGTGACAGACAAATATGAAACTTTGGAATTACCTTTTTCTCTAAAGTGGTCTTCCTTTTGTGTTTCTTCTTTGTTGGATGCTATAATTATGCATGCATAAAATGGAGAGAAGTACACACTGCTTGATGGATTAGGTCCTTCACTTTTATGAACCATTCCTCTCCCCCATGATATGTTCTAAACATTGAGTCACTCTTTGTCACATCATGGTCCCTACAAGGCCCTTTTTCTCTTTTGGTTGTGGCAAGTCTTTCATAAACCATAGGGGAAATATGGGGGCTGGGGGCTATTTGTCCTCTGAGTTCCAGTGGTTTCATTTGTGTTTATGTAGATTCTGTTTCTTTGTAAGAATGAGTTTGGTTTTATTTTCAATACTTTCTAAAAATTACATATATCATAAAAGCAGTTATTTTATATGGATCCCTTCATCAGAATACCTCTACACTCGTAAACTGACCAATGATCTACAGAAAATCAGGAATGGTTTCCTTGAAACAAAATCTGGATCCTTCTAAACATTCAGGAAACAATCTTGAAATCAGTTAAAAAGATTTACTCAGAATTATCAATTTACCTACACTATTTTTTTAAATTAACATTTTCCTTCAATCTAATATGTGTTTCAATTCATAATTTTAAGTCAAAGACATTTCAACAGCTGTAAAAAAGCCATTCATTGGTAACATTGTCCAAATGATGTAGTATGGGATCACATTTCATTAAAACTGATAGTTTAAAAAAGGTGTTCAAGGTCAGTCAGAAAAACACCTATGTATGTCAGTGTCAACAAATGGATTGAGAGGTGAATAAGTTCTTCATTTTTCTGAATTTTCTTTATATATTATAACTATTATAGAGCCATTGAAAAGATTTAATAATGATTGAAATGATCAATGCACACCACTGCAAATATACCAAGCACCAGGGAATATACACATTGTTTTAAAAAATATTGGTTTAATATATTTCAATAAAAGAGTTTTGTTTTAAAATTTGTGGGCATTTGTACACCCAAGTTGAGGCATGGATAATAGTTATTAGTGGTGTTTCAGAAAAACTCTAGCCAATTTTTAAGAATAAATCATAATTCAAGTTTCTGCTGAAGATGTGTGTATGGGTACACTGTAAGGTGTTATGACTCTTTATTTTCTAAGGTCCTGATTTCTGCTCTAGACCTCAAGTTTCTGTACATTCATGGATGATTGAAATGCATCACTAAAAATATATATTAAGAGAAAAAGGTTGGTGAGAGACAAATATAATACTTTGGAATTACCTAATTCTCTAAAGTGGTCTTCCTTTTGTGTTTCTTCTTTTTTGGAGGCTATAATCACGCGTTAATAGCATTGAGGGCATTACACACTGCTTGACGGATTAGATCTTTGGCTTTTATGAACAATTCCTCTCTCCCTGATATCTTGTAAACATAAGTTATTCTTTGTCACCTTGTGGACATTACTATCTTGTGGACATTTCTGCTGAAGATGGATCCATTGTAATGTGTTAAGTTCCTTTATTTTCTATGTTTATGATCCCTGCTCTAGATTTCAATATTATGTATGTTCATGTATGACTGATATGCATCCCTAAAAATATATATTAAGAGAAAGAGGGGGGTGATAGAAAAATATGAAGCACTGGAAATACCTATTGCTCTAAAATGTTCTTCCTTTTATTTTTCTTCATTGTTGGAGGCAGTAATCACGTTTGCATAGAATGGAGGGCGGTACAGACTGCTTGATTGATTAGGTCCTTTACTTTTATGAGCCATTCCTCTCCCTCATAATATCTTGCAAACATTTGAGTCACTATTTGTCACCTTGCATACTCTACAAGTTCTTTGATTTCTTCTGGGTGTTGATGATGTCCTTCATAAGCCATAGGAGAAATTTTGAGTTTGGAAGCTATTTGTATTCTGAGTTCCTGCATTCATTTTACTATAGGTGGATTCTGTTTCTCTGTAAGAATGAATTCGATTTTTTTTCAAATACTTTCTAAAAAATTACAATAAGTCATAAGTGAAGGAATTTATATATGGATCCCTGCATCACAATCTCTCTGCACTGGAGAACAGCCCAATGATGTCGAGAAAATCAGGAATGGTTTCCTTGAAACTAATCCAGAGCCTTCTAAACATTCAGTATCAATCATGAAATCATGGAAAATGATTTCCTCAGAATTATTGGTTTATGTACATTCCGTTTAAAATTAACCTTTTCTTTCAATCTAATATCTGTTTCTTTTCATCCTTTCAAAATAAAGACCTTCTCAACCACTTTAAAAAAGCCAATCATTGTTCACTTTGACCACATGATGTAGTATGGGATCACATAACAATAAAACTGATATTTATTTATTTATTGTAATTATTATAGAGCTATCAAAAGGTTTCATAATGACTATAGAGATGAATTCACACCACTGTGAATATACTAAGGACCAGGGAAAGTACACATTGGATAAGAGAGATATTGGTTTAAAATGTCTCAATAAAACAGATTTGTTCTAAAAATCGTGTGAATGCAGGAATTGTACACCCAAGTTAAGCCACAGATAATAGTAATTATTCAAATTTCAAAGATCCTCTGGTCAATTTTAAAAAGTGAATCACAATTCAAGTTTCTGCTACAGATGGGACCACTCTAAGGTGTTATGCCTTTTTATTTTCTAAGGTTGTGATTTCTGCTCTAGATTTCAAGTTTATGTATGTTCATGGATGACTGAAATGTATCATTAAAATATATATTAAGATAAAGAGGTTGATGAGAGACAAAAATGAAGCTTTTGAATTACCTATTACTCTAACATTGTCTTCCTTTTGTGTTTCTTCATAGTTTGAGGCTCTAATAATGCATGGGTAGAATGGAGGTTGTGCACAATTTTTGATGGATTAAGTCCTTGACTTTTATGAAACATTTCTCTCCCTCATGATATCTTGTAATAATTTCAGTTACTCTTTGTCACCCTGTGGAATCTACAAGATCCTTTTTCTTTTCTGCTTGTTTGCAAGGTACTTCAAAAGTCAGAGGAGAAATTTGGAGTCTGGGAGCTTTTGGTACACTGAGTTCATGGGTTTTCATTTGGGTATATGCGGATTCAGTTTCTTTGTAAGAATGAGTTTGATTTTATTTCCAATACTTTCTAAAACTTTAAAATATCTCAAAAGACCAGGTATTTATATATGGATACCTGCATCAGAATCACTCTGAACTGGAAAACAGCCCAATGATATCCAGAAAATCAGGAATGGACTCCTTGAAACCTTGAAAGCATCACATTCTAAACATTCAATAAACAATTGGCAAATTATGGTAATAGATCTCTTCAGAATTATCGATATACCTACATTCCCTTTTAAAATTAACATTTTCTTTAGACCTAATATCCGCTCCAGTTCATAATTTTAAAATAAAGACTTTTTCAACAGCTTTAAAAAAGCCATTCATTGTTCACTTGTCCACATGATGTAGTATGGGATCACATATCTATAAAACTAATAGAGAAAAAAAAAGTTATACAAGGACAGCCAGAAAAACACCTATGTATTTCAGTGTCAACAAATCTATTGACATGTGAATAATTTCTTCTTTATTCTTCTAGTTACTTCATTTATAATATTTATTGCAGAGCTATTGAAAAGGTTTAATAATGATTGAAGAGATGAATGCACACCACTGTGAATGTACTGAGGACCAGGTAATGTACACATTGGATAAAAAGATACTGTTTTAATATATCTTAATAAAGCAGATTTGTATTAAAAATCGTGAGTATGTCAGGTATTGTACACACAAGTTGAGCCATGAAACATAGTTCTTAGTAATGTTTCAGAAATGCCCTGTCCAATTTTTAAAATTAAATCACAATTCTAATTTCTACTGGAGAAGGGACCAATGTAAGTTGTCATTCCCCTTTATTTTCAAAGGTTGTGGTTTCTGCTCTAGGCTTCAAGATTATGTATTTTCAGGTATGATTGTTATCAATCACTACAAATATATATTAAGAGAAAGGGGGTGGTGATAGACAAATATGAAGGCTTGGTATTACCTATTTCTCTAAAGTTGTCTTCCTTTTGTGATTCTTCATTGTTGGAGGCTATAAACACGAGTGCATAGAATGGAGGGTGGTATATTCTGCTTGATGTATTACATCCTTGACTTTTATGAACCATTCCTCTCCTCCATGATATCTGTAAACATTTGAGTCGCTCTTTGTCACTTTGTGTACCCTACCAATCCCTTTTTCTCTTCTGGGTGTTGGCGAGGTCCTTCATAAGCAATAGTCAAAATTTTCATTTGTGTATACGTGGATTCTGTTTCTTTGTAAGAATACGTTTGATTATATTTCCAATACATACTAAAAAATTTCAAAATGTCATAAGCTAGATATTTATATATCGACACAAACAACAATATTTCTCTGCACTTGATAACAACACAATTATGTCCAGAAAATCAAGAATGGTTTCCTTGAAACAAATCTGGAGCCTTCTAAACATTCAGCAAACAATCATGAAATCATGGAAAAAGATCTCCTCTGAATTATCAATTTACCTACACTTACTTTTAAAATTAATATTTTCTTTCAATCTAATATCCATTACAGCTCATAATTATAAAATAAAGTCATTTTCAACAGCTTTTAAAAAGCCATTCATTGTTCACTTTGTCCACATGATGTAGTATGGGATCACATATCAATTAAAATGATAGATAAACATAAAAGGTTTTCAATGACAACCAGGAAAACCCCTATGTATATCAGTGTCAAAAATGGATTGAAAGGTGAATAATTCCTTCTTTATTATTCTGGTTTTTCTTTATTTGTCATAATTGTTATACAGCTATTGAAAAGGTATAATAATGATTGAAGAGATGAATGCACCCCACTGTTAATATTCCAAGGGCAAGGGAAAGCACACATTGTATATAAAAACTATTGGTTTAATATGTCTCAATATAACGGATGTGTTTTAAAAATCGTGGGGATGTCAGAAATTCTACAACAAATTTGAGCCATAGAAAATAGTTTTTAGTGATGTTTCAGAAATGCTCTGTGGAATTTTAAAAAATCAATCACAATTAAAATTTCTTCAGGAGATGGGACAACTGTTAGTGTTATGCCCCTTTATTTTCTTAGGTTTTAACTTCTGTTATAGACTTCAATTTTATGTATGTTCATGTATGACTGATATGCTTCAAAAATATATATATTTAGATAAATAGGGTGGTGAGAGACGAATATGAAGCTTTGGAATTATGTATTTCTCTAAAGTGGTCTTCCTTTTGGGTTTCTTCATTGTTAGAGGAATGCATAAAATGGAGGGCGGTACACTCTGCTTGAAGTATTAGGTCCTTGATTTTACGATCCATTTATCTCCCCCATGATATCTTGTAAACAATTGAGTCACTCTTTGTCACCTTGTGGACCCTACTAGTCCCTATATCACTTTGGGGTGTTAGCAAGATCCTTCATAAGCCTTACGAGAAATTTGGAGGCTGGGAGCTACTTCTACTCTGAGTTCTTGAGTTTACATTTGTGTATATTTGGATTCTATTTCTGTGTAAGAATGAGTTTGATTTTATTTCCAAAACTTTCTAAAAACTTACAATATATCATAAGAGCAGGAATATATATGTGGATACCTATATCACAATCTCTCAGCACTCGAGAACAACACAATGATGTACAGAAAATCAGGAATTTTTTCCTTGAAACAAAATGCAGTGCCTCCTAATCATTCAGTAAACAATCATGAAATCATGGGAAAAGATGTCTTCAGAATTATCAATTTACCTACATTCCACTTTAAAATTAACATTTTATTTAAATCTAATATCTGTTCAGTTCATAATTTTAAAATAAAGACCTTTAAACAGGTTTAAAAAGCCATTCATTTTTCACTTTGTCCATAAGATGCAGTATGTGACCACATATCATTAAATCTGAGAGATAAACGCAAAAATTGTTCAAGGACAGCCAGAAAAACACCTATGTATGTCAGTGTCAACAAATGGATTCAGAGGGGAATAATTTCTTCTTTATTCTTCTGGCTTTTCTTTATTTTTTATAATTATTATAGCATTATTTAAAAGGTTTAATAATGATTCAAGAGATTAATGCACACAACTGTGAATATACCAAGGACCAGTGATTGTACACATTGGATAAAAATGATATTGCTTTAATATGTCTCTATAAAACAGATTTGTTTTGAAAATCATGAGGATATCAGGAATTGTACACCCTAGATGAGCCATGTATAATAGATAATATTCGGGTTTCAGAAATGCTCTGTGCAATTTTTCAAAATGAATCACAATTCAAGTTTCTGCTGGAGATGGGATCACGGTAAGGATTTATGACACTTTATTTTCTAAGGTTGTGATTTTCTGCACTAGACTTCAAGCTTATGTATGTTCATGTATGATTTATATGCATCACTAAAAATATATATTAAGAGAAAGTGGGTGGTCAGATACATGTATGAATCTTTGTGTTTCTTCATTGTTGAATAGATGAATGCAGCCCACTGTGAATATATCAAGGACTAAGAAATGTACACATTGGATTAAAAAAATAGTGGTTTAATATGTCTCAATAAAACAGATTTATTTGAAAATCTTGTGGTTCTCAAGAATTGTACACCATCATTGAGCCAGATATTATAGTTACTAGTCGTGTTTCAAAAATGCTCTGGCCAATTTTAAAAATGAACCACAATTGAAGTTTCTGCTGGAGATATGTGTATGGGACAACTGTAAGTGGTTATGCCAATTTTTTTTCTAAGGTCGGATTTTGGCACAAGATTTCAAGTTTATGTATGTTCATGTATGATTAATACACATCACTAAAAATATATTTTAAGAGAAAGAGGGTGGGGAGAGAAAATATGATGTTTTGCAATTAACTCTTTCCATAAACTGATCTTCTTTTGTTTTTCTTCTTGTTGGAGGCTGTAATCACACATGCATAGAATGGATGGCAGTACCCACTGCTTGATGGATTTGGTCCTTGACTTGTATGAAACATTCCACTCCCCCAAGATATTGTGTAAACATTTGAGTCACTCTTTGTCACTTTGTAGACCCTACAAGTCCTTTTTTCTCTTCTGGGTGTTTGTAAGGTCCTTCATAAGCAATAGGAGAAATTTGGAGCCTGGGAGCTATCTGTACTCTGAATTCCTGGGTTTTCATTTGTGTGTATGTGGATTCTGTTTCTTTGTAAGAATGAGATTAATTTTATTTCTAATTCTTTCTAAAAATTACACTATGTCATAAGCACAGGTATTTATGTATGGATACCTGCTTCACAATATCTCTGCACTTGAGAACAACCCAATTATATCCAGAAAATTAGGAATGGTTTTCTTGAAACCAAATCGGGAGCCTTCTAAACATTCAGGAAATCATCATGAAATTATGGGGGAAAATCTCTGAATTATTGATTTACCTACACTGCTTTTAAAAATTAACATTTTTTTCAATCTAATATACGTATTCAGTTCATAATTTTAAAATAAAGAGATTTTCAACAGCTTTAAAAAAGCCATTCATTGTTCACTTTGTCCAAATAATGTAGTATGGGATCACAGGACAATAAAACTTATAGATGAACAATAAAAGTTGTTCAAGGACAGCCAAAAATCACCTATGTATGTAAGTGTCAAAAAATGGATTGAAAGGTGAATAATAACTTCATTATTCTTCTGGTTTTTATTTATTTATTATAATTATTTTAGAGCTATTGTAAAGGTTAAATAATAATTGAGGAGATGAAAGCACACCTCTGTGAATATACCAAGGGCCCAGGTATGTACACATTGGATAAAAAAGATATTGGTATAATATGTCTCAATAAAACAGATTTGTTTTAAAAATCCGGGGTATATCAGTAATTGTACACCCAAGTAGAGCCATGGATAATATTTATAAGTTGTGTATCAGAAATGCTCTGGCAAATTTTTAAAAAAGAATCACAATTCAAATTTCAGGTGAATATGTGGGTATAGGACAACTGTAAGGTGTTATGCCCCTTTATTTTCTAAGGTTCTGATGTCTGCTTTAGACTTCAAGTTAAGTATGTTCATGTATGACTGATACTCATAACTGAAAATATATATTAAAATAAAGACTTTATGCATGATGGAAAGATCCTTCATAAACCATAGAAATTTGGAGGGTGGCAGCTATTTGTATTATGAGTTCTCGGATATTCATTTTTGTATATGTGGATTCTGTTTCTTCTTAAGAATGAGATTGGTTTTATTTCCAATACTTTCTAAAAACTATTTTTTTCATAATAGAGGGTATTTATATATGGATACCTGCATCATAAACTCTGCACTTGATAACTGCACAATGGTGTCCAAAAACCCAGGAATGGTTTCTTTGAAACAAAAACCAGAGCCTTCTAAACATTCAATAAACAATTTAGAATTCATGGAAAAAGTTCTCCTCAGAATTAACGATTTTCCTACACTCCCTTTAAAATTAACATTTTTTTCAATCTAATATAGGTATTCAGTTCATAAATTTAAAATAAAGAGATTTTTATACAGCTTAAAAAAAAGCCACTCATTGTTCACTTTGTCCAAATAATGTAGTATGGGATCACAGAACAATAAAATTTATAGATGAACAAAAAAGTTGTTCAAGGACAGCCAGAAAAACACCTGTGTATGTCAGTGTCAACAAATGGATTGAGAGGTGAATAATTTCTTCTTTATATTTCTGGATTTTTTTTTATTATTATAATAATTATATAGCTATTGAAAAGGGTTTGTAATGATTGAAGAGATGAATGCACTCCAATGTGAATATACCAAGGACCACGGAATGTGCACATTGGATAAAAAAGATATTGGGTTATCATATCTCAGTAAAACAGATTTGTTTTAAAAATCATGGGGATGTCAGGAATTGTACACTCAGGAGGAATCATGGGTAAGAGTAAGTAGTCATGTTTCAAAGATGCTCTGGTCAATTTTTAAAAATGAATAACAATTCAATTTTCTGCTGCAATTGGGAAGAATTTAAGGTGATATTCCACTTCATTTTCAAAGGTTGTGATGTCTGCTCTGGACTTCAAGTATATGTGTTCAAGTATGACGGGTAACCATCACTAAAATTATATATTAAGAGACAGTATATTGAAAGACAAATATGATGTTTTGGAATTACCTATTTCTTTAAGAGGTCTTCTTTTTGTGTTTCTTCATTGTTGAAGGATATAATCACTTGTGAATAGAATGGAGGGTGGTACACTCTGCTTGATGGATTAGGCCCGTGAACTTTATGAACCATTTCTCTCCCCCATGATATCTTGTAAACATTTGAGACACTCTTTTTCACCTTGTGGACACTACAAGTCCCTTTTTGACTCCTGGGTGTTGGCAAGGTCCTTCATAAGCAATAGGAGAAATAGAGGCTGGGAGTTATTTGCACTTTGAATTCCTTGGTTTTCATTTTTGTATATGTGGATTCTGTTTATTTGTAAGAATGAGTTTGATTTTTTCCCGATATTTTATAAAAAAATACACTATTTCAAAAGAGCAGGTATTTATATTTGGATACCTGCATCCCAATTTCTCTGCACTGGAGAACAGCCCAATAATGTCCAGAAAATCAGGAATGGTTTCCTTGAAACAAAATCTGGAGTGTTCAAAACATTCAGTAACCAATTGTGAAATCATGGTAATAGATTTCTTCAGAATTATCAATTTACCTACACTCCCTTTTAAAATTAACCTTTTTTTTCTATCTAATGTCCTTTTCAGTTCATAATTTTAAAATACAGACCTTTTCAACAGCTTTAAAAAAGCCATTCAATGTTTACTATATCGACTTTATGTAGTATGGGGAAACATCAATAAAACTGATAGATAACCAAAAAAAAATTGTTCAAGAACAGCCAGAAAAACACCTATGTGTGTCAGTGTCAACAAATGGATTGAAAGATGAATAATTTCTTCTTTATTCTTCTGGTTTTCTTTATTTATTATGATTATTATACAGCTATTGAAAAGGTTTCTTATTGATTGAAGAGATGATTGCACATCACTGTGAATATACCAAGGACAGGGAATGTACTCATAGGATAAAAAACATATTGGTTAAATATGTCTCAATAAAAGAGGTTTGTTTTAAATATCGTGGGGATGTCAGGAATTGTACACCCAATTTGAACCATGGATTATAGTTAATAGTTGTGTTTCAGATATGCTCTGGCCAATTTTAGAAATGAATCACAATTCAAGTTTTTGCTGAAGATGGGACCACTGTAAATTGTTATGCCCTTTTATTTTCTAAAGTCATGATTTCTGCTCTAGCCTTCAAGTTCATGTATGTTAATGTATGATTGATATGCATCACTATAAATTTGTATTAAGAGAAAGAGGGTGGAAAGAGACAAATATGAAGTTTTGGAGTTACCTATTTCTCTAATGTGGTGTTCAGTTAGTGTTTTTTTTTTCAAAAAACAATCTATATTTTTATTGGAAAGTTTACAAAAGAAAAATATCTTCACTGTTGAGAGATTTAAAAATAAACAAAAAGTAAGAAAACATCCATACCACCAAAAATAATGAAGGAAAAAAAACAGATTTTTTGGAGGGATAATTACTAAGTAATAATTATGAACCAGATATACTCTAAAAACTTTGCATGTGTGTATATAGATATATATGTGCACATATTTTTATGTATCTGTGCATTATTTGGGAAATTACATTTTTATGGCCTATTTATAGCATGTATTTTTCTTAATTATAAATCATGGACATCTACTTTGGTGAATTCAGAATCACCTATAGCAAATTTCATGCTACATAGTCTTTCATCCCACAGATATAATTTAATTATACAGTTATATTTTATTTTTTTCAATTAATCACTTATTTAGTAGTGATATAATAAACACATTGGACTTTCAAAATCAGCACATTTCCTTTGTATTATATTTATGAAAAGCTTCTGGTAATGGAATTTTTCAAAATGTATATAAGTATATATATCTTTTCTACTGATATTTTTTTATTGTGGGTAAAAATCAAATTTTTCACAATACAAAACAATATTTGAAAATGATATAAAGATATGTATATATACATATATGTGCATTTCCTTACCTAAATGTTATTAATTTTTCCTATATATTTTAAAAGATGCTTAGATTACATAAATGTTACATAAAATTTACAGGGATTCCCATGATCTCCACCTACCATACCTCCCATAATATCTCACATAAACATATTTCATTAGTGTGGCACATCTCCTGCAATGGATATACACATACTGGGGCTTTTACACTAAGCATAGACCACAGTTCACATTGTAGACCACACTTTCTCCTGCAAAGTTCTGCATGGTATATGCTGATGTAAAATGGCCTATATCCATTGCCACAACGTCACTCAGGACAATCCCCAAGTCCTGAAACACCCCTGTATTACAACTGCTCTTCCCATCCCCATCCTGAAAGCATCTAGTGGCCACTGGCTTCACCTCACTGTTATATTTCTTCCATTGCTTGAATCTAATATATCTACAACAGAATACCAATGAGTCCACTCTAGTCCATAGCTCTTCCCCCAATCCTGAGGGGACTGGAATGATGATGACCACTCCACCTCCAAGTTAGAGTGGGCTTATATCCCATGGATACAGTGCATGGGGTTATCTTACCTTCAGCTGCAGGTTCTCTCCATTCCCTGGGATGTCCATTGTCTGTCATTATTGTCTCCCCATCAGGTGACTTGGGTGAGTCAATTGAGCTGCAGAGTAGGAGTTGCAGCTCCACCAAGATTCCAGGCACAGCTGTCACATAGGCAGGCTAGAGGCTCCAGTCTCTGGAAGTACACCTACAAACCCCAGCTTCACATATGGGTTTGAATAGAAGGGACTGATGGACCATATGCAGGTAGGACTTATTTGGTCAAACTCTGTCAATCTCAGGAGCACAGATTCCAAAGTAGAGACCCCTGATAAGGCATCAATCTCTGGGGCTATCACCCTTATATAGGGCCTGGGTGTCTCCAGAGCCCTCAGGAATCCCTCTGTGTGGGGTGATATCTACCTTGGTGTTCTATGAGATCCTACTGAGGGGTGCATAAGCATTATTTCTGGGATGACATCCTGACTTTATTTGAAGTCTCTTAGCCACATGAACTCATTTGTCTTTACCTTTTCCCCCTTTAATTCAAGGTTTTTTAACAGTCATGTTTCAAGTTGGCCCTTAGTATTAGTCCCTCATTGCCAGGGAGGCTCATCCCCAGGAGTCATGTTCCACATTGGGGGCAAGGTAATGCATTCATAGGCTCGGTTTGGCTTAGATACAGACCACATTTGAGCAACTAGCAGGCTTTAGGTTACAACTGATAGATAAAAGGCACCACATAACAGTAGGCAAAGTTCCAATTACAAGAGCATAGACTCAAAAGACTAGTCATCAATAACAAGAACCCAACAGTGGGCCATGCTCTTTTGCCAGACACTGCCCCTGGACTTGGGAGACTGTTGCTGCTCCCTTGGAGAATGTGGCAGAGCTCTCCAGGCTGGAAATTCAGTATTCCTTCATTTATTGAGTTATTGTCTATCCACTGTGACCATGCCCCATCCCTCGATCATTTGAACAATTTTATATATCTTTCATGTATATTCAGATGAACTTACTCACATGAATCCCCCATCCAGAAATCCCCAACCAATGATCCTCTGCAAACCCCATTGTAGCCCTTCTGTGACCTAAACATTCCTTGAAGATGAAGCCCATATAATAACCAAATACAATTAATAGGAAAATGAAATAATAGAGATAAGCTTAAATGCAAGAGATAAAATACAAGGAAATGCAGGAAAAAAACTCAAATTAAAATATAATTAATTGATTGGGATATTCAAAAAAAGAAAATGTGAAAAAACATAAAGAAAATTTTTTCATTTTTTTATTTTAAATTATTATTATTATTATTTTAGTGTTTCTTCATTGTCGGAGGATATAATCACCCATCAATGGAATGGAGAGCAGTATACTCTGCTTGATGGAATAGGTCCGTGTCTTTTATGAAACTTTCCTCTCCCCCAAGAGGTCTTGGAAACATATGAGTCACTCTTTGTCACATTTTGGATCCTCCAAGTCCGTTTTCTCGTTGTGGTGTTGGCAAGTTCCTTCATAAGATTCGGGGTAATTCGGTGACTGGGAACTATTTGTACTCTGAGTTCCTGTGTTTCATTTGTCTATATGTGGATTCTCTTTCTTTGCAAGAATGAGTTTGATTTCATTTCCAATACTTTCTTAAAAATAACAATATATCCTAAGAGCAGGTATTTATATATGGATACCTGCATCACAATCTCTCTGCACTCATGAGCAGCCCAATGATGTCCAGAAAATAAGGAATGATCTCCATTAAAAAAATCTGGAGCCTTCCAAACATTCAGTAAACAATCAGGAAATCATGGAAAAAGATCTCCTTTAATTGCCAGTTAACACACACTCCCTTTTAATATTAAATTTTTCTTTCTATAAAAACCTGTTTCAGTTCATAAGATTAAAATAATGACATTTTCAACAGATTCTATAATGCATACATTGTTCACTTTGTCCACCTGTTGTTGTATGGGATCACCTATCAATAAAACTGATAGATAACCTGAATTAGTTGTTCAATGACAGCCAGAAAAATACCTATGTGTGTCAATGTCAACAAATCAATTGAGAGTTGAATAATTTCTTCTTTATTCTTCTGGTTATTCTTTATTTATTATAATTATTAAAGAGCAATTGAAAATCTTTAAAAATGATTGAAGATATGAATGCAAACCACATTGAATATACCAAGGACCTGTGAATGTACACATTGGATAAAAGGTATTTTTTAATCATGGGGATGTCAGGGATTGTACACCCAAGTGGAACCATGGATAATAGTTATTAGTCATATTTCAAAGCTGCTCTGGCCAATTTTTGAAATGAATTAAAATTCAATTTTCTTCAGAAGATGGGAACACTCTAAGGTGTTATGTCCCTTTGTTTTCTAAGGTCATTTTTTTTTCTGCTCTAGACTTCAAGTTTATGTCTGTTCATGTATGGCTGATATGCCTCACTATAAATATATATTAAGAGAAAGAGGTAGATGAGAGACAAATATATAGCTTTGGAATTACCTATTTCTCTAAAGTGGTCTTCCTTTTGTGTTTCTTCGTTGTTGGAGTCTATAATCACACGTGCAAAGAATGGAGGGCTGTACACTGTACTTGATGAATTAGGTCCGTGACATTTATGAACCATGGCTCTCCTGCATGATATCATGAAATCATTTGAGTCACACTTTGTCACCTTGGGACTCTAGAAGTCCATTTTCTCTTCTGGGTTTTGGCAAATTCCTTCATAAGTAATAGGAGTAATTTGGAGGTTGGAAGATATTTGTACTTTGAGTTCCTGGTATTTGTTTGTGTATAAGTGGGTTCTGTTTCTTTGTAAGAATGAATACAAACACCTACAGGCCTCCAAATTTCCCCTGAGGGTTAGGAAAGACCTTTCCTACACCCAGAAGAGAAAAGAGACATATAGGATCCACAAGGTGACAATGAGTGACCCAAATGTTAACAAGATTTCATCGGGGAGAGGAATGGTTCTTAAAAGTCAAGGATCTAATGCATCAATCAGAGCGTACCACCCTCCATTCTATGCACAAGTGATTATAACCTCCGACAATGAAGAAACACAAAAGGTATACCACTGTATAGAAATGAGTAATTCCCTAGCTTCATATTTGTCTCTCGCCAACCTCTTACTCTTAAAACAATTTTTATCGAGTCATATCAGTCATTCATGAAGATATATAATCTTGAATTCTACAGAAGAAATCAGAACCTTAGAAAATAAAGTGGCATAACCTTTTACATTGGTCCCAACTTCAGCAGAAACTTAAATTGTGATTCATTTTCAAAAATTGGCCAGAGGATTTCTGAAACATAACTAATAACTATTATCTATGGCTCAACCGGGTATGCAATTCTTGATATCCCCTCAATTTATAAAACAAATCTGTTTTATTTACTCATATTAAACCAATATCTTTTTTATCCAACGTGTACATTCCATGGTCCTTGGTATATTCACAATCGGGTGCATTCATCACTTCAAAAGTTATTAAACCTTTTCAATAGCTCTATTGTAATTTTAATAAATAATTAAAAATGGGAAGAATATAGAAGAAATTATTCAACTCTCAATCCGTTTGTTGACAGTGACATACATAGGTATTTTACAGGCTGTACTTGAAGAACTTTTTTTGTTTATCTATCAGTTTTATTGATATGTGATCCCATACTACATCATGTGAAAAAAGTGAACAATGAGTGGCTTATTTAACACTGTTGAAAAGGTTTTTATTTTAAAATTATGAACTGAAATTTATATTAGATTGAAAGAAAATGTTAATTTTAAAAGGGAGGGTATGTAAATTCATAATTCAGAGGAGATTTTTCCCATGATTTCATGCTTATTTACTGAGTATTTAGAAGGCCCCAGATTTTGTTTCAAGGAAACCATTTCTGATTTTCTGGACATTATTTTGTTGTCCTTGAGGGCAGAGTGATTGTGATGCAGATATCCACATATAAATACCTGCTCTTATGACATATTGTAATATTTTTTTTAAGTATTGGAATTAAAATCAAACTCATTCCTACAAAGTATCCACACATAAACAAATGAAAACACAAGAACTCAGAGTAAAAATAGCTCCAAGGCTCCAAATTTCTCCTAAGGCTTATGAAGAACCTTGCCAACACCCAGAAAAAAAAAGGGACCTGTAGAGTCCACAAAGTGTCAAACAGTGCCTCAAATGTTTACAAGATATCACTGGTGATAGTAATGGTTCAAAGAAGTCAGGGACCTAGTCAATCAAGCCGAGTGACTGCCCTCCATTCTATGCACAGGTGATTTTAACCTCCGACAATGAAGAAACACAAAAGGAAGATCACTTTAGAGAAAACGGTAATTCCAAAGTTTCTTATTTCTCTCTCATCTCCCCCTTTCTCTTAATATATATTTTTAGTGAGGCATATCTACCATACATTAACATACATAATCTTGAATTCTAGAGAAGAAATAACAGCCTTAGAAAATAAAGGGCCATAACACCTTACAGTGGTTCCATCTCCTGCAGAACCTTTAATTGAGATTCATTTTTAAAAATTGTCCATAGCATCTTTGAAACATGACTAATAACTATTATCCAAGGCTCCACTTTTATGTAGAATTCCTGATATACCCACGAATTTTTAAACAAATCTGTTTTTTTAGACATATTAAACAAATATGGTTTTTATCCAATGTGTACCTTCGCTGTCCTTGGTTTATTCACAGTGGTGTACATTCATGTCTTCAATCATTATTAAACTTTTTCAATTGATCTACAATGATTATATTAAATAAAAAAAAACAGAATAATAAAGAAGAAATTATCCACTTCTCAATCCATTTGTTGACACTGATATACATAGGTGTTTTCCTGGCTGTATTTGCACAATTTTTGTATCTATTAATTTTATTTATATGTGATCCCAAGGTGCATCAATGGCAAAGTGAACAATGAATGGCTTTTTCAAAGCTATTATAAAAGAACTAAAATTAAAATATTACTAAGGGATTTGGACAGTCAATAAAAGAAGATGGGAAAAAGTGAAAAAAATTTCCATTATTTATTTTATTTTATTTTTCTCCTTTCATCACTGTATTATCGGATGTCCATTATGTACTGTGACACCTTCCTCCTGTCATTCCCCAGGGTCTCCCAAATTCCATTTAATTTTCAAAGAAGATTTAGGTCACAAGTTCACACACTGAATACGAGAGATTTACATGTACACAACCTCCCTTTCCCTTCCCCACCTGATTTAAAACCTCTTTATTTCTTCAGATGGTAGCATTGTTATAACTGTTATAAAGATAGTGAGACATAGCTACTAAACATTATCAATGGTTTACAGTATAATTAGCAATTTAGATCATACTGTTTAATAATTTTTGATGATAATTAACATGTCCTTTGTCCATTACTGTAAGGTAATGGAAAACAATTCATATGACCACTAAATACCCCATTGGATCTTAACTGTTCGTTCCTCCCCATCCCACTGGAACATATAACACTCTCTTATCTTGACACATGGAATGAGAAGATTCATAGTTACATGCCCTGGGTATTCCAACCTGCCCTTTTTATATAATTCATATATAATTTTATATAATTTAAAATTTATATAATTATTTTACATAAATATATGATTTATATAATTATATAATTTATATAATTTATATATATATATATTTAAAGATGCTTATATTACATAAATGTTACACAAATATTACAGGTTTTCCCATAATCTCCACCTACAATATCTCCCATGACATCTCACATAAACATGTTTCATTAATGTGGCACATCACCAGCAATGGATATACATGTCTTGGGGCTTTGCCACTAAGCATAGAACACAGTTCACATCATAGACCACACTCCCACAAAGCTATGCATGGTATATGCTGATGTAAAATGGCCTAAATCTGTCATCACAATATCACTCTGGACAAGCCCTAAGTCCTGAAATGCCCCTGTATTACAACTGGCCTTCCCCTCCACACCCCGAGTGTGTCTAGTGGCCACCAGCTCCACCTCACTGTTATAATTTTTCCATTGCCCGAATTACAATACGTCTACAACAGAACACCATTGAGTCCACTCTAGTCCATAGCTCTTCCCCCAATCCTGAGGGGACTGGAATGGTAATGTCCACTCCCACTCCAAGTGAGAGAGGGCTTAAATCTCATAGATATGGTGGATGGGATTATCATGCCTTCAGCTGCAAGCTCTCTCCATTCTTTGGGATGGCCGTTGTACATCACCATTTCCTCACCAGGTGACATGGGTTAGTCCATTGAGCTGTAGTATAGGAGTTGCAAGTCCACCGAGAATCCAGGCACAGCTGGCACATAGGCAGGCCAGAGGCTCTTGTCTTTGGAATTACACCTACAAACTCCAGCCTCACATATAGGTTTGAATAGAAGGGACTGATGCACCATGTGCAGGGAGGACTTGATTCCAAATCTTTCATTCTCAGGAGCACAGATTCCAAAGTAGAGGCCACTGACAAGACATCAATCTCTTAGTTTCTCCCCTTATATAGGACCTGGGTGTCTACAGATCCCTCAGGACCCCCTCTGTGTGGGGTGATATCCACTTTGGTGTTCTGTGAAATCCTACTGAGGTGTGCATAAGCATTACTTATGGGATGATCTCCCGACTCTCTTTGAAGTTTCTTAGCCACATGAACTTATTTGTCTTTACCTTTTCCCCATTTTATTCAAGTTTTTTGGCCAGTCCTGTTTCCATTTGGCACTTGGTATTAATCCCTCGTTGCCAGGGAGGATCATCCCAGGAGTCATGTCCCACAGTGGGGGAAGGTAATGCATTCATATGCTGAGATTGGCTTAGAAAGAGGACACATTTCAGCAACAAGGAGGCTCTCAGATGGCAACCCTTAGGCACTCCATAACAGTTGGAAAAATTTCAATTACTAGAGCAAAGGCTCATAAGGCTAGTCATCAAAAATAAGAACCCAATAGTGGGCTATCCTCATTTGCCAGACACTGCTCCTTCACTCAGGGGACTGGTCTTGCTCCATTGGAGAATGTGGCAGAGTTTGCCCAGCTAGGAATTCAGTATTCCCTCAATTATTGAGTGATTGTCTACTCACCGTGAACATGCCCCATCCCTCGAACCTTTGAAGAATTTCATATATCTTTCATGTATATTCAGGTGAACTTACGCCCATGAATCCCACATCCCAGACACCCCCACCAATTGTCCACTCCAGCCCCCATTGTAACCCTTCTGTGATCTAAACTTTCCATGAAGAGGATGCCCATATAGTAACAAAATACAATTAATAGGAAAATGAAATAATAAGCTTAAATGCTAGAGATAAAATACAGGGACACTCAGAAAAAAAGAACTAAAAATAAAATATTATTAACATATTGGTATATTCAAAAAAAGAAAATGTGAAGTAAATTTAAATATTTTTATATTTATTTTTTCTCCTTTTATCACTGCATTGTCGGATGTCCATTATGTACCATGACACCTTCCCCTCTCATTCTGCAGTGTCTCTCAAATTTTACTTTAGATTTCAAAGAAGATTTAGGTCACAGCAAAGTCACACACTCAATACCAGAGATTCCCATGTACCCAAAGTCCCTCTCACTTTTTGACCCCATATTAAAACCTTTTTTATTTGTGGATGGTAGCACTGTTTTAACTGTTATACAGATAGTGAGGCATACTTACAAAACATTATCAATGGTTTACAGTATAGTTTACAATTTAGATGGTAGAATATAATAATTTTTGATGATATATATCATATCCTTTGTCCATTACTGTATGGGAATGAAAAACATTTCCATGACCACTAAATACCACATTTGATCTTTTCTGTTCCTTCCTCTCCATCCCCCTGGGGCATAGTACTGTACCCTGTCTTGACTCATGGGATGACAACATTCACAGTTACATGCCCTGGGTATTCTAACCTGAATTCCTAATCTACCCCCATGCTAACCCTGCACCATCAAACCCAGTAATTTCTTATTTGTCCAATGTGCACATGACCTGGTCCTTGGTATATTCACAGTGGTGTGCATTCATTTATTCAATCATCATTAATCCTTTTCAATATGTCTTTAATAATTTAATAAATAAAGAAATAACAGAAGAATACAAAAGATATTATTCAACTCTCAATCCATTTGTTGACACTGACATACAGAAGTATTTTCTGGCTGTCCTTGAATAAGTTTTATTATTTATCTTTCAGTTTTATTGATATGTGATCCCACTCTACATCATGTGGACAAAGTGAACAATGAATGGCTTTTTTAAAGCTTTTGAAAACGTCTTTATTTTAAAATTATGAACTGAAACTGATATTAGATTGAAAGAAAATATTAATTTTAAAAGGGATAATAGGTAAGTAGATAATTCTGATGAAATCTTTAACCACAATTTAACGATAGTTTGCTGAATGTTTAGTAGTCTTTGGATTTGGTTTTAAAGAAACCATTCCTGATTTTCTAGCCATCATTGTGCTGTTCTCAAGTGCAGATAGTTTGTGATGCAGGTATCCACATATAAACATCTTTTACAACATATTGTAATTTTTTTGAAAGAATCGGAAATAAAACCAAACTCTCAAAGAAACATATTTGTTTAAAAAATCATGGAGATGTCAGAAATCGTACATTGAAATTGTTCCATGGAAAATAGATCTTAAGCTTGTTTTAGAACAGCTCTGACCAATTTTTAAAAATGAATATCTATTCAAGTTTCTACTGGAGATGGGCCATTGTAAGGTGTTATTTCCCTTTATTTTCAAGGGCTGTGTATTCTGCTCTAGAATACAAGATTACATATGTTCATGTATGAGTGGTATGCATAATTAAAAATACATATTAAGTGTAACAGGATGGTGAGGATAACTATGAATATTTTGAATTATCTATTTCTCTAAAGTGGTTTTCCTTTTTTTGTTTCTTCATTGTTGGAGGCTCTAATCACACGTGCATAGAATGGAGGGAGGTACACTCTGCTTGGTGGATTAGGTCCTTGAGTTTTAAAACCATTCCTCTCCCCCATGATATCTTGCAAATATTTGCATCATTCTTTGTCACCTTGTGGACACTTCAAAGTCCGATTTCCTCTTCTGGGTGTTGACAAGGTCCTTAATATGCCATAGGAGAAATTTTGATGATAGTAGCTATTTGTATTCTGAGTTCGTGGGTTTTCATTTTTCTATATGAGGAATCTGTTTCTTTATAAGACTGAGTTTGATTTTAATTCCAATATATTTTAAAAAATTAAAATAAGTCATAAGAACAGTTATTTATATATGGATAACTTCATCACAATCTCTCTGCACTCCAATGATGTCCAGAACAACAAAAATGATTTCCTTGAAACAAAATCCAGTGCCTTCTAAACATTCAGTAAAACAATCATGAAATCAAGAAAAAGATCACCTCATAATTGTCACTTTAAATAAACTCCCTTTTGAAATTAACATTTTCTTTCAATGTAATATCTGTTTCAGTTTATAATTTTAAAATTAAGTCATTTTCAACAGCTTTAAAAAAGCCATTCATTGTTCACTTTGTCCACATGATGTAGTATGCAATCACATATCAATGAAATTGATAGATAAAGTGAAAAACTTTTTAAAGGATACCCAGAAAAACACCTATGTATGTCAGTGTGAACAAATGGATTGAGATTTGAAAAATTACTTCTTTATTATTCTGTTTTTTTTAACTTATAATTATTATAGAGCTATTGAAACGGTTTAATAATGATGAGGAAATGAATGAACACCACTATAAATACACCAAGCATCAGGGAATGTACATATTGCATATAAAAAATATTGGTTTAATATGTCTCGATAAAACAGATTTGTTTTAAAAATCATGGGCATGTCAAGAGTGGTACACCCAAGTTGAGCCAGGGATAATATATATTAGTTGTGTTTCAGAAATCCACTGGCCAGTTTTTAAAAATGAATAATAAATCAAGTTTCTGCTGGAGATGGGACCACTGTAAGGTGTTATGACTATTTTCAAGGTCGTGATTTCTGCTCTAGACTTCAATTTTATGTATGTTCATGTATGATTGATATGCATCTCTAAAAATATATATTAAGAGAAAGGGGGTTGTGAGAGACATATATGAAGTTTGGAATTACCTATTTCTCTAAAGTGCTCTTCCTTTGTGTCTCTTCATTTTTGGAGTCTAAAATAACATGTGCATACAATGGAGGTCAGTACACTCTGCTTGATGGATTAGGTCTTTGAATTTTATGAACCATTCCTCTATCTCATGATATCTTGTAAAGATTTGAGTCACCCTTTGTCACTTTGTTGACCCTACAAGTCCCTTTTTCTCTTCTGGGTTTTGGCATGGTCCTTTATAAGCAATACAATAAATTTGGAGTCTGCGAATTCTTTGGTTTTCCTTTGTGCATGTGGGGATACTGTTCTTAGTAAGAATGAGTTTGATTTTATTTCCACTCCTTTCTAAAACCTTACAATATGTCAGAAGAGAAGGTATTTATATATGGATACTTGCATCACAATGTCTCTCATAGAGAACAGCCCAATGATGTCCAGAA
Organism: Tolypeutes matacus; assembly: GCA_026826555.1. NCBI lineage: Eukaryota > Metazoa > Chordata > Mammalia > Cingulata > Chlamyphoridae > Tolypeutes > Tolypeutes matacus. Next base: position 55,887 of record JAKSZT010017756.1, on the reverse strand, counting down.
AATCAAGAATGGTATCCTTGTAACAAAATCCAGAACCTTCTAATCATTCAGTAAACCATCTTGAAATCATGGAAAAATATTTCCTCAGAATTATTGTTTTACCTACACTCCCTTTAAAATTTAACATTTCCTTTCAATCTACTATTTGCTTCAGTTCATAATTTTTAAATAAAAACCTTTTCAACAGCTTTTAAGAAGCCATTCTTTAATCACTTTGTCCACATGATGTACTATAGGATCACATACCAATAAAACTGATAGATAAACAGAAAAAGGTGTTCAAGTACAGCCAGAAAATCATCTATGTCAGTGACAACAATGATTGAGAGGTGAATAATTTCTTCTTTATTCTTCTGATTATTATTTATTTTTTTATAATTAATATAGAGCTATTGAGAACGTTTAATAATGATTGAAGAAATGAATGCACACCACTATGAATATACCAAATTCAAGGAATGTACACATTGGATTCAAAAGATATTGGTTTAATAGGTCTCAATTAAACAATTTTGTTTTAAATTCAGAGGGATAACAGGAATTGTACACCCAAGTTGAGTCATGGATAATAGTTATTAGTCATCTTTCAGAAATACTCTGGCCATTTGTTAAAAATGAATCACAATTCAAGTTTATCATGGAGATGTGTGTATGTGACCACTGCAAGGTGTTATGCCCCCTTATTTTTTTTCTTAGGTTGTGATTACTGCTCTAGACTTCAAGATATGTATGTTCATGTTTGATTGATATGAATCACTAAAAATATATATTAAGAGATAGAGCCTGATGAAAGACAAATATGAAGGTTTGGAATGACCTATTTCTTTAAAGTGGTACTCCTTTTGTGTTTCTTCATTGTTTGAGGCTAAAATAACACGTGCAATGAATGGAGGGCAGAACACTCTGTTTGATGAATTAAGACTTTGACTTTTATGAACCATTCTTCTCCCCCATGATATCTTGTAAACATATGAGTCACTCTTTGTCACCTTGTGCACACTACAATTTCCATTTTCTCTTGTGGATGGTAGCAAGGCCCTTCATAAGTCAAAGGATTAATCTGGAGTCTGGGAGCTATTATACTCTTTGTTCCCAGGTTTTTATTTGTATATATGTGGTTTCTATTTCTTTGTAAGAATGAGTTTGAATTTATTTCCAATATTTTCTAAAAAATTACAATATGTCTTAAGAGCATGTATTTATATATAGATACCTGCATCACAATCCCACTGCTCTCAAGAACAACCCAATGATGTCCACAATATCAGGAATGATCTCCTTGAAAGAAAGGCTTGAGCCTTCTAAACATTCTGTAAACAATTGTGTAATTATGGAAAAAGATCTCCTCAGAATTATCAATTTACCTACACTCCCTTTTAAAATTAACATTTTCTTTCAATATAATATCTGCTTCAGTTCATAATTTTAAAATAAAGTCCTCTTCAAAAGCTTTTTAAAAAGCCATTCATTGTACAGTTTGTCCACATGATGTAGTATGGGATCACATATAAATAAACTTGATCGATAAGCAAAAAAAGTTGTTCAAGGACAGCCAGAAAAACACCTATGTATGTCAGTGTCAACAAATAATTTGAGAGGTGAATAACTTCTTAATTCTTCTGGTATTCTTTTATTGATTATAATTATCATAGAGCTATTGAAATGGTTTAATAATGATTGAAAAACTAAATGCACACCACTCTGAATATACCAAGAAGAAGGGAATGTACATATTAAATAAATAGATATTGGTTTATTATGTCTCAATAAAACAGATTTGTTTTAAAAATATTAGGGTTTTCATAAATGTACACCGATGTTGAGCCATGGATAATACTTATAAGACGTGTTTCAGAAATGCTCTGGCCAATTTTTAAAAATGAATCCCAATGCAAATTTCTGTTGGAGATGGTATCACTTTAAGTTGTTTTGCTCCTTCATTTTCTTAGGTGGTGTTTTCTGCTGTAGACTTCAATATTATGTATGTTCATGTATAACTGATATGCATCACTAAAAATCAATTTTAGAGAAAATGGATGGCGAGAGACATATATGAAGCTATGGAATGTCCTATTTCTCTAAAGAGGACGTCCTTTTGTATTTCTTCATTGTTGGAGGATTTAATCCCATGTGCATAGAATGGAGGGCAGTAACTCTTCTTGATGCATCAGGTACTTGACTTTTATGAACCATTCCTCTACCCCATCATATCTTGTAAATATTTGAGTCACTCTTTGTCACCTTGTGGACTGTAGAAGTTCCTTTTTGTATTCTGGGTGTTGGCAAGATCCTTCGTAAGCCAAAAAAGAAATTTGATTCTGGGAGATATTTAGACTCTGAGTAACGAGGTTTTCAATTGTGTATATGTGCATTCTGTTTCTTTGCAAGAATGAATTTGAGTGTAAGTCCACTATTTTCAACAACTTACAATATATCATAAGAGCATTTATATATATATAGTACCCTGCATCACAATTGCTCTGCACTCGAGAAAGGCCCAATGATGACCTGAAAACCAGGAATGCTTTCCTTGAGACAAAATCCAGGGCATTCTAAACATTCAGTAAACAATCGTGAAATCATGTAAAAAGTTCTCCTCAGAAATATCTATTTACCTATACTCCCTTTTAAAGTTAACATTTTCTTTTGATCTAATATCTATTTCTGTTCATAATTTTAATATAAAGACCATTTCAAGAGCTTAAAAAAATCCATTCATTGTTCACTTTGTCCAGATGATGTAACAAGGGATAAAATATTAATAAAACTGGTAGATAAACTAAAAAAGTTGTTCAAGGACAGACATAAAAACACCTATTCATGTCATTTTCAACAAATGGATTGAGAGGTGAATAATTTCTTATTTACTCTTTTGGCTTTTCTTAATTTATTATAATTATTATTGTGGTATTGAATATGTTTAATAGTGATTGAAGAGATGGATGCACACGACTCTCAATATACCAATGATCAGGGCATTTACAGATTGGATAAAAAAAGATAAAGGTTTAATATGTCTCAATTAAACAGATTTAAAAAAAAAAATCTTTGGGATGTCAAGAATTCTACAACCAAGTAGAGGTAAGGATGATAGTTATTAGTCATGTTTCAAAGATGATCTGGTCAGTTTTTAAAAATGAATCACAATACAAATTTCTGCTGGAGATGGGACCACTGTAAGGTATTACGTCCCTTTATTTTCTAAGGTCCTGAATTCTGTGCTAGATTTCACGTTCATATATGTTCATATATGATTGATATGCATCACTAAAATATATATATTAAGAGAAAGAGGTTGTTGAGAAACAAATATGAACCTTTGGAATTACCTATTTCTCTAAAGTGTTCTTCTTTTTGTGTTTCTTCATTTTTGGTGACAATAGCCACGCATACATAGAAGGGAGTGCACTCTGCTTGATGGATTAGGTCCTTGACTTATATGAACCATTCCTCTCCCCCATGATATCTTGTAAACATAGATGCAGAAAAATGGAGGCTGAGAGTTCTTTGTACTCTGAGTTCCTGTGTTTTCACTTCTGTATATGTGCATTCGGTTTCTTTGTAAGAATGAGTTTCATTTTATTTCCAATACTTTGTAAAAAAAATTACAATATGTCATAAGAACAGATATTTATATATGGATACTTGCATCACAATCTCTCTGCACTCGAGAGCAGCCCAATGATGTCCAGAAAATCAGGAATGGTTTCCTTGAAACAAATTCTGGAGCCTTCTAAACATTCAGTAAAGAATCATGGAATCATGAAAAAATATCTCCTCTGAATTATCGATTTACCTACACTCTCTTTTAAAATTAACATTGTCTTTAAGTCTACTATTCATTTCAGTTCATAATTTTAAAATAAAGACTTTTTCAACAGCTTTAAATAAAGGTATTCATTGTTCACTTTGTCCACAGGATGTAGTATGGAATCACATATCAATAAAACTGATAGATAAAAAAAAGTTATTCAAGGACATACAGAAAAAAACCTATATATGTCATTGTCAAGAAATGGATTGAGAGGTGAATAATTTCTTTTTTATTCTTCTGGAATTTTTTTTATTTATTATAATTATTATTTTGCTTATGAAAAGGTTTAATAATGATTGAAGAGATGAATGCAACCACTGTGAATATACCAAGGAACAGGGAATGTACACATTGGATAAAATAAATATTGGTTTAATATATTCAATGAAACAGATTTGTTTTAAAAATCGTGGGGATGCCAGGAATTGTACACCCAAGTTGAGCCATGGGTAGTAGTTCCTAGTCATGTTTCAGAAATGCTCTTGGCAATATTAAAAATGAATCATAATTCAAGTTTTGCTGGAGATTGGACCACTGTAGGGAGTCATGCCCCTTTATTATGTAACATTGTGAATTCTGCTCTGGATTTAAAGTTTATGTATGTTCATGTATAACTGATATGCATCACCAATAATATACATTAGAGAAAGAGTGTGGTGAGAAACAAGCATTAAACTTTCAAATTTCCTATTTCTCTAAAGAGGCCTTCCTTTTGTATTTCTTCATTGTTGAAGTGAATAATCACTTGTACATTGAATGGAGGGCACTACACTGTGTTTGATGAATTATGTCCTTGGCTATTATGAACTACTCCTCTCCTCCACGAATCTTGTAAATATTTGAGTCAAACTTTGTCACTTTATGGACCCTATAAATCCATTTTTTTCTCACTTCAGCATTTGGGCAAGTTCCTTCATAAGTTATAGGAGAAATTTGGAGACTGGAAGCTATTTGTCCTCTGAGCTCATGGGTTTTCATTTGTGTATATATGGATTCTGTTTCTTTGTAAGTATGAGTTTGATTTTATTTCCAAAATTTTCTAAAAAATTACAATATATCAGAAGTGCAGTTATTTATATATGGATACATGCATCACAATTTGTCTGCACTTGAGAAAAGCCCAATGATGTCCAGAAAATTACAAATGGTTTCCCTGAAACAATATCCAGAGCTTTCTAAAGATTCAGGAAAAAAATCATGAAATCATGAAAATAGACTTCATCAGAATTATCAATTTACCTACACTCCGTATAAAAATGAACATTTCTTATCAATCTAATATCCGTTTCATTTCATAATTTTAAGATAAAGACCTTTTCAACAGTTTTTTTTTTTATTATGGGTAAAAATCAAAATTCTCACAATACATACAAACATTTGTAAAATGATATATAAATATATATGCATATATGTGTATTTGCTTACAAAAATGCTATATATATATATATATATATACATATATTTTAAGAGGTGCTCAGTTTTTAAAAAGCCATTCATTGACCATTTTGTCCACATTTTGTAGTACGGGATCACATATCAATAAAACTTGTAGATAAACAAAAAAAATTTGTTCAAGGAAACCCAGAAAAACACCTAAGTATGTCAGTGTTAAGAAATGGATGAGAGGTGAATAATTTCATCTTTATTCTCCTGGTTTTTCATTATTTATTATAATTACTATAGAGATATTGGAACAGTTTAATAATGATTGAAGAGATGAATGCACACCACTGTGAATATACCAAGGCCTGGGGAATGTACACATTGGATACAAAAGAATTTGGTTTAATATGTCTCAATACAACAGATTTGTTTTAAAAATCGTGGGGATATCAGGAATTGTAAAAACAAGTGGAGCCATGGACAAGAGTTATCAGTCATGTTTTAGAAATATTCTGCCAATTTTAAAAAATGAATCACAATTCAAGTTTCTGCTGGAGATGGGCACACTGTAAGGGGTTATGCCCCTCTATTTCATAAGGTCATGGTTTTTACTCTACCCTTTAAGTTTATATATGTTCACGTATGACTGATATGCATCACTACAAATATACATTAAGTGAAATAGGGTGGTAAGAGACAAATATGAAGCTTTGGAATTCCCTATTTCTCTAAAGTGGTCTTCCTTTTGTGTTTCATCATTGTTGGAGTCTATAATCACACGTGCATAAAATGGAGGGTGGTACACTATGCTTGATGGATTAGATACTTTACTTATATTAACCATTCTTCTCCCCTAAGATATCTTGTAAATATTTGAGTCACTATTTGTCACCGTGTGAATCCTACATATCCCTTTTTCTCTTCTGGGTGTTGGCAATTCCTTCATAAGATATAGGAGAAATTTGTCTGTTGGGGGCTATTTGCACTCTGATTTCCTTGGTTTTCATTTGTGTATATGTGGATTCTGTTTCTTTGTAAGAATGAGTTTGATTTTATTTCCAATACTATCTGAAAAATTACAATATGTCATAAGAGCAGCTATTTATATAAAGATAGCTGCATCATAAACCCTGTGCACTTGAGAACAGCCCAATGAAGTCCAGAAAATCAGGAATGGTTTCCTTGAAACCAAACCCAGAGCCTTCTAAACATTCAGTAAATATTCGTGAAATAATTGAAAAAGATCTCTGCTGAATTATTGATTTATGTATACTCCGTTTTAAAATTAATATTTTCTTTCAAACTAATATCCATTTCAGTTCAAAATATTAAAAGAAAGACCTTATTAACAGCTTTAAAAAAGCCATTTATTGTTCATTTTTTCCACATAATATCGTATGGATCATATATCAATAAAACTCATAGATAAACATAAAAAGTTGTTCAAGGAGAGTCAGAGAAACACCTACGTAGGTCAGTGAAAACAAATGGGTTGAGAGGTGAATAATTTCTTCTTTAATCTTCTGGTATATTTTTTATTTATTATAATTTTTATAGAGCTGTTGAAAAGTTTTAATAATGATTGAAGATATAAATGCATACCACTATGAAAATACAAAGGACCAGGGAATGTACATATTGGATAAAGAAGATATTCATTTAATATGTCTCAATAAAACAGAATAGTTTTAAAAATCGTGGGAATATCAGGAATTGTACACCCATGTTTAATCATGGATAAGAGTTATTATTTGAGTTTCAGAAATGATGTGGTCAATTTTTACAATTGAATCACATTTCAAGTTTTTGCTGAAGACAGGACCACTGTAAGGTGTTATGCCTCTTTACTTTCTAAGGTGGTGATTCCTGCTCTAGACTTCAAGTTTATGTATGTTCATGTATGACTGATATGCATCACTAAATACATATATTAATAGAAAAATGGTGTGAGAGACAATATGAAGTTTTGGAATTTTCTGTTTCTCTAAGTTGGTCTTCCTTTTATTTTTCTTAAGAATTGTTGGGTATAATCACTCATACATAGAGTAGAAGGTGGTACATTCTGCTTGATGGATTTGTTCCTTCACTTTTATGAGCCATTCCTCTCCCCCATGATATCTTGTAAACATTTGAGTCAATCTTTGTCCCCTTGTGGCCGCTATAATTTTGTTTTACTTTCTTGGTGTTATCAAGGCCATTCATAAGCCATAAGAGAAATTTGGAGGCTGGGAGCTATTTGTTCTCTCAGATCATGGGTATTCATTTGTCTATATGTGGATTCTGTTTCTTTCTAAGAATGAGTTTGATTTTATTTCCAATACTTTCTAAAAACTTACAATATGTCATTAGAGCAGGTATTTATATATGAATACCTGCATCACAATAGCTTTTACTTGAAAACAGCCCAAAGATGTCCTGAAAATCAGGAATGGTTTCCATGAAACTAAATCTGGTGCCTTCTAAACTTTCCATAAACAATCATGGAATCATGGAAAAAGACCTCAGAATTATCAATTTACCTACACCCCCTTTTAAAATTAAACTTTTCTTTCATTCTAATATCTGTTAAAGCTCATAATTTTGAAATAAATATCATTTCTACAGGACTAAAATGGCCATTGATTGCTCGCTTTATCCACAAAACGTAGTATGGGATCACATATCCATAAAACTGATAGATAATTTAAAAAAATGTTGTTCACGGACAGTCAGAAAAACACGTTTGTATGTCAGAGTCAACAAATGGATTGAGAGGAGAGTAATTTCTTTTTTATTCTTCTAGTATTTCTATAATTATTATAATTATAATAGAGCTATTGTAAATGTTTAATAATGATTGAAGAGATGAGTGCACATCGCTGTCAATATTTCAAGGACTGGGGAATGGGCACATTGAATAAAAAAGATATTGGTTTAATAGGTCCCAATTAAAGAGATTTGGTTGAAAAATCATGGGGATGTCAGGAATTGTGTAACCAAGTTGAGCCATAGATAATCGTTATTAGTCATGTTTAAGAAATGTTCTGGCCAATTTTTAAAAATGAATCACAACTCAAGTTTCTGCTGGAGATGGGACCACTGAAAGCTTTTATTCCAATTTATTTTCTATGGTTGTGATTTCTGCTCTAGATTTCAAATTTATGTATGTTCATGTTTTGCTGATATGCATCACTGTAAATATATTTAAAGAGAAAATGGGTGGTGATAGACAAATATGAAGCTTTGGAATTACCTACTTCTCTAAAGTGGTCTTTCTTTTGTGTTTCTTCATTGTTGGAGGCTATAATCAAGCTTGCATAGAATGGAGGGTTGTACACTAGGCTTGGTCAATTAGGTCCTTGAACTTTATGAATGATTTGTCACCCCCATAATATATTATAAATATTTGAGACACCCTTTCTCACCTTTTAGATGCTACAAGTCCGTTTTTCTCTTCTGGGTGTTCGGAAGTTCCTTACTAAGTCATGGGAGAAATTTGGAGGCTGGGAGATATTTGTGCTTGGAATTCCTGTATTTTAATTTGTGTATATTTGTATTCTGTTTCTTTTTAGAATGGATTTGGTTTCATTTTCAATACTTGATAAAAAATTTCAATATGTCATAAAAGCAGGTATTTATATATGGATACTTGCATCACAAATTTTCTGAACTTGAGCACATGCCAATGATGTCCAGAAAATCAGGAATAGTTTCCTTGAAACAAAATCTGGAGCTTTCTAAATATTCAGTAAAAAATCCTGAAATCATGGAAATAGATCTCCTCTGAATTATCAATTTATCTACTTTCTCTTTTAAAATTGACATTTTCTTTCAATGCAGTGTGGGACCATATATAAATAAAACTGATGGTTAAATGAAAAAAGTTGTTCGAGTCAGCCAGAAAAACACCTCTATATGTCAGTGTCATAAAATGATTTAGAGGTGAATAATTTCTTCTTCCTTCTAATGGTTTTTCTATATTTATTATAGAGCTATTAAAATGTTTAATAATGATTGAAGAAATGAATGCTCACTACTGTGAATATACCATGGACCAGGAAATGTACACATTTGATAATAAAGATATTGGTTTTAGATGTCTGGACAAAACAGATTTGTTTTAAAAATAGTGGGGATGCAAGGAATTGTACACCCAAGTTGACCCATGGATAATAGATATTAGTCATGTATTAAAAAAGCTCTGGCCAATTTTTAAAAATGAATCACAATTCAAGTTTCTGCTGGAGATGTGTTTATGGGACCACTGTAAGTTGTTATGCCCCTTTATTTACTAAGGTCCTGATTTCTGCTTTAGACTTTAAGTTTATTTATGTGTATATGCATCACTAAAAATATATATTAAGAGAAAGAGGGTGGTTCAGGGACAAATATGATGCTTTGGAATTATCTAATTCTCTAAAGTGGTCTTCATCTTATGTTTCTTCTTTATTCGAGGCTATAATCACGCTTTCATAGAATTGAGGACGTTTCATACTGCTTGCTGGATTAGATCTTTGGTTTTTTTGAACCATTCCTCTACCACATGATATCTTGTAATCATTTGAGTCACTCTTTGTCATCTTGTGGACACTACAATTCCCTTTTTCTCTTCTGGGTGTTGGCAAGTTCATTCATAAGGCATAGGAGAAATTTGGAGGCTGGGAGCTATTTGGACTTTGAGTTCCAGGATTTTTATTTCTGTATACATGGATTCTGTTTCTTTGTAAGAATGAGTTTGATTTTATTTTCATTACTTTCTTAAAAATTACAATATGTCATAGGAACAGGTATTTATAGATGGATGCCTGCATCACAATCTCTCTGCCTTAGGGAAAAGCCAATTGATGTCCAGAAAATCAGGAATGATTTCCTTTAAACAAAATCTGGAGCCTTCTAAACATTTAGTAAACAATTGTGAAATCATGGAAAATTATCTCCTTAGAATTATTGATTTACCTACATTTCTTTTAAAATTAACATTATCTTTCAATCTAATATCTGTTTCAGTTCATAATTTTAAAATAAAGATCTCTTCAACAGCTTTTAAAAAACCATTTATTGTACACTTTGTCCACATGATGTAGTATGTGATCACATATCAATACAACTGATAAATTAACAAGAAAAGTTGTTCAAGGACAGCAAGAAAACACTTATGTATGTCACAATCAACAAATGGCTAGAGAGGTGAATAGTATCTTCTTTATTATTCTGGTTTTCCTTTATTTATTATAATTATCATAGAGCTATTGAAAGGTTTAATAATGATTGAAGAGATGAATTCACATCACTGTGAATATAACAAGGACCAGGGAATGTACACATTGGATAAGAAAGGTTTCGGTTAAATGTGTCTCAATAAAACATATTTGTTTTAAAAATCGTGGAGACATTAGGAATTATACAGAGAAGTTGAACCATTGATAATAGGTATTAGGCATGTTTCAGAAATGCTGTGGCCAATATTTGAAAATCAATCACAATTCAATTTTCTGCTGAAGATGGGACCATTGTAACATATTAAGTCCCTTTATTTTCTACATTTATGATTTCTGCTCTATATTTCAATATTATGTATGTTCATGTATGATGGATAGCAAACTTAAATACATATATTAAGAGAAAGAGGGTGGTGATAGACAAATATGAAGCATTGGAATCACCTATTTCTTTAAATACATATATTAAGAGAAAGAGTGTCATGATAGATAAATATGAAGTACTGGAATAACCTATTTCTCTAAAATGGTATTCCTTTTTTGTTTCTTCATTGTTGGAGCCTGTAATCTCATTTGAATAGAATGGATTGTGATACAGACTGCTTGATGGTTTAGGTCCTTGAATTTTATGACCCATTCATCTCCCCTATGATATCTTGTAAACATTTGAGTCACTATTTGTCACCTTGTGGACCCTACAAATCCTTTGTATTCTTCTCGGTGTTGACAAGGTCCTTCATAAGCCATAGGAGAAATTTAGAGCTTGGAAGTTATTTGTACTCTGAGTTCCTGGGTTCATTTGACTATAGGTGGATAATGATTCTTTGAAAGAGTGAATTTGATTTTATTTCCAATATTTTCCAAAAAATTACAATATGTCATAAGTGCAGTAATTTATATATGCATACCTGCCTCACAATCACTCAGCACTTGAGAACCGCCCAATGATATCCAGAAAATCAGGAAAGCTTTCCTTAAAACAAATCTGGAGCCTTCTAAACATTCAGGAAACAATCATGAAATCACGGAAAATGATCTCCTCTGAATTTTTGAGTTACATACACACCTTTTTTAAAATTAACCTTTTCTTTCTATCTAATATCTGCTTCATTTCATAATTTTAAAATTAAGACCTTCTCAACCGCTTTAAATAAGCCATTCATTGTTCAATTTGTTCACATGATGTAGTATGGGATCACATATCATTAAACTGATAGATAAACAAAAAGCGTTTCATGGACAGTGAGATAAACACCTATGTATGTCAGTTTTGACAAATGAATTGAGGGGTGAATATTTTTTCTTTATTCTTTTGGTATTTCTTTATTTATTATATTTAAAATAGAGGAATTGAAAAGATGTAAAAATGATGGATGAGATGAATGCATACCACTGTGAATATACCAAACACCAAGGAATGTACACATTTGATAAAAAATTTTTAGTTTAATATGTCTCCATAAAACATATATGTTTTAAAAATCGTTGGGATATCAGGAATGGAACACCCAAGTGGAGCCATGGATAATAATTATTTCTCATGTTTCAAAGATGCACTGGTCAATATTTAAAAATGAATCACAATTCAAGTTTCTGCTTGATATGTGACCCCTGTAAGGTGTTATGCACCTTTATTTTCTAAGGTTGTGATTTCTCTTCTAGACTTCAAGTTTATGTATGTTCAAGTATGATTGATATGCATCACTAAATATATCTATTAAAAGAAAGAATGTGGTGAGAGACAAATATGCAGCTTTGGAATTACCGCTTTCTGTAAACTGGTCTTCCTTTGTTTTCTTCATTGTTGGAGACTATAATCATGCATACATAGAATGGAGGGCAGAAAACTCTGCTTGATCATTTAGGTCCTTGATTTTATGGACCATTCTTTCCCCCATGATATCTTCTAAACTTTTGATTCACTCTTTGTTACCTTCTGGACCCAGCAAGTCCCTTTCTTTCTTCTGGGTCTTGGCAAGGTCCTTCATAAGCCATAGGAGAAATTTGGAGTCTGGGAGCTATTTGTACCCTGAGTTGCTGGGTTTCATTTGTATATATAGATTCTGTTTCTTTGTAAAAATGAGTTTTTATTTTATTTCCAAAACTTTCTAAAAAATTTCAATAAGACGTAATAGCAAGTATTTTTATATGGATATCTGCATTACAGATGAATAGCCCAATCATATACAGAAAATCAGGAATGACTTCCTTGGAACAATGTCCAGAGCCTTCAAAACATTCAGAAAAAAAATCACAAAATCATGGAAAAAGATCTCCTCAGAATTATTTATTTACCTACAGTCCCTTTTAAAATTAACACTTTCTTTCTATCTAATATCCATTTCAGTTCACAATTTTAAAATAATAGCCATTTCAACAGCTTTAAAAAAGCTATTCATTGATGACTTTGTCT